>CM060951.1:23525562-23990562 GCA_030765055.1 Mantis religiosa | reverse complement strand
AGTAGTAGTAGTAGTAGTAGTAGTAGTAGTAGTAGTAGTAGTAGTAGTAGTAGTAGTAGTAGTAGTAGTAGTAGTAGTAGTAGTAGTAGTAGTAGTAGTAGTAGTAGTAGTAGTAGTAGTAGTAGTAGTAGTAGTAGTAGTAGTAGTAGTAGTAGTAGTAGTAGTAGTAGTAGTAGTAGTAGTAGTAGTAGTAGTAGTAGTAGTAGTAGTAGTAGTAGTAGTAGTAGTAGTAGTAGTAGTAGTAGTAGTAGTAGTAGTAGTAGTAGTAGTAGTAGTAGTAGTAGTAGTAGTAGTAGTAGTAGTAGTAGTAGTAGTAGTAGTAGTAGTAGTAGTAGTAGTAGTAGTAGTAGTAGTAGTAGTAGTAGTAGTAGTAGTAGTAGTAGTAGTAGTAGTAGTAGTAGTAGTAGTAGTAGTAGTAGTAGTAGTAGTAGTAGTAGTAGTAGTAGTAGTAGTAGTAGTAGTAGTAGTAGTAGTAGTAGTAGTAGTAGTAGTAGTAGTAGTAGTAGTAGTAGTAGTAGTAGTAGTAGTAGTAGTAGTAGTAGTAGTAGTAGTAGTAGTAGTAGTAGTAGTAGTAGTAGTAGTAGTAGTAGTAGTAGTAGTAGTAGTAGTAGTAGTAGTAGTAGTAGTAGTAGTAGTAGTAGTAGTAGTAGTAGTAGTAGTAGTAGTAGTAGTAGTAGTAGTAGTAGTAGTAGTAGTAGTAGTAGTAGTAGTAGTAGTAGTAGTAGTAGTAGTAGTAGTAGTAGTAGTAGTAGTAGTAGTAGTAGTAGTAGTAGTAGTAGTAGTAGTAGTAGTAGTAGTAGTAGTAGTAGTAGTAGTAGTAGTAGTAGTAGTAGTAGTAGTAGTAGTAGTAGTAGTAGTAGTAGTAGTAGTAGTAGTAGTAGTAGTAGTAGTAGTAGTAGTAGTAGTAGTAGTAGTAGTAGTAGTAGTAGTAGTAGTAGTAGTAGTAGTAGTAGTAGTAGTAGTAGTAGTAGTAGTAGTAGTAGTAGTAGTAGTAGTAGTAGTAGTAGTAGTAGTAGTAGTAGTAGTAGTAGTAGTAGTAGTAGTAGTAGTAGTAGTAGTAGTAGTAGTAGTAGTAGTAGTAGTAGTAGTAGTAGTAGTAGTAGTAGTAGTAGTAGTAGTAGTAGTAGTAGTAGTAGTAGTAGTAGTAGTAGTAGTAGTAGTAGTAGTAGTAGTAGTAGTAGTAGTAGTAGTAGTAGTAGTAGTAGTAGTAGTAGTAGTAGTAGTAGTAGTAGTAGTAGTAGTAGTAGTAGTAGTAGTAGTAGTAGTAGTAGTAGTAGTAGTAGTAGTAGTAGTAGTAGTAGTAGTAGTAGTAGTAGTAGTAGTAGTAGTAGTAGTAGTAGTAGTAGTAGTAGTAGTAGTAGTAGTAGTAGTAGTAGTAGTAGTAGTAGTAGTAGTAGTAGTAGTAGTAGTAGTAGTAGTAGTAGTAGTAGTAGTAGTAGTAGTAGTAGTAGTAGTAGTAGTAGTAGTAGTAGTAGTAGTAGTAGTAGTAGTAGTAGTAGTAGTAGTAGTAGTAGTAGTAGTAGTAGTAGTAGTAGTAGTAGTAGTAGTAGTAGTAGTAGTAGTAGTAGTAGTAGTAGTAGTAGTAGTAGTAGTAGTAGTAGTAGTAGTAGTAGTAGTAGTAGTAGTAGTAGTAGTAGTAGTAGTAGTAGTAGTAGTAGTAGTAGTAGTAGTAGTAGTAGTAGTAGTAGTAGTAGTAGTAGTAGTAGTAGTAGTAGTAGTAGTAGTAGTAGTAGTAGTAGTAGTAGTAGTAGTAGTAGTAGTAGTAGTAGTAGTAGTAGTAGTAGTAGTAGTAGTAGTAGTAGTAGTAGTAGTAGTAGTAGTAGTAGTAGTAGTAGTAGTAGTAGTAGTAGTAGTAGTAGTAGTAGTAGTAGTAGTAGTAGTAGTAGTAGTAGTAGTAGTAGTAGTAGTAGTAGTAGTAGTAGTAGTAGTAGTAGTAGTAGTAGTAGTAGTAGTAGTAGTAGTAGTAGTAGTAGTAGTAGTAGTAGTAGTAGTAGTAGTAGTAGTAGTAGTAGTAGTAGTAGTAGTAGTAGTAGTAGTAGTAGTAGTAGTAGTAGTAGTAGTAGTAGTAGTAGTAGTAGTAGTAGTAGTAGTAGTAGTAGTAGTAGTAGTAGTAGTAGTAGTAGTAGTAGTAGTAGTAGTAGTAGTAGTAGTAGTAGTAGTAGTAGTAGTAGTAGTAGTAGGGAGTGAGTGATGATGAGTATAAGGGCGCTCAACTACAGAGGTCATCAGCGCCCTTTTTAAATGAAACTGGTCATGGCAAAAGCCAGATATAAATTATTCTAAAACAGTATATGTTAAAAAAGACAAAAAATACATACGCCTTGAAAAAAAAATAAAAAAAAAAAAAATAAAAAAAAAAAATAAATAAATAAATAAAATAAAAAACCATAAATTCTATTTGCTAAATCCTAAAATCTAATCTCGAAAAGAATCTAAAAACCTTCTCCACTACTGCGTGATCGTCCGCTAGAATTTCTGCAAAGCTGACCGGCAGCTGCAGAGACGTCCTAAGGTCTGCTAGGTGAAAACACTCTAGCAGCACGTGTCGTACAGACAACGCTTCATTACAAAACGGACATAGTGGAGAAGGCTCCTTTTTAAAAAGAAAACTATGAGTAAAAATGCAGTGCCCAATTCGTAACCGAGCCAAACTCACCTCCTCGCGACGAGATGACCGACAGGAGGTAACCCAGGGAATAGGAAGTTCTTTGACAGATCTAAGTTTATTATTGCGGAGAGCAGACCACTCTTCCTGCCAGCAGGTTTGCACAGCTCTCCGCAATTCGGCCCTAAAGTCTTCCGATGTCACAGATGGTATTCGAACCCTGGGCTTCATGATAGCCGTCTTGGCTGCTGAATCCGCCATTTCATTCCCCCGCAAGCCTACGTGACCAGGGATCCATGCACACACCACGTTAACGCCAGAAGCGTGTAAAACGTGGAGGGCATCCTGTATACGCTGCACAATAGGGTGGTAGTTGTACAGCTGCCGTAGGCTTTGAAGTGCACTGAGGGAATCACTCAGGATTAAGCAGTCCCCCAACTTTCGTCGGCGTACGTGTAAAATGGCCCGGTATATTGCATAAAGCTCTGCAGTAAAAATGGAAGTGCTAGTGTGGAATCCGAATGTATAGGCTTCGGTTCCACACACGTAAGCACAACCAACGCCATTTGAGTTCTTGGAGCCATCAGTATAAATTACAAAATGGTCCTCATATCGCGATAAAAATTCTAAAAAACATGTGCGGATACTAGACATAGACATGGTAGATTTATCATATTTAGTCATGCCCAGATCAACCGGGGACGCTCTGCACAACCAAGGAGGGTAGGTCCTCTCCCCCCTAGGATACATCTTGGGCATGTCAGTATCAAGATGTCTAAGGAGCTCCCGGAAACGAAAACCAGGTGGCTTTGGTTTAATAGTAGTGTTCCTATAACGCACGTCCATGAAGGTATTAAAGAACGGCGTAAACGATGGATGTGTGGGCATGCAATTAAGTCCACAGCCATAATTGGCTAATAACATGTTGCGCCTGTACTGCAGAGGAGGTTCTGCAGACTCAGCATACAGGCTTATAACTCGGCTCGTTGGAAATGCCCCAACAGCTATACGTATGCCACAGTTATGGACTGTGTCTAATCTCTTCAGCACAGATGGTCGTGCTGAGCCACCACAGTTATGGACTGTGTCTAATCTCTTCAGCACAGATGGTCGTGCTGAGCCATAAACGATACTACCATAGTCTAATTTGGAACGGATGAGTGCCCGATAAAGTCGCAATAACACTGCACGATCCGCTCCCCACGATATTCCACTTAGTACCCGCAAGATATTCAAAGATCGGTCACATCGTGCTTTCAGTTGTGCTATATGCGACGACCAACTAAGTTTTCTATCAAATATCAATCCAAGGAACCTCGCCTCATCTGCAAAAGGTAGTAGATCAGCATCTAGCCGGAGCCTTGGAGGTAGTCGACTCTGCTGACGCCAGAAGTTTACACAGATGGTTTTCTCAGCGGAAAATCGGAAGCCGTTTTTTAAACTCCAACTCTTAAAGTTGTCCAAGGTGGTCTGAAGACGGCGCTCTAAAAACGGAGTGCGCTGAGATGTACAGTAGACGGCAAAGTCGTCTACAAATAGGCATGACGAGACACCTGGAGGTACACATTTCGAGATAGAATTAATCGCAATAGCAAACAACGTAACACTTAGTACCGATCCCTGTGGTACACCGTTCTCTTGAACAAAAAGGTTCGAAAAAACCGAGCCAACCCTTACTCGGAATACGCGGTCTTTCAGGAATTCCTGAAGGAAGAGTGGTAGGCGTCCACGTATATTCCAGGTTTGCAGAGTACGTAGCAACCCTGCCCGCCAACACGTATCATAAGCCTTTTCGAGGTCAAAAAATATTCCGACTGTTTGACAGTTCTTAAGAAATCCGTTCATAATCTGTGTCGACATGGACACAAGATGATCCACTGTTGAACGGCGTCGTCGGAAACCGCACTGGATGTTATTCAGTAGGTTTTGCGTTTCCAGCCACCATACCAACCGCCCATTTATCATGCGTTCCATCACCTTGCATACGCAACTGGTGAGGGAAATAGGGCGGTAGCTAGAAGGGAGGTGACGGTCCTTGCCAGCTTTCAAGATAGGTATAATGGTAGCTTCTCGCCACTTTTCAGGAAACGTCGCATCAACCCAAACACGGTTATAGACCTCGAGCAGGAATGCCTTACCTTCAGGTGAGAGATGTTGTAACATTTGAACGTGGATTCCGTCCGGTCCTGGTGCTGTCAGTCGCGATGACGAAAGAGCGTGTTCTAGCTCTGCCAAGATGAAGAGGCGGTTATAGTCTTCAAGGTTTCTGGAACTAAACACGAAACCTTGAGATTCTACCTGAGTCTTAATTGAGATAAACTCAGGAGCATAATTGCATGAGCTAGACACCTGAGCGAAAGCACAGCCGAAGGTGTTAGCCACAACAAACGGATCAACAACAACTCCTGCAGTTGTTTTCAGACCAGCGATTGGCAAGTGGGTTGATTTTCCGGCCACGCGCCTTAATTTATCCCATACAACAGATGAGGGTGTACATCTGTTAAAAGATGATACAAATTTGTTCCATGAGGTCTTTTTGCTATCCTTAATTATTTGCCTAGATTTTGCGCGCGCTTTCTTGTACTCAATTAGATTACTTAGCGTAGGGTGTCGTTGGAATACCCTTAGAGCACGTCTACGAGCACGAATAGCATTCCGGCAGTCGTTGGTCCACCATGGGACAGGAAATCGACCGGGTTGGGTAGCCGAACGTGGAATAGACTGTTCTGCAGCGGAAAGAATTTTCTCTGTGAGATGATCAACTAAATTATTCACAGAATCGTGCTCGTTGTATTCAAAGACAGCCAACTGGGTGTAAAGATTCCAGTTGGCACGATCAAAGCGCCATCTAGGGATACGTGAGGGAGACACATCTTGTGCTAAGAGACTAAGAAGACATGGAAAGTGGTCACTGGAATGTAAATCAGAGATGACATTCCACTGTAATGAAACAGCTAACTGGGATGAACACACTGCCAAATCGATGTGCGAATAGGTGTTAAACGCGTCTGAGAGGAATGTGGGCTCTCCGGTGTTCAGGAGAACCAAGTTATTGCTCTCCAGGAATTTTGCAATGAGGTTGCCTCTCGAACATGCCCGATTTGAGCCCCAAAGTGGGTGATGGGCATTAAAGTCTCCAACTATTAGAAATGGTGTTGAAAGTTGGGAAACCAGATCTTCAAGGTCAACTAACGAGAGGTCATCTGATGGCGGGAGATATACAGTGCAAATGCAAAATTCTATTGATGGCAGCTTAATCCTTACAGCGACAGATTGTAAATCAGACTGTAGCTGTAACGGATCTACAAATATGTCATCCCTGAGGAGCATCATAGTACCCCCGTGTGCAGGAATGCCCTCTTCTGTTTCAACATCACACCTCAGTGGTGTGTAGCGTCTGATTTTAAAGTTGTCTTGTGGTCGTAGCTTAGTCTCTTGTAAGCATACCACTAAGGGGTGATGCTTACTGAGCAAAAGTTCCAATTCTGGTCGATGCGCTCTTAATCCTCGTATGTTCCATTGTAGGATAGCCATTGGAACTATGGGATATAAGATGTAAAGGTAGTCTACATTAAGACGACTTCATGGGTGGCCGAATCAATTTGCCCTTTTTCTTTGGTGTAGGGCTAGTTTCGGCAGGTTTATCCTGCCTCTTCTTTGCTGCAGATGTAGCAGCGTGGTCAGCTGTTTCATGCTCCATATCCTCTATGGTAGAGGACGGTTTTCGTTCTACAACCTTCGATTCGAGGGGCTCGAAGCGATTGGAAATTCCGACCGACGTAGATGACGGTCGCCGGTCGTAGTCCTCCCCAGAAGATGACTCCGACGATGATCTCGGAGACGCTCTAGGGCTACGTTTCTTGGACTTTTCTGGAGCAGACTTTGTGCTTTCTTTCAGGAAGGCAGTTCTATCATACTGCGTCTTGAACTTGATCTCTGGTGCTTGGTATAAAATGGGCAATTTCGTCCTGTTGTTAGACGTGGATGCTTTGTCAGGCGACTTCACTGACTTGTTATTTTCAGTAGTCTGTGTTCTCGGAGTTTTAGATGGTGTTACTGATGCTCTTGGTTGCGATCTAGGCACTAGAACTTTCTCGGATATTGTTGCCCCATTTATATCAGATGTTTGGGTACCAGCCTCCCGTTTCGGTGACGGAGTAGCCGCCACAGAGCTATAGGTACGGGAGGTGGCTGAAGAGGGCTTGAGGATACATAGAAGTTTCCGGGCTTCCGAAAAGGAAACCTTTTCCTTAACCCGGATCTCCTGAATAGCTCGCTCTTCAATATAACGGGGACATTCTCGTGAACTTGATGGATGTTCACCGCTACAATTTACGCATGCTGGAGGTGATGTACATGCATTTTCATGCATGCCGGCTCCGCAGCTGACACATGTAGGTGCGCCTTTACAGAATGCACTAGTGTGACCGAACCGCTGACATTGGTAGCATCTCAGAGGGTTAGGTATGTATGGTCTAACCTCAATCACTTCATATCCTGCCCTGATCCTTTGAGGGAGATCTACCCGATCAAAGGTCAGGAACAGGGTACGAGTAGGAACCACACGATAGACTGCAGTTACGCCTTGTTCCTGGAGGTTCTCCTGAATATCCTCGTTGGACATTCCATCCAACGCGCTAGTGTTTACAACACCGCGCGAGGAATTCAGGGTCCTATGCATCTCCACTTTGACTGGATAACTGCCCAGCATGTTGGCTTTCAGTATCTTTGCTGCTTGGGATGCTGTAGTTGCTTCCACCAGCAGCGTGCCATTTCTGGATTTTGTACATGATTTAACAGCACCAGCTATTTTGTCAAGACCTTTCTGTATAATAAACGGATTAACCGTAGAAAACGTTCTACCTTCCTCCGTTCGTTTAATAACTAAGTAGCGAGGACCACACTCAACTACTTGCTTAACACTGTTTTCAACTAAATCCTTTCCACGTTTATTGTGTTTTGGGGGGTGTTGTTTAGCCATAAATGTTGGTCTAAATTTCATCCCCCAGTGCTCCCCACCCACCACGGAGTCCAACAAGGGGTCACCCCACTGGGATGACAGGGCTACACAGGGGATATAGCGAGCTCGCCGTCCCACTCACCCTGGAGGTCGGTACAATACCTAGTCCTGGCCGATTGATTAGGGGTGGGTTAGTCCCTAACCTCCCGTTTAGGCGAAGCAGAAGCCAAAGTAGTGTATTAGAAATGCGCACCCTCCCCGAATTCAGAAAAAACTGTTACGAGCTCAGATACGCATCCCTCAACCACCAGGACAAACCTTTCCACCGACACGGGTCTCCACGCACGGCCTACACGTGGGTGGGCCTGTTGACCGTCTCCCTCAACCACGAAGAGGAGCCCACACGAGGGAGACTGTTGGCTCGGGACCCCGGGTTCGCCAAACCCGTACCTACCGAAGTAGGCCCCTGGGGGGCGTAGTAGTAGTAGTAGTAGTAGTAGTAGTAGTAGTAGTAGTAGTAGTAGTAGTAGTAGTGGTAGTGGTAGTGGTAGTGGTAGTGGTAGTGGTAGTGGTAGTGGTAGTGGTAGTGGTAGTGGTAGTGGTAGTGGTAGTGGTAGTGGTAGTGGTAGTGGTAGTGGTAGTGGTAGTGGTAGTGGTAGTGGTAGTGGTAGTGGTAGTGGTAGTGGTAGTGGTAGTGGTAGTGGTGGTGGTGGTGGTGGTGGTGGTGGTGGTGGTGGTGGTGGTGGTGGTGGTGGTGGTGGTGGTGGTGGTGGTGGTGGTGGTGGTGGTGGTGGTGGTGGTGGTGGTGGTGGTGGTGGTGGTGGTGGTGGTGGTGGTGGTGGTGGTGGTGGTGGTGGTGGTGGTGGTGGTGGTGGTGGTGGTGGTGGTGGTGGTGGTGGTGGTGGTGGTGGTGGTGGTGGTGGTGGTGGTGGTGGTGGTGGTGGTGGTGGTGGTGGTGGTGGTGGTGGTGGTGGTGGTGGTGGTGGTGGTGGTGGTGGTGGTGGTGGTGGTGGTGGTGGTGGTGGTGGTGGTGGTGGTGGTGGTGGTGGTGGTGGTGGTGGTGGTGGTGGTGGTGGTGGTGGTGGTGGTGGTGGTGGTGGTGGTGGTGGTGGTGGTGGTGGTGGTGGTGGTGGTGGTGGTGGTGGTGGTGGTGGTGGTGGTGGTGGTGGTGGTGGTGGTGGTGGTGGTGGTGGTGGTGGTGGTGGTGGTGGTGGTGGTGGTGGTGGTGGTGGTGGTGGTGGTGGTGGTGGTGGTGGTGGTGGTGGTGGTGGTGGTGGTGGTGGTGGTGGTGGTGGTGGTGGTGGTGGTGGTGGTGGTGGTGGTGGTGGTGGTGGTGGTGGTGGTGGTGGTGGTGGTGGTGGTGGTGGTGGTGGTGGTGGTGGTGGTGGTGGTGGTGGTGGTGGTGGTGGTGGTGGTGGTGGTGGTGGTGGTGGTGGTGGTGGTGGTGGTGGTGGTGGTGGTGGTGGTGGTGGTGGTGGTGGTGGTGGTGGTGGTGGTGGTGGTGGTGGTGGTGGTGGTGGTGGTGGTGGTGGTGGTGGTGGTGGTGGTGGTGGTGGTGGTGGTAGTGGTAGTGGTAGTGGTAGTAGTAGTAGTAGTAGTAGTAGTAGTAGTAGTAGTAGTAGTAGTAGTAGTAGTAGTAGTAGTAGTAGTAGTAGTTTTATTCATCCGTTAAGTCAATACAATGACATTGGATACGTCAATACAAATATTTAGAACAATACAAATAATATAACTATAAAAAATAAGTTGCATCAAGTGTAATTAATAAGATCTAAGCATGAACTCATAAATATATATATAGTTGCATGGCTCTACAACTACACAGCATTTAAAATGCATCGCAAATATATACAGTTATATGGCCAGCTACAGTGTATCTAAAATTCACTTATATCATAAGATGAATCACTTAATAAAATTGCTTTCAACGATAGCTTGAAACACCGCATGGATTTTATGTTTTTCAGATTGGCCGGTAGTTTATTATACAGAGTGACTGCTGAATATCTAACTCCTTTGGAATAAAGTGTAGTTCTATGTGTTATTGTTCTTAAGTCTGTTTTACCTCTGGCGTTATGATGATGTATTTGATTATTTGTGGTGAAATTTTCAAGGTTTTGTTTTGTATAACATAGCAAACAGTATATATACAAACTGGGCAGAGTCATGATTTTCAATTCCTTAAAGAAGTTCCTGAAGGAGTCATATTTTTTTCCTGACATTAGGCATCTAACAATCCTTTTTTATACTGTCTTTACTATCCCCCCAAAACATAATGCCATACCTCATTAGACTTTCTGCATATGCAAAATATAAGGTTCTCATGTCACTTGCATTCAACTCATCTTTTATTACTCTTAATGAGAAGTAGAATTTATTTAACTTTATTACTAGATATTTTGTGTGTGCTTCCCAGTCTAAATGCTGATCTACCCATACTCCCAGAAAATTTGCTTCTGTCTTATAAGAAACACATGCACCATACAACTTGATGTCAGGTTTGCCAACATTTTTATTTTGTTTGTGGCGAAATGATATTGCTGAAGATTTGTTTGTATTAATAATCAAGTAACATTCTACACCACTTTCAGTATGCAGACGAATACTTATTTTGCATCCTATACTGCATATCTTTACTTTTGAATGTTTAAATATGTTTATTTGTAAAGATACTATGTGTTTCTTTATTGTATTCTCGTTTTTAATAATAAATGAATAAAATAGTGTCCCTGTCGTATTTCATTCTGATGCTTTTCCACTATCCATACGTCCTTAAACATAAACCCATGCATTGGACGAATACTTTTTCGAGTAACTGTATGCCTGAAAATGAAGAGAGAATGGGGAAGGGAAACATATATTGACCTATGTGATACATATGAGAGAGAGGGATTATCTTGGTTAAGGATAGGAGGGGGTCACCAAATGAGTGCATTTTATGTGGAAATAAAATAAACATAGAGCATTATGTAGAGGAATATAAAGAAATACAAAACTGGAGGAAATTAATATTGTCGTACCTATTTTACTTGGCGTTAATTACGAACTAGATGCTATTAAAATGTCAATTCGAATGGCATGAGAGGCTTCGGTACACCAAAACATCGTTTTATCAGGTGGCATCTAAATTACAATTTTATAACAAAAACGAAAGTTAATTTGTATTAACACATTTAATAAGCTTTACGATTCAATTACAATAAATAAGAAAACATTTACCTTTGAGTTGGATCTAAAAAGATGTGGTTTCACTATATTCCGGTATACTAGTGTACACTTTTACGACTTCATCATAAACACGTCCTATCCCTATGAAGGTTAACGTTAACCTCGTGGACAAAGCATGAATCTATGCTCACTCCGGGTCCGCTAGCAATACCAACATCTACATAAAAATAATACCACAGAGAATAGACAAGAGAGTATAGCTTCACCACAATTTGAGATGAAAACTGCGATAGTAAAGGGGATTGCGTAGTAACTGTAAAAATGCTTACGTTGAAAGGAGAGAAAAGAATAAGGGAGGTGGAGAAATATGCAGACAAAGTCAAATAGAAATGCATGAGAAGCGTAAGGAAATTAAGAGATAGAGACATGGAGGACACAACGTAATATTAGGTCAATGATACATAAGGGCTAGAATAGAGTTAAACGACCACGGAGTTAATACCACTACTAGACCGTAAAATAAACAACTGACAAGTTTTTACATAGAACAGAAATGGAAAATTGTTACTGAGTTGTAAGAAAGTGTTATATCTCTAAGCAAAAATAAACTAAAGTTAAAGTAAACAAGATATCTCCATGGCGTTCTTTGTCACTCATAGGTTCGTTTCTATTCGTATGTCACGGCCATCAGTTTCAGCAGCAGCACTCTTAGCGCATCTGAAGATATGTCTCCCAAAGACAGGGATAAGATCCTGGTCTTTAGAGCACGGTGTCATTAACGGGAGACTTCTGGTTAAATTCTGCCCAAACCATTATCCTAGACTAGAAAACTGTAGAACCAAATTAATTGTACCACATTCCACCTAATCGTAAGATGTATTCAGTACCCTTGACTTAAAATATATAAATAAGGTGAGCAATCATAGATAGTGAATATTAGAAAACGAGTTCTTCATATTTAATTGCATTATTTAAATATAATTTGGGTTTTTCATCGTTGGAGTTCCTTGAATATAACTATATTCCGTTTCATGCTTAGAAGACAATACTATCTGCGCAAGATTTCTTGAGCGTTCGCTCCCAAGTCCTCATTCGGTAGCTTTCGCTTATTTCCTTAAACACAGATAACAACTTTGAAACAGGAAATGCGGTACACACTGTAACATCTAGTGGCTAATATGCTAAGCTTTCACACGTAAGCCATTTCATTTTGAGCAATTTTGAGGTTAATTATTAGCTAACCAATTTACAGCAAATTTAAAAGCAAGAATATGTTGTCAATGTTATGGTTCTCAAAAGGATACACACTATTTTTCGTTTACCTCCATATAACTGTGATCTGAATGCAATTGAGCTGGCGTAGGCAAAAATAAGTAATGTGTATAAAGTACGCAATGTTAACGAGAGCCACAGATCTGCGGAAACTGCTATAGAAGCGACGGATCGGAAAGGATACGCTAAGAAGGTCCAAGAGCTGGAAATGCAATATTGGAGAAACGATGGTGTCATAGAAAATGCAATTAATGAAATTATTAACACATTAGAGGATACAAGCAATGAAAGTGACGCAGTAGATTTGGAAATCGAAGAATCACAAAGCGAGTGAGTGTTTATAGGTGTCATAATATCTGTTTTCTACTTTTATGTGTTTCATAACAGTAAATATATAAGCATACGGCATATCGGATGGAGTTCAATTGTTTGTTGACACATCGCATACCTTCGGCGCATATCTTCGCTTATCTTACCGTAATTTGGCTGAATTGTGGCTTTCTAGGTTGACCACACTGCAGAAACAAAAGCGTGTTAGCTCTCTCTTGTTCCTCTCTGCCCGCACCACACCGTAAATCCAGCGCTCAAGAAATCTTGCGCATACAGTACAGGTCTTATAGGACGCCCTGTTGCCATATGTACTATACGTACAATCACAACTTCGGCCACAGCAGCTACCGGTCTGCCGATTTGATATTGTATTGTAAATGATACATAATTAATACTGAACTATCTACACTGAATCTAAATTCTACTTTAAGAGATTCACTTTTTGAGTGTATGCATTTTAATTTGACTCCTCCGTTTACTTGTTACTTTTAGTAGTTTAAAACAGGATTATGCAGACAAAAATATATGTATGTTACAACAAACCAAATGGAGGGGTGCAATAACCAAAGCTTTAAATATGTCGGTTAGTTTTATGCTTCTTCAGTGTCATCTGATAAGGGTGAAATTCCTTCCATTTCGTCGTCCATTAGTCTCGACGACATATCTAATAATAGATTCTCCTATTAGTATACACTCGTTAACCCTTCTTTCATATTCGAACCCCAAATCGTGTACAGTCTGATTTTTAAAAGAAGATACGTGA
The DNA here is from genome assembly GCA_030765055.1 of Mantis religiosa. Classification (NCBI taxonomy): domain Eukaryota; kingdom Metazoa; phylum Arthropoda; class Insecta; order Mantodea; family Mantidae; genus Mantis; species Mantis religiosa. The sequence goes on along the minus strand of CM060951.1, from coordinate 23,977,464 downwards.
AGGTCATCAGGCAAGGGACGCGAAGCGTAAGAAGGGAAGGTCGTTGCTATGGTAACGTAAACAAAGGTTGCCAGATTGGTTACACTGGTGAATCACATACTCCTCAGCTCAGTTATCGCTAGTTGTATGCGGGAAACAAGAGTTTGCCTAGTTGCGCTGTGTATTGTTATCCTACTTTGTTACAACACAATTAAAATACGTTTTTATGGGAGCAAGACGTAGTGGCGGTAGGACTAGAGGTGGACCGAGGAATCATGGCCCAAGGCAAAGATCAGCTGCTGATCGCGTTCTTACATTGCATAGCCAAGCAAGAGAATTTGTCTGTTCTCTTAGAGAATTCTTCCAACAGGAAGACAAGAGTTTGCTCCTTATCAATGAACAGCTTATTCCTTTTATCCAAAAGCGACAGCCACATGTCAGTAGATATGCTTGCATGTAAAAGAATTCCTGTGGGAAAAATTCCGGCATATCGGCGGCGTTGATATGAACATGGCAATTGACAAAGTCGTTAATAATAGTATTTTGCGATACTAATGTATACGGAACGGTTTGAAAAAACGAGGGGCTTGCACCGAATTTTTCCAGCTCTCGAGATTCCATTGTGTGCTTACCACATGTGTGTTGCACATTATTTGTGCACTATGTGTATTTATATCAATCTGAATTTTATTAGTTAAGACATTGGCTCAAATATTAATAATATAATTGAAGATAAATGTATGATTTAAAACGTGCATTGTGTATATGTGTTTCTATGGAGAAATACCGCAGTGTGCGGCAATGTCAACTTATGATGCATAGCAACAAGAACGGTAAGTATGGAATATTAGTTACATAGTGCAAAGATTATTTAAAAGAACTCACACATGTGAAGACGCTACAACTCAGTGAATGTGTGAACAACTTATATCTGTTTTTAAAGTAGGCTAATACAACCTAACTGTATATTTTCGTTGAGGTGAAATAACTCGAACCCTTGTGTATGTTTCGAGTGTTGAGAGGATAAAGAAAAGTGATCTGTTGGGCGACATTGCAGCACCCACGTGGAGAAGCAGATGACCTTCACGTATGTTCTTTTAAAAATCAGACTGTCGGAACCGATCCTAAGTGGCCCTTGAGAAATTAGGTGGATTGTCGTCATCAGTGTTTACCCTTGTCAAAACTAGATTCAGCGTGGGTGGCATGTTTTCAAGCAGCAAAGAATGAACAATACACCGTACTCCGGTTTGTACTATTCCATCATATTGCGTTAATCTAGCGTTCTTTTGTTTCCCCGCATTTTTTTATGGAGTTCATAGGGGATCTTTCATTCGTCCCCTTTTTATTCTATATACAAATGTTTCTGAACACCCGGTAGTCCGAAGCTGTTTCTTTCATTGCCTTACTGACATTGATTTTACTTGAAAAATAACATAAGACATTGAATACTAACGTGTGGTCCTTACTTCCTATTTACCAATACTTCGTTTCTTCTTAGCTTCCCCTTTCATTATTATAAATATTTAGAAAACTATTAAATAGTTTCACGTAACACTTGACAATCTTCCACACGTTATAAACATAGTCATAGCAGCTCTTCTTGCAAAAGTGTTTACTTTGATTACATCAAATTAGACAGGTTGTGCCTGCTTTGCCAGGCGCGTGTCACCGTTTCTTGGAATAGATGAATTGCTTTTGTTTATTTGACACATACGACGAATGCAAGAAGTTTGAGGATTGCGGTATCTTTCAAAAATTGCCTTCAACCCTTATTTACATTTCTCTCGCTTTGTCTCCTTATGCAAACTCAATAACAAAAAAAGATTCTCGCTGCCTACAATTTTAGTGCGTATATATCAAATTTTCCGAAATTACTTAATATAAAAATTATAACACTTGTCTGATTTAAGATGGAGAATTCAAACTTGGCAGGTAGCAGCACAGTAGTCCTCTCTACCTAAGAAAAAAATCTTGCAGCATTATAACGGTAAGCTATATACAAGGTCTGTTCAATAAAGAATGATCACAATTTTTTTTTGAAAACGTGCCTTTACTCATCCTCATAATTTTAATGCTTCTTCTCAAAATACTCTCCTCTGAATGCGTTGCACTTGTCCCAGCGTTTCTGCCAGTCTTCAAAGACATGCTGGAAACCATTTTGAGAGGTCCTTAAAAGTCGCCTCCGCAGCCTTCACCATTGCTTCTGTTGAAGGATAATGTCTCCCACGAAGGCATTTCTATAAGTTAGGGAATATAAAAAACTCACATGGGGCTAAATCCGGACTATAAGAAGGGTGAAGGATGCACTTCACGTTGATTTTTGCAAGATATTCAGCAATGACATTGGCGACATGCGGCTGTGCATTATCGTGGTACAGCATCCAGTCTGCTTCATGGAAATGTGGTCTTTTGCGCCTGATATGGACTTGTAATGTTTTCAGAACATCCCTGTAGTATTGTTCAGTTACTGATGTGTGTGCAGGTACAACATGCTAATAAACCATTCCATGAATATCAAAGAATGAGATGAGCATAACTTTCCCAGCAGAAGTAACCGCTTTTGCTCTTTTGGAAGTTGGTGATGAAGGAGATTTCCACCTTAAGCTTTGCTGTTTGTTATCAGGATAAAAATGTAGTCAAGTCTCATCAGCAGTGATTACGTTTGATAGCAGCTCCGTATCTTCCTCTAACATCAACTTTAACTGCATGTTACCTCCATTGCGGTGGTAGGCGATACTTGACATGTCTGAACTTGCCTGGTTCTCACAGGCGGGAACAGGAGTACCAACAATGAAACTACTACGGTGTGTTTGCTTAACATTAAGCTAACAGAATATAATAAGATTGAATCGCCCGCTTCGGTAGCGTAGATGGTAGCGTGTCTGCCTCACGTTCAGGGGTCCCAAGTTCGAATCTCGGTCAGGGTGAGCTACCTGGATAAGGTTATTCCCGGGGTTTACCTTATCCTCACAGACGAATGTCGGGTAGCTCTAAGATCCATGGACCCTGGAAAAATTTCGTCATTTCAACTATATCATTCATCGTCCGGTTTAAAATTAAAAAAAAAAAAAAGATTGAATGTTAGTGCTAAAAATTATGATCGTAAAAATTGTGACTATTATTTATTGAACAGCCTTCTTAGCTACCGCATGATGAACATACAAATAGCAAATATCGGACTTTTACCAAAAAACAAGCATTTTCGAAAATTCGGCCCCCTAGAAAAAGAAAACGATTGTAAAACTGACAATGTGATAGAGAAAATATTCTGCATAAGACAGTGTGTTCAAAGCTGCAAATTACTACATTTAAGTATTTATAACATGTTATTATGAAGTGGCAACAACGCGAGGGTAAAAAAAAAGGACTAACCTAATGAGAATTCCCCTGTTTTAGATAGAGATATATCTCATTTACTTCCACATGTCTTTTAAGGTTGAGACAGGCTTTACTAAATTCCAAGGTGCCATAAATAGAGCTCAAATTTTCTTTCCCAGTTGCTGTTTAATCAACACCCACCCCCCGTGGGCTAAACATTATCAATTTATTCAGGCAGAAGCGAAACCACTTTGACCATGGCGTAAGTTATGTTAATCTGTGTTGACGATTCAATTACATGAATTTTACGAACATTTACGTACTTTAGACAAGTGCAGCCTTCTAGATTTAACTTACTGAATTTCATAAATGTAATGTAAGCTGTAATAAAATTGAACGTCAGTTTTCAAAATGCTGCAATGCAATCTAACGGCTGCGAGAGCAGATTAATAAGTGCAGCAATTGGCAAAGGAAACGGAACAAGAAGAGGGCGGTATCATCCCCGCAAGCAAGTTGGTTGAGCCAAAACTCGGCGAGGAAATTACGTCGAGGCACAATCCGGAGATTGGCAACTTCCATGCGCAAGAAAAACCGACGCTCACGTCTTCGCAGAGGTCGCTCGCTCGCTGCTCGTCGCTAAGTATTCCCTGCAGAAAATCACTTAAGCTCTACTCTTGGTTCTCCACTTTCCACCAACATACTCTTCCTCTCTTCTCATCTCACGCAACTTCCAAGCATTAACATGCGTGTACAATATACGACTGCATTCCACATTAAAAGGATCCTCCTAGAAACACTCCCTAACTTCTCACAGGATTCGGAAGGTTAACTATTCATTTTTTGTTGCCAACCAGATACGCTTAGCGAGAATGCCAATAAAACAGCATATACAGTGTTTTCATTTAGTCGAATATTACATAATTCCACCACTACGAAGTTCCTTGGTGTTCATTTTTTTATTTATTTATTTTTTTTTTTTTTTTTTTTTTTTTGTAATTTATGTCCTCCAACGTTTAGTCGCATCGGACGATGAATGAAATGGGTGAAATGATGCTCAAATGTTTCCGGGGTCCTTGGAGCTTAGAGCTACCCGACATTCGTCTTTCAGGATAAGGGAAAACCCCGGGAAACACCTTATTCAGGTAACTCACACTGACCGAGATTTGAACTCGGGGCCTCTTGAACGTAAGGCAGACACGCTACCATCTACGCTACTGAGGCGGGCTTGGTGTTCATCTTGAAATCTGGCTTGGATGGAATACTCATATCCAGTTTTTGGCTAACAAATTAAACATTGGAATATTTACATTAAAAATTCCTAAAAGTTCATTACCGACAACAACTGTAGTTATGGTTTACTACGGTGTAATAATGGAAGGGCCTTTCAGCAACATTGTCATATCTTTGAACTTAATAAATATAGATGTTTATTTATTTCTTATTTTCGAACACAATTAATGTCATTACGTGTGGAAGAGAACATCAGTTAAGTTAGCACCATTACTTCATTAGGTTGAAAATTGAGGTTGATATGAAATAGTCGGGTATTATGGAATACGTGGTTTAAAACATTGAAAAATTAATTAGATTTCTTAAAAGCTGAAACATGATTGGTTTAAAATAGACAAAACATGGACAAAAATGGGTTTGCTTTGCATTTAAATTAATTTATTTAAAAATAAATTTGGATATAAATTAGGCAATATTTCTGTTTATATAGCTAATAATAATATAGTTAGTAATATTATACCGAAAACTATTCAGTATATTTTGTACGGTTATGTGGAACATATACTGTCGCGAGGTTTTGTAGACTAGATAGAAGCGGGGAGTGAAAGAGATAGATACAGCCCAAGCCATGCCCGCGGATCAATGGGCACTGGGCACTTGCCGAGAGAGAATGAGAGAGCAACAGAGGGAGAAAGAGACGGAGGCAGTCTGGAGGTCCTCGCTCCACCACGAAAGGCCGTGAAGCTTCGGTGGCTTACGAGAATCTTCGGCAGCCTTCGAGAAACAGCGGGACGAGTATAAATAGATGGAGGGAAAGCTGTCAACCGAGAGGCCCATTGGCGCTGGAGTACCGGAAGGCAGCGTGCTGTAACCGGCACTCTTTTCAGCTTACATGGCCGACATACCTACACAGCACAACACCCACACCTGTCAGATTGCGGACGATCTCATGATCTTCGCGGTAAACAGAAACCCGAGGTATGGCTTTCCGCAGATCCAAGCCCAGCTCCGGGCCATTGGCGAATGAAGCGCAAAATGGCGAATGGCAACTAACCCGAAGAAGAGCTCTGCAATTCTTCTGGCGAAAACCAGAGCTAACCAGTTGCAGCAGAACTTCGTTTTACGACGCCGTGGAATCCCATGGGTGCAAACGGCGAAATATTTCGGAGTGACGCTGGACAGCAAATTATTTTACGCTCCGCACGTCAAAGGCAAGGTCCAGCTTGGACACGTCGCGCTCAGGAACCTATACACAATATTCCGTTCAACCATGCCCCTCCGTCTCAAACCCCAGCTGTATCGGGCGATCATTCCGCCCATGATTTTGTACGGCTGTGAGATCTGGGGAACAGTGGCAAATACCACTTTCGTCAGATTCCAGAGGTTGCAGAACAGGGCGCTCAGAGTGATATACGATACAGACTGGAGATTCCCAGCCCAGATCCTTCATGAACTTTCAAAAATCCCGTACATTGTCGATGTCATCCGAGAGAGGGCACGATCAATGTACGACAAAATCCAACCCCATGGAAACCCTTTGGTGAACTCCCTGGGCAGATATGACCAGAGGGAGCAAAGACGCTTGCCATCATATAAACTCCCCAGAAAGGTCTTGGGGCCACTTGGTTTACCCAAGGAAAACCCCATAAATTCCAAAATTCATATTCCGCCTGATGGCTCAAGCTTTAGGCCACCCGTAATCAAAACGGGGCAAAAACACTAAACCGATTCTCCCCCAACGGGAGAACGCAATAAAACCGCTAAGCTGCTGCCTTCTGAGACTACTCAAGGGCATCCAAATAAAAATTTCAAACATAACTACAACCTACCCCCAGCAGATGAATAAAAATGGTACCTGACTCACTTCGCAGGTTAAGCCGCAAAGCGGCTAGGTACTGCGGCAGAAGACACCGGGACGGGGAAAAAGAAAAATTGCCCGCCCGACCAGGACTACCTCTGGACATCTGGAGTGAGACAAAATCGGCAGGAAGCTGCCAAGAGTTGCAGTTGCGAGTCAGTGAGCTGTGTCTGTGGACATTTAAACTGTATCGAGTCGAGTGCGTCTGCAGCTGTGTAGTGATTTGAAGGTGAATTCTTTTGTTTCTGGACGTTTGTGAAGGTTGCGATGTGTATGTTACGTCACTCTGCTGCTCAGGGCTGTACAAAATGTCTTTCTACGGAAATAAAGAGCATATGCAGAGTAAAATAATTTATAGTTTCCCAAAGAGTTTCAAATGTCCTAAATTCAGCTCTAATCAACAAAAAATACGGAAATGTTGAGTAATTACTTGAAAGATTGTGAAAATCGATAGACCTCACGCCCTTCCAATTGCATCATTCCTTCAATTACGATTGCGGCGGCCGGCCCTGGCCACACACTTCACTCCTAAACACTTCCTATACAGTATAAACTAAAGTCAGGAATTTTGGCCCTACAAATCCTAAAGTCCAGGTTAGGGCACCTGGCATACAAAGATCTGACTCAATGTCGCCCCAAATAAACAATTGAAATGCTTTAATTCAGTACTACAATCCTTAATTATAACAAATCTAACAATCATTATAACAACATATACTCCCTTTAAAATAACACAAGACAACAAAGAGCAGCAAAATCCTTAACCAAAATGCTCTATCACAAACAACTTTCCTGAAACAAGAATAACAAAATATAAGGGCAACGAGAGTCCCGCAAAATATTTAAATTAACGGTGATGATGGCCAGTAACTACAGAGTAAGGATTTACCAGAGTGAAAGTAACTGAGTAGAGCAATTACACGAGTAACATCTCAAAACCTTTGAATACATGTATGACTTTAGGGTAAGTCGACAGTTAAATTCCGTCCCACATTTAACGATGTAGATATGACAAGCTAAATAGCAGTCACCTGTTTTAGACACAGAAACATGAAAAGGAAAAACAAAATAAATCTACTAGTCCCGGAATTGAAGAGAAAAGGCTGTTAAAACAAATCAAAGTTCACCAAAAGCGATCACGAATACCCAAGGAAAATTTACCAAAGACCCAAAATTGGAGCAGCTACCCCTGACCTAATCGCGTCGATACCGAGCACCAACTCCCCTCCCGATACCAGGCAGTAGACCTAGGAAGACTTTCGGAAATCGCAGCGCTCAAAGCGTGCAGCGGCGGAAATCCGAAGGGATCCGACGAGTAAAGAGCCTCGAATCGGAAAGACAAGGAAATGAGTGCCGGAGGACAAAAAAAAAAAAAAAAAAAAAAAAAGGAAACAAATTGCACAGGACAAGAGAAAAGTGTACATAAACCACAACGTGTGCATCAGATAACGAAGAATAGAGGCAATAGTTATCAGGAAGACCAATTTTAAGATGGATACCCTCTTATGCAAACAACTTAATAGTCATCATTCCAAAGCAGTTATGGTGCATCTTTCACTTTATTTAACTGAAAACAGAATATTGTCACGGCAACGGACATAAAAGTTTCGTCATAAATAGAAAACAAACGGCGGATAATATTTTACGGTAATAAACAGTTTGCATATGTAGTTAACGATAGTGCGACTAGTGTACACAAAGGGGCCGGCAAACAAAGATAGCTGTGATAAAGGACTTGCCGGCATAGATTAAGTTACGCTTCTGGAATGTGATAGAATATTCGGTTTCTTTATTCTACTGGAAGAGTCTCGAGTTTATCAATGAGGTATTCAAAAAGGCGACGACCCCCCAAGAGTTGAGTTGTAAAAGAGTGAGGAATTGCAGAGTGTAACAAGAGTGTTGTTGTAAAACGAGAGTCAGCTGATGTTAACTGAACGCTGTTTGTTATTGTCATCGACCTTGGAAGATTGTGTAGTAATGGTAATAGTAATTTATTTCCTTTAACATCAACAAATGGAAATACAAAATCAAGATTACAATTATAAAATCTATACTGAAATATGCCATATATTCCTAAATCCTGAAAATCCTATCATGTTATCATGTCGCCCACCATTGAAAAATAATTCAGTCCCCATACACATAACCCTAGGTTTTTGTGTCCTGGAGGCCCACTGTTCCTTTTTACACTTTCTGCCATTTCACCTATTCCACTCTACATTTTTCTCATAATTGTTCTTAGCAATCTCTCTTTAACTTTCCCTAAATAATTCCCTATATTTCTCCTGTTATTTTCTCCTTTTCCTGACAACATTTTTCTAATTACTACTTCACCCCCCAAATTGTCCCATTTACGTAGCCAAGCCTGCTCCCTCCATATCTTTGTTTGACTACAATTTACTATAAAATGGAAATCTGCATTCTCTTCTCCACACAATGGACATTTATCTAGCTCCCTCTCTTGACCTATACCTTTCACGTTTCTCACTCCTGTTCTCGCCCAAGCAAAACCTTCTCTCCCTAACTTACTACATATATCTATATAACCTTTCCTCCCCCAGGTTGTTTTTAGTTCTCTATATAATCACAGTGAGCGTTTGTCACTTGTATTGGCGAAAATGTCTTGTCTGTCAATATCTTCTAATTTTAGCTTAACTTCTTTCTAGAAACCTCTATACCCATACTCTGCATTTATGCAAGAATGACCCATACCTATCTGCTTCAAACCGTCATTCACTTTATGTGCCAAGAGCCACCCCAGTTACTTCTCTTTTGAATATGAAAACATTCTTTAATTATATTGCCATCTTCCAAGTTAGTGATTCTGTATAAATTTTTCATTGCCCTTGACAAGTTGTGTAGTATATGTGATGTAATGTTGTCACGTGAGAATTGACAGTGTATTTCTACAGAAATAAAGAACATTTAGAGTTTGTGGCAAATTGAACTTTTAATTCTACGAACGCACAAAGTCACAATATAGTATTTTATTGTAAGATTCTTCCGTATGATTGCTCTGTTCATTTTCGCTGATTTATGCCCTTTTTTTACTCTTTCCGTTTTCTTCTTAGCAATATTTCGTCTGGTTTTCCCACCAGAGTTTTGCGGCTCCAACACTGTATGCACTGTTTTGAAACTTTAAGATAATGTTTGAGTCTTAAACATAAGTTACATTTACAGACCAAAGTTTGGCATACTCCTATTAGACATAGTGGTTATGTGGAATGTTGCAGAGAGAAACTGGATTTTTCAATAAGAAAATACATCTTTCGCAGAGGGGGATATTCACTCGACATGAAGAAAGGAAACGCAGATTTATATACATCGTTTCCGTTCACTGGATTTCCAAGTCAGATTTTTATGTTTTCTTTATTTCTTTTATTCCACTCTGCCTATTTTGCCTTGTTATGCCGAATTTTATCTCCCTCTTTCCTCCCCTCCCTGCAGCTTTAGAAGGATATTCTTTTTATTTTCCGTTCACAACGACGGAAAGGTCTGTAATGCAATAATCGTAATGAACAAAGTAGATATCTATTTATAAAATCACAAGAGAAGCATAATTGTGTAAAAGTAAAAGCGTTTCCATGTCAGCCATTGAAAGGATTTCCCTTTAATCTCTTAACTTTGATGTTTTATTCTCCACTTTTATTTGGATTCTTTTCAACTTGCGTAAAATTTCGAGGAGTTCAAATATCTACAAACACCGTTAACTTTAAATGGACCATTTTAATGTAAACTCATTTATACTAATTTTATTAGCTAGAATATTCTGAGAAAAATATATACAATGTTTAAATGGCACGAAGAAGTATTAATTTTCTAATGAAATATTTGAGATTTTAATTTTAAGCTTAGCATGTCAGCATGTGACTATTTTAAATTTGGAATTGTTACAGAAGTATGTGTTTATTATGTACTGGGGCTGTACATATGTTTATCTAGTGATAAATGTGCAAAACAGGCATGGAAAATATCTAAAATACTTATATAAAAATATATTCCTCAATTAGTTGCTGCAGATTTATTTATAGTTTTATGTGAAGATGTCCTAACTAAAAAAAATTGGTTTCTGTAACTAAAGCCGTTCTCGGAGTCTAGATAACTATCACTGTACTCACACCGCTTACACACCTGAAAATTTGAGGGCATAATGTCTGCTGTATATATACCGTGTGTACCAAAAATCTGCTGCGGAGTAGAACCAAAACATCCAAAACTGACAAGGGAACTATCACTGTACTCAAACCGCTACGTACCTGAAAATTTGATGGTATAATGTCTGCTGTATATAAACCATGTGTACCAAAAATCGGCGTCGGAGTTGAACCACAACGTCCAGAACTGACAAGGTAACTATCACTGTACTCACACCACTACGTACCTGAAAATTTTATGGTATAATGCCTGCTGTATATGTATGTATGTATTTATTCACTGCAATTTTGTACTACCCGGTGGCAGAGTTAAGAATACAGATCAAATTGCAAATACTAGATTTACAACCATAACACAATAAACAATACAAATATGATATTATTTTAACTTAAGTCACTTAAAACATATCTAATTACTTCTTTATTTACATATTATATACCATTATAATTCAAAAGTTAAACTATAAACCATCTAGATTTTCTAAATTTCTTCAGCGACAGGGGACAGCCCTGAAAGACTGCTACAGGCAATTCATTCCATTCTTCAATGGTTCTATTAACAAAAGAAAATTTTCCTACGTCGGTTCTGTATCTTCTACCCTTAATTTTATACCTATGATCGTTTCGTCCATAATAATCCGGATTATCTAACCTTACACTAACGTCCACCCATGCCTTTACACCAGCATTAGCTTTGAATAATGCTACCAACCTATGTTTTTTACGCCTAATTCTTAATTCCTCCCATTTAGTCTCATCTCCTTTTATAGGCCCAAAATACTTGCCTCTTTTTATGAATTTTTTTGCCCTCTTCTGTATTTTTTCTAATGGATCGATTTGGTTAACTCTATACGGGTCCCAGCATGCTACTCCATATTCCATAACCGGCCGCACTAAGGCCTTGTAGGCAATTTCCCTGGACCTAGCGCTCCCCCTTTTCAATATTCTCATTACGAAATGTAATGCCTTCCACGCATTCCTAGATGTGGAATTTACTTGTTCGTCCCATCCAGCATTACTTGCCAGGTACACCCCCAAGTATTTGCAGCTGTCCACCTGTGGAATTTGCACCCCTCCCATGTGAGAGTTAACAATAATTTTGCCCATGTGTCCCAAAAATCTGCTTTGGAGTAGGACCCCAACACCCAAACCTGAAAAGGGAAACATCACCTACTCACACCGCTAAGCATCTGAAAATTTGATGGTATATTTCCTGTTGTATAAAAACCATGTGTACCAAAATTATGTATGGAGTAGAACCGCAACACCAAAAACTGAAGCCTGGAATGTGACGCAAGTACCGCTGCTGGACATTCCTCTTCAAATTTTTGAAGCGGGTGTGAGCGACGGCGCTCCTTACGTAAGCTATGTGTATACCACTGCCCGTCAGGGGTGAACAATCCCACCCGTACAATATTGTTTTATTATACCTGTATGTTGCTATATATTCTGGACTCATTTTCGGGTACTTCCAGCTGTACTCCACACACAGTCCCCTCATAGAGCAGAGATGGTCAGACCAGTCTCTCAAGCGTATACAGGTGCGAGCATAGTGTAAGTTTCCTTGTGAGTGAAGTGACTCTATCGGAAACTAAAGACAAATACGTGTAGCTGCAGTATATTAAACCAGTGAAGTTGCAACAAAGTGTTAAAGAAAACTGTTGAAATACGTTTTTGTGATACGGGAACATTTAAGGAAGAAACTTGTCTTTCATTTTTAAAAATCGTTTGATATATTGATATGAATAGCGCCTCAGAAGCAAGAACGTTATTCCGCAAATGCAGATAGCGAGCGTGGTAGCGTAACCATCACGATATAATATCAGCGCTGACATTTAGGGTTCCTCTGAGACGCCACTATCGCTGTCTGCTACATTAAAAAGTTTTTATGTTCTCTTGTATTAAACTATCAGTTGCATGACAAAGTTTGTTGTGGAAGTTTTTAATTTTTGCTCTGTTGCTTCTAAAAAGCAGCATTTATGTGCCACATAAGGCATTAAAATAAGTTACGAGACAGTTTTATGTTAAATGCGGCCTAATTCTGGCTAACTGAAACATCGCGCTAGAAGTTTCAAGATTTTAAAACCGTTTTAATTTTATTGGAATACATTAACGACTTAGGAAAGGTAGTGGCCAGCAAAAAGTACTGCATTTTATGCATAGCTAAATTTATACCAAAACGTATAACGTCAACGCGAGAAAACATGAACAGAGATTTAACACATGGCTCTTGTTTCTACGGTTTGTCGCTATAACATACAGATTTAGGTTGCCCTACACATTGCCCTAGTTTGTCTGAGAATATATAAAATTATCAAATAAGATAATTAAGGAACTTAAACCTCTTAGTACCATAAGTATAGTGTGTGTGTGGACATGATAAGCATGAGTGGAAAAATCTTATATACAATTCGGAGAATGAACAATCCTAGGACTCCATTGCTAGTCCTCACTTTGTTTGGGCGTAAACGGGTCTTCTGATGGTAAATTATACCTACCTCCCTTATAGCATAAATAACTATTCAATAATTTTTGATCCAAAAATTATGTTATATAATGAATCTGTAACTAAAAATATTACTACTTGTTAAATAAAATGATGCTAAAATCCTTGAAGAAAGAACTAATGAAGCACTTAAAATAATACACTCATGGGGAATTAAAAATAAACTTATGTTTAATCCCTACAAAACCTTGGCGATGATTGTCACCAGAAGAAGAAAAATGGAGCCCATTATTCTTACCATGAATAACGTCAGCTTGAAGGTGGTATCTACGGTAAAATACCTTGGCGTTATACTGGATTGTAAATTAACATTTCGATCACACTTTGATTACATTGCTGAAAGAGCCAGCAAGCTCCTTGGTGCGCTCGCAACAACAAGAAGACCCACCTGGGGTCTGAATTCTAGTATTCTTAAAATTATATATCAAGGTGCTGTAGTGCCCCTAATTTTGTATGGTGTATCTGCATTCCAGGATGTTCTTAATAAAAAATGGTCAGTTAAAAAACTTGCACAAATTCAAAGGGGATTCCTCCTTCGCATAATTCGAGGATATCGTACAATCTCCACTGATGCAGCTCAGATTATAGCTAACATCGAACCTTTGGCTCTCACTGGTATATCAACAGCAACTATTATGAATTTAAGACATGAACGTGAATGTGCGTCTCATCTGTCTCACTTAAACCTACAAATCCCGGAGCATACTACCACAGCAGGACACCCATCAAGTTTTGTAATCTGTTTAAAGGAAATATGTAATTTTCATGATTATTACATATATACAGACGGTTCGCGTTACCAATTTGAAGATAATATATCTGCAGTAGGATGTGCTTTTGTTGTTTATGAAAACCAAACGGAACTAACTCATTCCATGTTTAAATTGTCACCTGAATGTTCTGTATTCCAGTCGGAGCTCTTAGCAATTAAAGAAGCTATAAAATGGTGTACTGTTAATGGAAACAGTGCCCGTATTCTTAGTGATTCACAATCAGCTCCACTCGCTATTAATGATAAATATAATTTAAATTCATTAGCACATGAAATCAGAACCTTGCTTCAAAACCATCCAGGACATATTTGCATGGGATGGCTTAAAGGACACAATAGAAATTTAGGTAACGAGAGAGCTGATTGCTTGGCTAAGAAGGCTGCAGAATCCAATCTTCATGTGACATAATCTTTATGTCCAATTTCTACTGTAAGGAGAATAATACATCAACATATTCTTGAAGAATGGAACCAACAATGGCTAACAACTCCAAATGGAAGTTTAACAAAACGTGTGTAAATGACAGAGGAAAATGTGAAACTCTTGTACCACATTTTGTTTTGACACAATTTTTAAGTGGACATGGTAAATTTGGTGAATACTTATCACGCTTTCACTTAACATCCAACCCCGTGTGCATGTGTGGTGAAGAATTTAAAACTGTGGTTCATCTCCTTTTCTGTTGTCCCATTTTCTGGAGAGAAAGACAAGAATTAATATTCAAGCTAGACTCTCTAGGAACTGAATTTTCTGTTCCGCTCACATCTTTGCTAATGAAGCCACAACAGTATAAGTACTTCATGATGTTTATAAACTCAGTGTTTAAACGTCTGAAATAGTTTAAATTAATATGCATCAGATTAAAACATATTTTCTTCCTTCAAGTATTTAAAATATTTTTGTTAAAATTGTATATTTCTATGTATCAACTCTAACACTAATATACCACTGTGTAAAATAGGGTTCAATAAATCTGGATAAAATAATCTGTAACTAAAGTTGAATACATTGTAATATATGTTCTGTTCTCATATCATGAAGTACACTCGCTAGTTTATTCCCGGGAAGTGACTCTCATCGCTGCGCTTCGCTGAAGAACTAGAGGAGCAGAGGGAGGTTGGCTACGTCACTGCTGTGCATTTATTATGTGTTTCAGATGGGAAGAGTTCTTGCCTGTAGCGAATCAGATGCGTTAGAGCCTTCATTATTCCCCCCCCCCTCTCTCTCTCTCTCTCTCTCTCTCTCTCTCTCTCTCTGTCACACATTTGCGGGTCTTGGCGCTAGACGTAAGGGAACGCAAACTGAGTTTTTCAAAGTTTTATAATTATAACATGGATATTCGTATATTGGGCAGATGTTTTAAGTATATAATTTAAAATAATTATAATTTTTTAATCACTTATTGTTATAATCCAACGAAACTGCTAGCGGTGCATCCATATAGCTGTGAATGTTACTTACCTTAAGAGATAATTCGTCATTGTCATTGTCTTCATTGTCTGAGTACTGCAAACTTATGATGATAGGTTCCAAAATCCCGTCACGTGCTATTTCTTTCCAAAAGCCGTCTTCTTGTAGTTTATCTGATGTCTCACGCAGTTTTCCCAGTCTTGTTGTGTTTCTTGTTAACGTCTTCGTGAATAAGTCGTTCAACTACAGTTTAAAAGTATTATTTATGTTTGCAACTTAATTTGAGCCCACATTAACTCTATTGCATTGTTCTGGTGGTAGTAAGGGGAAGGTGGTTTATAAATACCTCGTGTCTCATTTCAATTGCAAGCTGATACACTTTCCCTAGTTTTTAAAAGTAGAACAACTGAATAATGCTGCTTTGTACTCTCTAGAGTAAATAGAGATTACTAAACCATGCATAAACATAGATATAATGTGACCAGACTAGGCCAGTAGGAAGTGTATTATTGCCTCTGGCTCGAATTTAACAAACACTTTAGCTTATTCAAATTAATTCTTTTATCAAGTCATGTAAAACGTTTACGTGTCATTTCTGAGTAATTACAAATATATGTGCACGCATACATACCAACCAGTAATGCTATTCATTACATTTCTTACGACACGATGCATTGGTATAGTATAATATTACTTTATTTGTATTAGGAAAACTATTTCAGCCAAAAATATGTGGTTTTACGGTTATGTTAAATATATTACTCTCTCCTTCCTTATGGATCAGTTTTCGCAAAATATGAATTTTTGTCTTAGCGCGGATAGTATTGTGACTTTGTGGGTTCGTGAAATAAAAAGTCCAATTTACAAACACAAAAAAATTGTACTTTATTTCCGTAGAAATACGCTTCGTACACATACACAATACAACATACAAGCTCAACCAAACTCAGCCGCTTCCCCGCACGCGTTCAATTACCGACTGACTCTGTCGCATCGCATCGCATATACTGGCAGGCTGCGTTAGCCCGAAGATTGTTGCTGTGTGCCCACCCAGGATAGGGTTTAACCACAGATACGATTTTCTTTTCGGGTTTTTAGGATTGCTGTTTTTGTTTGAGGATGGTAGGTTGATTACGAGGTAGTGTAGAACTCCTCTAGAAGGATATAATGCTCTCCTTAGCACCCTGGCGTTGAAGGATTTATTTTGATTTTGAACTGATTTATGTTAAATTTTGAGACCAACAACTCTTGGTAGATTATGGGAGCTCAGCTTTTGCTGCTGCTGGAAATGCTCCGTGGTTACCTCGGATGCCCGCAAGCCATGCGGGGGACCCGGGATAGTCGGCGATGACGTCTGGTGGGATCATAATCACCAAGAGACTGAACTAGAGCACTTCTGTGCAGAGGTAACTATTCATATAATTTTGTAGCCCGGCGTCTAATTTGATCTTCCAAGTATGGAAGACCCGAGGCTTCATGGAGGAACTTTACTGGGAAGAATCGGCCTACTGAATAGATGGACCTAAGTCCTCTATTCTGAGCGCGTTGAAGATATGCCAGCCAGGAATCTGTGGCCATGCCCCAGACCTCGCAGGTATAAAGCATCAACGGAACTATGAGAGCTCGAAAGAGTATAGCTTCACGCGGACTGGCATCGATCGAGAACCCAGCATAGGATACAGGGAAGCAATAGCTCCCTGAACCCTCGCCGAGAGTTCCCTGATGTGTCGACGGAAAGTCAGACCCTTGTCTAGCTCTACTCCCAGGTATTTGATAGAGGGTACCCATTCTATCCTTCCACCGACTGACTCTCTTTTTCAGGCAGGCTGCCTTTTTATCGATTTCTAACACACCAAAAATTTCTCAAACAATCTATACCGGCTAGAACAAAGGCTAACTCTTGCGAAATCCGTCTGTTCCCGCCCACCATCTTGGCAAGCCTCCGTCTCCACACTGCACTGCCGTCTCTTCGAGCTTGTTACCCGCGCTGCCTCCAATCAACAATGACCTAGTGACACTATTTATTAGAGATTGATTAGTTTGGCGCTCGTCACATAACACTTAGGGGCAATTCAAAACGGCTGCACCGCTCCACTAGTAGCGCTCAAGGACAAACAGCATCCCCTTTGAAACACATAATAGTCGAAGTTTCACCGTGGCATTGTGAAACTTTTGTAATGACAAAGGGATATCTGCTTACGGCAAAGATGGGACAGTTGGGCCACCTGGTATAAGGTTACTTCATACGGGCTGATTTTCACATACTTTGTCTCACATTTAAAAGAAACTTAGTTTATATAATTTTAGAACTTACACGATTTCTAATTTTTAAATTGTGCAGTTCACAGTATATCTCAACCGCTAAAGTGCTGTTTTTGTAATAGGTGCTTAAGAATGTGTGTTTTCAACAGATTTTGTTATAGGTTTTTTGATCTCTTACCTACGAGGGCTGTTTTTTTTCAACCTCCGATCGCTCCATGCCGACGCTACGCGGGCAGCAGAAAGCGGGTATGCGCTGTCGGCGACTGCGCAGCTCTCGCACTACACACTCCGCCATTGTTGACATTCAGTCGTCAGTCGGCGTTGTGCTACAGCCACGTAAACATGGCCGCCATTATTGATGCTCCCGCCAAGTGCGAATTGCGAAGTGTAATTCGTTTTTTACAGGCTGAAGGCCATGGTGCTGCAGAAATCCATCGGAAGATGAGTCGTGTGTATGGCGAAAACTTCATGAGTGATGGTGTTGTTCGTGAATGGTGTCGAAAGTTTAAAGATGGTCGTAATGATGTGCATGATGAAGGGGGTCAAGGACGCAAATCTGTCGTTTCAGATGACCTTGTTGAACGAGTTGACAGAATGGTTAAAGAAAACCGCAGATTCACCATCACTGCTTTGTCTACGGAGTTTCCAGAGTTTCAAGGTCTGTTTTGTACTTGATTGTTACTGAAAGGTTAGGCTACAAAAAACTTTGTGCACGCTGGGTCCCAAAAATGTTGACTGACAATCACAAAACTCGACGAATGGCATCAGCTTTGGAGTTCCTTGAGCGTAATCACGATGAAGGAGACAAGTTTTTGAAATCAATCGTGACTGGGGATGAAACTTGGGTGCAATACGACACACCGGAAATGAAACGGCAATCACAACAATGGATACATTCAAATTCACCAAACAAACCAAAGAAATTCAAACAAACATTCAACAACAGAAAGACCATGGCTACTGTGTTTTGGGACCAACAAGTTGTGTTGCTTGTGGAGTTTATGCAGCCCAGAACCACAATAACTTCAGCTGTTTATTGTGAAACTTTACGACGTTTACGTAGAGCCATTCAGAACAAACGAAGAGGAAGGCTGACTGCTGGAGTTGTTCTGATCCACGATAATGCCTGTCCACACACTGCGGCAGCAACTCAACGGCTTCTCGACCAATTTGGATGGGACATTTTCGATCATCCGCCATACAGTCCTGACTTAGCACCCAGTGACTTTCACCTTTTTCCTCAACTGAAGACGTGGCTTGGTGGGAAGCGATTTCAAAGCAATGAGGACCTTCAAACGAACGTCAAGGACTACTTGAATTCACTGGCGGCAACTTTCTTTGAAGAGGGAATTGAAAAGCTTGTCCACAGATATGACAAATGTCTCAATCTCTTCGGTGATTATGTCGAAAAGTAACCATAAGTGTACTATTCTTTTGGTAATAAAATTATTGTTTTATATGAACTTGTGTTTTATTTATAGCCTATCGGAGGTTGAAAAAAAACGGCCCTCGTACTTGGTATGTGGAAGTTAAATGAAGTAATCCCTCCCCAACAAACTGGAGGTCGTTAGAGTAATGGGTATACATTGAGGTAGTTTATAGTCAAGCATAAC
The DNA here is from genome assembly GCA_030765055.1 of Mantis religiosa. NCBI lineage: Eukaryota > Metazoa > Arthropoda > Insecta > Mantodea > Mantidae > Mantis > Mantis religiosa. The sequence continues at coordinate 23,958,361 of CM060951.1, read as the reverse complement.
CGCAAATATTACAGTCAGACAGAATTAGTCTCTAACCCTCCGTCGAGGAAGTAGCATAAAAACTAGCCAACAAACCCCAGTTATGGGGCTCAAAACTTGCAACCATCGGGTTCGGGGGGGGGGGGGACGAGGCTTCCCGATCTGAAACATGCAGGACGTACAGCAAAGGCTCGCGAGAGCGTTCGAGCAGAGCATAAGATATGGAAGTTAATAAATTATGTATGAGCATGTAGCGTATTCACTTTAAAATATTCAAGTGGGGAGAAAATGGGGACTCGAGATTTTTGAACGGGAAGGTTCACGCACTGGAGAAGTTCGCGTCAAAGTAACTTCTTGCACTTTTATGTGTAGAGGAAAAATAAATTTTCCGGCTGGCACAAGTGGATTCCCCCCGGAACGTTCAATATTGTATAATGAGATACATTCTATTGAGCTAATGTAGGCCACGGAAAAAGCCAAAACTCATAAAATATCAGAAAAGGGGACTGCCACAAAGGAGACGTTGTTGAGGACAGGAATGACAAATAAAGCTGTAAAATTAGCTGTTTGAATCACCAGATAATAGAAGCTGAGTTGTTTAGATGGCAAGTTTCACCGTAAAAGGATGTAATAATGTTTAAGTCTTTAGATTCCACAGTAAAAACCTTTTAAAAGTTTCTCTATTGGGTGTAGGACAAGTTGTTTGTTACAATAAAAGCTAGATGAGAGAGAGAGATAGAGAGAGAGAGAGAGAGAGAGAGAGAGAGAGAGAGAGAGAGAGAGAGAGAGAGAGAGAGAGAGAGAGAGAGAGAAGTATTCTTTTTAATTTACGTCCGCCCCAAGGTTAAGTTATATCGGACGGTGAATGAATTGGGTGAAATGATGGTCAAATGAGTCCAGGGTCCATGGAGCTTAGAGTTAACCGACATTCGTCTTGAAGAATAAGGGAAAGTCCCGGAAAAAACCTTATCTAGGTAACTCACCTTGACTAAGATTCGAACTCGGGACCTCTTGAACGTGAGGCAGACATGCTACCACCCACGCTACCGAGGCGGGCTGAGAGAGAAGTATATATTATACTAATAGTGAAGAAAGGAAGGCTATAGCAGGGCTGTGATGTGAAGTTGAAATGGATGAATGTCCATTATGTGGAAGAAATAAAGATAGCTAGTTTTAGTTAATTGATGGAAATTAATCATTTCTCTACACTTGCCGTTTATAGGCCAAGATTTTTGATGGATAGAGTCGACATGAAAAATTCAATGCCATGGCCGGGATTTGAACCACGGATCTCCTGGTGTCTATCCAGTCGCTCTTAACCTTTGAGCTACCATGGCCAACGTGCGGTCCTGACATTAAATTCTCCATCTGACTCGTATACAGGATGTTACAAAAAGGTACGGCCAAACTTTCAGGAAACATTCCTCACACACAAAGAAAGAAAATATGTTATGTGGACATGTGACCGGAAACGCTAAATTTCCATGTTAGAGCTCATTTTAGTATTTCTCTTAAAATGTAAATTGAAATCATTCGTGCAGACAATTGTCAAAATACCCCATTGTGGTTCATGCACGATGGAGCTCCTGCACATTTCAGTCGAAGTGTTCGTACGCTTCTCAACAACAGATTCGGTGACCAATAGATTGGTAGAGGCCTCCACGCTCTCCTGACCTCAACCCTTTTGACTTTCATTTATGGGGGCATTTGAAAGCTCTTGTCTACACAACCCAGGTACCAAATATATAAACTCTTCGTGCTCGTATTGTGGACGGCTGTGATACAATACGCCATTCTCCAGGGCTGCATCAGCGCATCAGGGATTCCATGCGACGGAGGATGGATGCTAACGGAGGACATTTTGAACATTTCCTGTAATAAAGTGTTTGAAGTCACGCTGGTACGTTCTGTTGTCGTGTGTTTCCATTCCATGATTAATGTGATTTTAAGAGAAGTAATAAAATGAGCTCTAACATGGAAATTAAGCGTTTCCGGACACATGTCCGCATAACATATTTTCTTTCTTTGTGTGTGAGGAATGTTTCCTGAAAGTTTGGCTGTACCTTTTTGTAACACTCTGTATTTCCCCGGTAGACCACTAAGGGCTCTTGTATCCGAGATACACCGTTTGTGGCGATTTACTATCGTAAGTACTTGAGTCCCAGGCTTCATCATTTAACTCTTATTATGTTAGTTAATTGATGGAAATTAATCATTTCTCCACACTAGCCGTTTATAGGCTAAAGTTTTTGATGGATAGAGTCGTCATGAAAAATTCAATGCCATGGCCGGGATTTGAACCATTGTATCTCGGATGCGAGAGCCCCTAGTGGTCTACCGGGGAAATATACGAGTCAAATGGGGAATTTAATGTCAGGACGGCACGTTGGCCATGGTAGCTCAAAGGTTAAGAGCGACTGGACGGAAACCAGGAGATCCGTGGTTCAAATCCCGGCCATGGCATTGAATTTTTCATGTTGACTCTATCCATAGTTAGTTTGTTTATTTCATATTTCTTATTACAATATCTAGCATATACAACTGCATACATATATAACGTAATTAATATACCATAAATACAATATCTTACATACTCCTTATCTTGCAGTTGCATATTCCCATGCCCCATTATAATTAACCCAGGTTATGTATATAATTCACCGTTTTAACGCTGGGGATCTAGATTTTTGTTTCCTTTACACCTTCTACTATTTTTCCTAGTTCTCATTAGTCTTACCTGTTTTCCAAAGCCATTTTTGTCTTACCTTACCAGTAAATTTTCCCAGCTTTATTATGCTTTGTTCCGATCAAAGATTCAAGATTTGTTTGCCTCTTATTTCATTTGATATGTTTTCCCACTTATGCAAAAGAACTTCGTGTCTCCAATTGTTTTTTTGACACTCAAAATTATAATGCCAAGTACTATCTTCATTTTCACACCTTGGACATATTCCCTTAATATATCCATTCCTTATACCCCTTAAATACGAGGCCTGTTCAATAAAGAATGATCATAATTTTTTACGGTCACAATTTTTCGCAGTAATATTCACCCTTATTGTATTCTGTTAGCTTAATATGAAACTAAAAATGCCATGGTAGTTTCATTGTTGGTACTCCTGGTTCCCGTTATGAGAACTAAGCAAGTTCAGATATGTTCAATATCGCCTACCGCTGCAATGGAGGTAACACGCGAGGAACAATATGCGGCTTTGAAATTTTCAACAAATCTTCAGCTGAGGCCTATACAGTGTTACAGGAGGCCTATGGAGAGTCTGTCCTTCCCTACAGCACAGCTCAAAAGTAGTTCAAAATGTTTACAGAGGGGAGACAGTCAATTTTAAAGGAAGGTGGACCCGGTGCTCCAGTTACTGCTCTTACGTAAGAAAACATCAACACTGCTGCTGCCGTTGTGAGAGACGATCGTCGAATTACCTTAAGATCACTTTCTGAAATACTGAACATTTAACTGGGTGCCACCCACACGTTGGGGACAGAAACATGACTCATGAGAAGTGTTTGTGCACGATGAATTCCAAGACTGTTGATTCCCAAACAAACGGACATTCGCATGCAGGTCTGCATGCAGTTAAAGTTGATGTTAGAGGAAGATCCGGAGTTTATTTCAAACGTAATCACTGTTGATGAAACTTGACTACATCATTTTAATCCTGAGAGTAAACAGCAAAGCTCAGTGTGGAAATCTCCTGCATCACCAACCCCCAAAAAATCAAAAGTGGGTACTTCTGCTGGAAAAGTTATGGTCATCTCATTCTTTTATATTCATGGAATGGTTTATGAGCATGTTGTACCTGCACACACATCAGTAACTGGACAGTACTACAGGGATGTCCTGAAAACATTGGAAGTCCATATCAGGCTCAAAAGACCACATTTCTGTGAAGCAGGCTGGATGCTGCACCACGATAATGCGCGGTCGCATACTGCCAATGTTGTTGCTGAATATCTTGAAAAAATCAACGTGAAGTGCATCCCTCACCCTCCCTATAGTCCGGATTTAGCCCCATGTGACTCTTTTCTATATCCTAACTTGAAGAAACGTCTTCGTGGGAGGCATTATCCATCATCAGAAGCAGTGGTGAAGGTTGCGGAGGCTATTTTGAAGGATCTCTCAATAAATGGTTTCCAGCATGTCTTTGAAGACTGGCAGAAACACTGGGACAAGTGTATCGCATTCAGGGGAGACTATTTTGAGAAGGACCATCAAAATTATGAGGATGAGTGAAGGTACATTGTCAAAAAAATATGTTATCATTCTTTATTGAACAGCCCTTATATATTACTCCTGTTGTAAACCATGTCAACCCTTCTCCTCCTACTTCATCACAGATGTCAACATATTTTTCCCTGCCCTAATGGCCACGCCGTGGCTGAGTGGTTAGACCGCTTGGCTCTCACCAAAGCGGACGGGGTTCGATCCCAGGCGACCGCAAAGTGAGATTTGTGGTGGACAACACGGCGTTGGGGCGGGTTTTCTCCGGGACCTCCGGTTTCCCCCGCCATCTCATTCCACTGGTGCTCCATCTTCACCTCATGCATCATCAGTGTCACCGCCTGCGGTGCCATATGTAGTAAAAGCGGGCGTTAAACACTACACATTTCATTTCCTGCTCCAATCATTTTGCAATGTTTTATATAATTTCAGAGATCTTTTGTTATTAAGATTAGGCCGTAATTCTTGTTTTCCAATATCTTCAATTCTTGTTTTTACTTCTTTCCAGAATCGCTTTTCTATTGTTCCAATATCTAGTCATAATGAACCCATACCTATTTCCTGTAAAATCCTTTGAGTTTTATACATCCAAGTCTGTCTCCCCTTTATTCTTGTTTGTGCCATCAAACACTGTTTAACAATATTTTCCTCATCTAAATTCCATATCACGAGCCAGTATTTCAGTGTTCTTTCCACCACCTTGCTTTAGTAAACTAATCTTCCTAATTCCATTAAAGCCGCCTTATTCGCTAAATATCTAGGTAATCCCAAAGCAAGTATATAAAGTAGTCTATTTATAACATTTATAACTTTCCATCCTTCATCTGACCTCCATATTTCTATTCCATATAACATTCTGCTTTCTGCGATTGAACCAAACACCCTTTTTAACAATTTTACTTGAGAAATGAAGATACAGTGCATATGCTTTTTCAACGCAAGGAAACAGAAATTTTGAGCAAAGGATATTTATACAAACCAATTTATAAACAAAAGCTGTAAGAATGCATGGCAATTTGTAGAGAAAGGGAAATGGACTGTTAAATGAAAGGAGCAACATTTTGTGATTTTAGATATAAGAATTTAATAATAACAGAGTTGTAATAGTCTATGTACTAATAGTGATACTAATATATTTGTAATATGTTTTTGATTTATAATGGACTGTTTTCTGCAATAGTGCTCTGGGCCAAATGCAGATGAGCAGTACCTTAATTGTGATATGTTAACACTTAAATAAATTATCATTATCATTAACAGGAACTAAGCACAGACCACATGACTGTTTAGTGATACGTCAGCCAACTACCCATCAAGTTCCCGAAGCGCCATAAGCGACAGAAAAACAAAATGCTCGTGTTTGACTCAAAAACGCATCATTTCGACTACAAATATAATTCTCAACTTATTTAGATGATAATATATTACTTTAATATAGGGTACAATGCATATTTGAAGAAGATCCTCATGCGCAAGCTATTTTGGAGTCACAATTAAAGGTTGGCTATCAACACATGCGCTGGAAATTGTTGTAGCATATGTAGATTACTGCAATAGGCAAGAGAAGGAACGGTTAGCTTGGATGAGAACAGGAATAATATTTCTAAGAGGGATAAGAGGTAGGGAAAAGGGATTTTGTGAATTGTATGGGGGAAAAGAAAGCATAGAACACTATGTAATAGAATGCGAGGGGGTTGCAAAGTGGAGAAAAAAAGGTTTGGGAGGAAAAATAGGCGAAATTAGAGAAGAGGATAGTAGTTATAAAATGTTAACGGGCAGAGAGGAAAAGAAGGTAAGAAGTATTGGTAAGTTCTTGCAGAAAGTAAGAGAAAAATGGGTCAGAAATGTAAAGTATATAAGAAAGGAAAATGAGGGGAAAGAATGGGACTAATTAAGTAACAAAGAAGCATGGATGTTAAGAGCTACCTGACAGAGCAAATGACCATGGTGTCATGTACGCCAAGCTAGCAACAAGATAAAGACAAATAAATGTAGCCAAAAGTTGTAAATTGTAAAATTTTGGAATATGCACAGTAAAATCTAAATATCCGTGCTCTAAAAGGGTGGTCTCTAAACTTTCCAACCTAATAAAGATGCAAGACATTTTCTCAGAATTTGTTTTCAACACAGTCTCCTTGTAACTCTACACACTTCTCCCAGCGATGTTCCCATCTCTGTAACCCGTCTAAATAATAATCGGCGTTTTTCAACATAGTCTCCTTGTAACTCAACACACTTCTCCCAGTGATGCTCCCATCTCTGTAACCCGTACAAATAGTACTCGGCGTTTCTCAACATAGTCTCCTTGTAACTCTACACACTTCTCCCAGCGATGTTCCCATCTCTGTAACCCGTCCAAATAGTACTCGACGTTTCTCAACATAGTCTCCTTGTAACTCTACACACTTCTCCCAACGATGCTCCCATCTCTGTAATCCATCCAGATAGTACTCGACGTTTCTCAACATAGTCTGCTTGTAACTCTACACACTTCTCCCAGCGATGCTCACATCTCTGTAACCCGTCCAAATAGTACTCGGCGTTTTTCAACATAGTCTCCTTGTAACTCTACACACTTCTCCCAGCGATGTTCCCATCTCTGTAACCAGTCCAAATAGTACTCGGCATTATTCAGCATAGTCTCCTTGTAACTCTACACACCTCTCCCAGCGATTCTCCCATCTCTATAACCCGTCCAAATAGTACTCCGCGTTATTCAACATAGTCTCCTTGTAACTCTACACACCTCTACCAGCGATGCTCCCATCTCTGTAACCAGTCCAAATAGTACTCGGCGTTATTCAACATAGTCTCCTTGTAACTCTACACACCTCTCCCAGCGATATTCTCATCTCTGTAACCCGTCCAAATAGTACTCGACGTTTTTCAACATAGTCTCCTTGTAACTCTGCACACTTCTCTCAGCGATGCCCCCATCTCTGTAACACGTCCAAATAGTACTCGGCGTTTTTCAACATAGTCTCCTTGTAACTCTACACACTTCTCCCAGCGATGCCCCCTTCTCTGTAACACGTCCAAATAGTACTCGGCGTTTTTCAACATAGTCTCCTTGTAACTCTACACACTTCTCCCAGCGATGCCCCCATCTCTGTAACACGTCCAAATAGTACTTGGCGTTTTTCAACATAGTCTCTTTGTAACTCTACACACTTATCCCAGCGATGCTCGCAACTCTGTAACCCGTCCAAATAGTACTTGGCGTTTTTCAACATAGTCTCCTTGTAACTCTACACACTTCTCCCAGCGATGCCCCCATTTCTGTAACACGTCCAAATAGTACTCGGCGTTTTTATCTGGAAACTAATTGTTCATTATGGCGATTGCCTCCTTATTTGACGAAAATATCTGTCCTCCGAGTGCAATTTTCAGATGAGAGAACAAAAAGAAGTCGCTTGGGTCTAGATCTGGTTAGTAAGGCAGATGGTCAAGCAGTACAAACCGTAATTCGTGCATTTTCGCCATTACAACCACTGAAGTGTGAGACGGTGCGTTATCTTGGTGAAATTTTATTTTTCTGCAAAGGTGGCCGTTTTTCCTGCAAGTTATGCCTTCAGCTTATCAAGTAATGATGCGTAGTATGTTCCTGTAATGGTGTGACCTTTTTGAAGATAATCAGTTAAAATAACTCCATGACTATCCCAAAAAGCAGTTGCCATCATTTTCAAAAAAAAAAAAAAAAGTTTTTGTTTCTTCTGGAGCTAGTTCCCCCTTTGCAGTCCATTGTTTGGTTTGGACTGTATATTTTTTTCGGGGAATAATGGTGTATCCAAATTTCATCTACAGTAAATAATCGTCGCCAAAACGCGGATTTATTGCGCCTAAACTGCGCCAACAGAGCTTTGGAAATGTTCATTCGTACACGTTTTTGGTCTAACGTGAGCAAACGCGGCACCGAACGCGTGGACAGCTTTCTCCTGTCGAAATGTTGATTTAATATGTGACAAACGTTCTTTTGACATGTTCATAGCCTCTGCTATCTCTCTCACTTTAATTCGGTGGTAGTCTAGTACCATTTGGTGATGTTTGGCTATATTTTCGTCAGTAGTTGCAGTTTTTAGACGACCCGAATGTTCATCATTTCCCAGGATCTTGCAGCCACGTTTAAATTTAGCTGCCCAAAATTTCAATGGGATAAATGATGGTGCAGAGTCCCCATACACTGAATCCAACTTATCTTTGGTTTGCGTAGACATATTGGCTTTCAGAAACAAATATTTAATGACAGCTTGACACTCGTTTTGTCCATTTTCATAAAAACACTCACATGAACTCACTCAAACGACTGTTACATAACAACTGAGCGTCCGAAGTGGGTGAAACTTTGGTGAGTAAACAGATGAACAACGAAATTCAGTAGGTTTATTTTACGAGTACTGCCATCTTTATGTTGAGGTGGGAAACTTTTCAGACCACCCTCGTAAGTACTGTCAAACATTCTTGACACTCCAAGCTACCTTAGATTTAAAAGAAATCTGATTATAGAGTGGTAGATTATGTGGCTGTACACGATGGAGCTCACACACACACATACACACATTTGTGTAATTGTAGTGATACATCTTGAACATCATATATCTAAATCGATGGACTGATAAAGAGGGACCAATTTCATGGACACCACGGTCAGGAAATCTTACCTACACTCCTCAGTTTTCTTATACTAAGTGGACGATGGTTCTGTGCCGGTGGAGACCGTGTGCGCAGTCGTTTAGAATCTACTTGCTGAGCCTACACTCTCGGTCATGCGCAGTACACTGAAATGGCCAGTATCGTGGAGAGGTTTAACCGGGTAACTTCTAACGCTTCAGTGCCGCCACGTTAAGATTTTAAAGTTTTAGAAATTGAGATTATTAATCGCACTGGTGATTAGCATTTTGTCTGTGTGTATGCCTCCGATTCAAAGCAAACTTGGTGGCAAACACTCCACAGCCAAACCGTGGAGTTACTAATAATGTCAATCTATTCTGGAACGGGAAGCAGTTTCTGGCGATATGCTAATAAAATGCAAGGGAGGGTGAGTGCAGCAACAAAAGTATCCGAGAGAACATTTCGTAAAACAATTAAAGGGGAGAAATGTGAAGCACAAATGAACTCCTTTGAAACATCAGGAAAGTACATCGTGTACCAGAAACAATCACTGTCATTGATGACTTTGATAGGTGTGTAATTCGCCAAACAATTTATAATTTGTGTATTCAGAAGAAAACTGTACCCGCTGTCAAAATTTTGTACTCCTGAAACATCAAGATTCCATTAACTTTAAAGGGGAAGCACTAGTTTAAAAACTATCTTATGTAGCATAGGTTTCAAGTGGAAGAAAACAAGGAACAACAGGGTCTTGTTATAGGAAAGGTATATGAGAAATTGGCGTGTCATATTTACGTGCCACAAAAAGGCTTAGAGACAAAGGAAGGTCCGTTATCTATGAAGATAAAACATATCTTCATATGAGAATCGGCTAACTCACTTCCATGCGCTACAAGCTACAAAGACATCACTCCAGATTTTTAGTTTCCTGTAAATTAAAACATTTGTGAAAGCAAAGAAGTAAAACAGTAAAGAAGAACTGTTGTTTCTCAGTGGCTAAGATGAGGAAGTACTCATATATCTTAAGGTATGCGTTTTAGTGAACACTGGTCTGTGAAATATGGCCTTACTGCATTGTCTTCCATCTTCTTGCGCTTGCAGAAGATGCAAGGGACGCTTGGTCATAGACTCTCTCCAGTGCGCAAAGAAACAAGGTCACCGTCACAGAACTATCGTCGCTACTGTACAAAGAAAAAATTGAATAATGCAAAGTCAGAGGAAGATGTAATGGCATGAATCCACTGAGCGAAAGAAATGATTACCTTACAACCATTTCAAGCTCAGCACCAAGTATCAAGTAGTAGAGTTTGTAAACATTTTGTAGTTTACTATTATTTCTGGAATTGAAACAGGGAACGGACTTAGATTAGTGTATCCAAACTATTCTCACATTTCAAGCCCACAGCATCCAGCAATGCTTACCCTCCCACAGCGATCCCTTCTTGAAAAATTGTCTCCCCACACAACATAACCAGGGACGTCGGTGTTTCTTTCGAGCCACCCTGTATATATTAGTATTTTATTTAATTAATATTTAAACTAGTACACGGCATTGTATTCAATTAACGTAAATGACATGCTGCTTAATATGCAACGCAATTTGAGTCAACTGTTAATTAACGAGAGATATAAAATAGGACAAATATTAACTCATTGACGTATCATTATAAATCTACAAATAGCGAAATAAAACAACAAATACAGTCGATCAAATTAAAGCCCCGGGAAGATACCTTTGTTTGTAATATAACAGAGAATATTAAATTATGCAACTGCGTATCAGTCTACGAGTAAAATGTAATACTAACTTCTAACAGAAATATGAAAAATTACCATCAGGTAGTTTCAGTTTTTTATTACTTTGGCGTAAAAGGAAGTAGAATGGATTAAACCAGTTTGATCCTTTTTATTTAATTGGTATATTTAGTAATTTACGATTGTATTTTCCATGTGTTTGTAGTGATTTAAATTGCTCGTAAATAGCCGTTGTTTGATTTGAGAGCCTACATTTAATCTGCGTGTTTAATACTCGTAATTAATGACAAAACATTGCAGAGTATATTTTACGTTAGTCTCTTGTTTAAACATATTTGCTCTCAATGCTTCCGTGTTGGACCGCATACGTCACACTGCGTGACGTCGACATGTGATAACAGCAAGCGAAATGGCAATTGGAAGAAACTGGTTAACATAGAAATCAACAGATAAATAAATAAGCTTAGAATACGCTTTACATCTCAAACTAATCAGTAGGCATAACGCTTCTGTAGGTACCTACTGATGACTAACACATAGGACTTTCTGTTCCAACTCGGAGCCGGCAAGATAAACAGCCGAAGTACGAAATGCGCTACCCTTACACTCTGATTTATAAAAGATGATACACCTGCTTCTCCACGTGGCTGCTGAAATTTTGATGTAGGAGGAGATGGATTTAAGATATAGTTTAAAGGATTTAATTGCGCTTTTGTGATTTTTTTAAAGGATTGATGTGAAAGTTTGAATTGTTAGAGATTGTCTGAAGGATCAAAGCGGATGTTTGAAGTAGAAGTAGATCCTTAAGGTTTGAATGATATTTGTGGTTTTCTAATGTTTAAAGGTTTCAAGTGGAAATTTTAAGTGTTAGAAAAGGATTATGATAATGTTTATATGATAGTTTGTAGGATTGAACTGGATGTTTGAAGTAAGAGGAGATGGTTTTTAAAGATTTAAATATTATTGTGGTTTATATATTACATTTTAAATGTTTAAAGTAGGTGAAATGGATTTTGTTTTCAGAATTAATATGTTGTTAGAATGAAACGATTCATTTAACTTTGGAATGCTTATATGTTAATTGTGGTTTGGAATTTCTTTATATTTATATTTTGATTACATTTACTAAGAAATATAAATATTTTTGGATATTCAAAGTTTGCGTTAATATGAGTATATATGTTGTTATAGTTGGGAAGTGTAATTATTATAGATGTTAACTGTTCATTTAAATGTGAGTAATTGAAAAATGGTGTATAAAGCAGTCTATATTTAAGATAATATGATTTTGGAGTGTTTATTTGATAAATGATGTTGATAAGATTGTTTAGATATAAACTGTTTGTATTATTAAAATGCTTTTATTTGTTTATATGTATTATAAAGATGTTTTTAAGATGTTTTAAAATCTTTAAGAATTTATTTTTTTCTTAAAGTAAAAGAAGTGTTTAATATTTTTGAAATGTTTGAAATTTAAAAATTTAAGGCTCTTGTATTTATATGTTTTGGTTAAATTTTTTTAAAAAAGCTTTTTTATAGTTTTGCAAGATGTTTTAATGTAATTATATTTTAATGTTATTCAGAATGTTTTTGGTTACCAATACATAATATACCGGATACCGGTATATGTAGTTTAGTAGTTGTTTTTAATTTAACTGGATACCAGTGGAATGAACATTGGATCTCAGTATTATGTTTTATTTTGATAATTATATTTTATTTATTTTTAAATTTATTTTATATTGTTTTGTTATCTGAGAAATTTTTATTGTAAATTAGGTTTTTCGTAGATTTTTTAATTTTAATAAACAGGAATTTGGAAATAATGTCCCAGTATAAGAAATTCCGAACCGGGATAGGGTTTTCAGATTTTATTTATTTATTCAATGTTGCCCAGCAGATCCCCTTTCTTTATTCTCTCAACACTCGAAACATAAACAAGGTTTCGAGTTATTTCACCTCAACAAAAATATGCACAGTAAATCTGTATTAGCCTACTTTAAAAACAGAAATAAGTTGTTTACACATTCACTAAGTTGTAGAGTCTTCATATGTGCGAGTTCTTTTAAACAATGTTTATACTGTGTAACTAATATTCCATACTTACCGTTATTGTTGCTATACATCGTAAGTTGACATTCTCTCACAATGCGGTAAGTATTTCTCCATAGAAACACATATAGGCGATGCATGTTGTAAAATATAACATTTATCTTCAATTATATTTATTAATATTTCAATTAATATGTTAACTACTAAAATTCAAATTCATATAAATACACATAGTGCAAAAAATTATGTGCAACACACATGTGGTAAGTACATAACGGAATTTCGAGAATTGAAAAAACTCTGTGCAAACGCCTCGTTTCTTCAATTCTTTTCTCGTTCAGTATACATTAATATCGCAATATACTATTATTAACGACTTTGTTAATTGACATGTTCATATAAACGCCGCCGATATGCCACAGGAATTCTCTTACGTGCAAGCCTATTTACTGACATGGGACTGTCGCTTTGGGATAAAAGGAAGAAGTTGTTTATTGATTAGGGGCAAACTCTCGTCTTCCTGTTGGGAGAATTCCCTAAGAGAACAGACAAACTCTCTAGCTACAATGTAACAACCCAACCGTAAGCTGATCTTTGTCTTGGGCCATGATTCCTCGGTCCACCTCTAATCCTACCACCACTACGTCTTGCTTCCATAAAAACGTATTTTGATTTTGTTTTAACAAAGTTGGCCAATAATACACAGCGCAACTAGGCAAACTCTGTTTCCCGCATACAACTAGCAATAACAGACCTGAGGAGTACGTTATTCACCCACTTCACCAGTGTAAGCAATCTGGCAAACTTTGTATACGTTACCATAGCAACGATCTTCCCTTCTTACCCTACGCGTCCCTTGCTTGATGACCTTCACGTATCTTCTTTTAAAAACAGACTGTAGTCACCGCTTCCTTTTTCCTTCTATCTGGCACGTAAACAAAAAGGTGACGTAGGGCCTTGTTAATTTGTGTGGCCTTGTGTTCCTTGTTAATTTCTTTGTGAATAAGCCGTTCAACTTCAGTCAGTTTAAAAGTAGTATTTCTGTTTGCAACATAATTTGAGCCCACTAGCAGTGGTAAGCAGTAGTAAGGGGGGGGGGATGGATCGCGTCTCATTGACCCAGCTCATACACTCTTTCATGAAAGAGTAACTGAATAGTACTGCTCTGAACTCTCTAGAGTAAATAGAGATTAGTAACCATTCATAAACACAGATACAATGTGACCAAACACGTTCTGCCAGATTAGCAAGAAGTGTATCGTTTCCTCTCATCGAATTTAACAAACAGCTTGGCTTATTCGAGGTACATATTTCTTTTATCACGTCATTCAAATGTTTAAGTTTCAGTTCTGAGTAATTTCAAATACACGTTCACGTACACATGCCAACCAATAATGATATTCAGTAATGTGCTTACGTCGCAATGCATTGTTTCAATATAATGGTATATACTTTATTTATTGGTATTAGGAATACTATTTGATCTAAAAATGTAGTTTTTACAGTTATGTTAATTACATTACTCTCTCCTTCCTCATGTATCAGTTTTTGCAAAATCTCAATTTTTGTGTTAGTGCGAATAGTATTTATTAGAGACAGATTATGTTGGCGCTCGTCACACACCACTTAGAGGGAATGCAATACGACAACACCGCAGGACTCCGATTGGTTGCTCGTCTAGTAGCGCTCAAGGACAAAGACCATTCCCATTTGAAACACATAATAGACGGATTTTTGTCATCCTTCCATTCCTGTAGATCACTCTTTTGTTTTCAGTATATTAGATATGAGCATTTTACTTGAACGCTTGTGTAAGTTTCGAGTATTGAGAGGGTAAGGAGGCAGATATGCATAACTTTCTATCTGCTTCTCGGCAACATTGCAGCTCCCCACACAGATGAGGTTCACATATCTTCTTTTAAAATACATACTGCACGGTTTAACAGCGTGTAATGGAATTAGTTACGCGTTTTTCTTCTTGGTCCTGAAAAATTTCATTAAATATTGCTCAAAAGCACAAATTGAGAGTAAGTGTTTGACCGGAATTGAACCGATATCTCCTGATGTTTACAGTGTTTTTCCAAACATCAAAGAAAGACTTAGACTACAACATCTTAATCCCAAGCAAGGACTTATACATTATCTATCGGGTCATGGACCGTGTGACACTTACTATAAGAAGATCAACAAGAAAAGAGATGATAATTGTGAGCTTTGTGGACTACAGGATACCCCCGAACATGTTCTATTTGAATACCAAAATTACCGAGAAGAACTTCAGGATCAACGGCAACAATTAGCTGGAAAACAAATAGCAACAATAATCAGAAATAAAGAAGATTACAGAATATTAGAACAGATGGCAGGAACAGTATTCAAACTGAGTTACGGCAGATATCTACAAGAGAAACAACTGGGCTTACATCAACGTAGAACATCAACCACAACTAAGGAGATCTACTAGATTAAGACAAAGGAGACAAGTAGAGCAGGCGGAGGAACATCGTCTACATTTCCAATAACCAGTCAGGATCAGGACGATTGAGAATTAACAGACGAAAGCAACTGGATTTTCACGGGCAGGATTGAAGCAGGCAGCAGGAGGAGGATGGTCCAGTTACACGAGAAAAAGATATTTCAAATAAAAGTAAGGATGGAACAAACCAC
Organism: Mantis religiosa; assembly: GCA_030765055.1. NCBI lineage: Eukaryota > Metazoa > Arthropoda > Insecta > Mantodea > Mantidae > Mantis > Mantis religiosa. The sequence continues at coordinate 23,943,066 of CM060951.1, read as the reverse complement.
GAAACGATGAACAGCTCCTTTTCCTGGTGGCGAATCATGTAATCTGTTGAGGAAGGGTATGGAAACCAGGATAAAATTGTAAAACTTATATAGTGTAGTACCAACAGTCAAATTATTATTCAGTAGAGGCAAACATGTGATAATAGTTTAAGTTAGATTGAATTGTTAAATTTCTTTTGTTAGAGGACTGTGAACAGAAATAGGATTAGAATATATTGTAAGCTACTGGAAACAATAGCAGCAGATTAGTTTAGTTAGGTATTAAACCTTCATAATATAATATGTGTCTGCAAAAATGGAATGTACTTAATAAATAAAGTATAAAAATGAGAAATAAAATCGATGGATGTTATGCCTTGGTTTAGAAACTAGATACCAAGGCATAGCAATGCAGACTTTTTTTTATATCTTCTGATATTACCTCGGAGCCAATTTGCTCAATTTGTAAAAATAATAGGAAAAAATGAAAGATTAATACTTGTAAACAATACGAAAATATTCACCACTGATACTGTACCCAGAGATGGGAAAATATAACACACTCCATCACTGTGTGTCACTATTCTTGTTCTGTTTTAAGGGGGGAGGAGAAGCTACGTATCGTTGTGGAAGTTGTTTCCGCAGAAAAAAAAGACTTTCCGATACCTGAGGCAATTGACCGGCAACTTTCAGCCAGTGATTGATTTATTTGGGTCCTTAAGACCACCAAGTAGCAAGCCCTCCGTTCTGGGCGAGTGAACTTGGACGTATGGGAAACTCTGAAACAAAAGAAGAAAGTAAATCATATAAAACTGAGTTAGCTTTAACTTAGAGGGCCAAGTTGGTAGTAAATAAATAAAAAATGAAAAACTACAAAGCAATGGAGTGGCTTATTCAAGGTTACGTATTGCGATACAGGAAGATCTGTAAGTGCCCCACAGAGCGTTTATGTCATCTCTAATAAATAGAGACGCGTCCTTCTTAATTTGGAAGTTTAGCTTTTCGTTCAATTCATTTAAACGGTGTACTCCAGAGGCCGGACTAATATGATTTTCACAAACACCGCAAGGGGAAAAGCACTCCAAAATAGAGGTTGAGTCTTGACACAAATCATGCGTGGTAGGGATGAGTAACATCTATGGTGGGGATAGTGCACCTATCGCTACAATTGGTCACACGCGTAAGATTACGAGAGGGGAGTATGCTGCACAAACTAAAACATATCCCACTTTCGAAGTCAGTATTGTAGCTGTTACAAATTAAGCTGTCATTCTTACTATCGTAGTAATCTCCACGCTTTTGTTGCATCTTAAATTGTTCATAAGCGTTTGGAGCAAAACCCTGTTCTCCTCCAGCAGGCATGATAACAACTGCCGGCCTTTCGACATCGCTGCAGAGTCTCTGTAATGAATTTCACTCTAGGCATATGGTCCAGTATGTGCTGTATTTATATAAGTTTCATCCATATAAACTATAAAAACTTAACTTCGATATCTCCGAATATTTCGTAAATATTTAAACATTATGGCCGTATGGTACGATGTTCCATTACAATTTGTCTGTCACGCTTGGTTTTCTCCATATAAATCCTAGCTTCAAAAGAACTCTTCTTAATGTTGAGACACTGCCTTAGAAGTCATGTAATTTTGAAACTTTATAAGCAGTTTCTTCAGAGTTGGTCTTTGGTTTTCCGTGTTTTAGAAATAATTCACAATTTAATTCACAATTTTCCTAACTACTTTTGAATTAAAACCATGCACATTTGATTTTGTGCATGTTCTTAATCTTTGTTTCCTGGGCATAGAGAAGGACGTTGTTGCACTAGAACCAATTATTTTTCTTTCCTTAATAACTCTCCTAAATTGCCTTCAGACACAACTGTTTCCTCAGTTACCCTTTCCCAGATTTTTAAAGCATACCCAGATTGTTCCTTTATCATTAATCTGTATACACTGCTTATTATTTCTCGTGTTTTTAAATGTAGCACTTTATTTCCTAATGTACTGCTAGGAGGCGTCATTTCTAAACGCTCTCTTGGAACCAGGACACACGCACATTTTGAAACAAGCTGTAGTTTTACCGACTAGCTCTGCTTATGTTTACTTGCTTGCAACTCATACGCAACTGACCTGCACTCCCCTCCAGTTGTAACCATTCTGAAGTGGACTCGTCGAGATACCACTACACATCACTGATCAAGATATAAAAGTAAATCTGTAATCTTTAGCGAAATATCTCTTCTAGGAGTATTCATGGGTTTAAAATCAATTGTATTTTGTGCGCAATCAGTGTTTCAGTAAAAAAGGAGCCGTGTAAACTCGTGTTTCTTGTAAGAGGAGGACTTTTATGAGGTCACCATCACAAAGATTACGAGCTTGTATAAATGTGTTGAAGTGCTGTACTTGGGTGAAAGAAAAGATTATTGTACGTTAGCATTAACTAATGACTGTGACAAAATGTTTGAGGAAACTGTCATCTTTGTACAATGATATGTTTTTAATCAACACAGGTATATGGGAAGTTAAAATAGTTTGAAACGTAGTTTTTGTTTCAGAGCAAGTGTAGACATCTTAAACAAGCAAATGTGGAAGTTGTGGCTATAAGCTTTAAATTGCCAGTTTGCCAGTGCTAATGACACCACCTAGAGCACAAGACTCGAAAACGAAGCAGTGCGCCGGAGCGCTCCTTCTGGTGCAGTGATTATGACGTTGGTTTTCAAGTGAAAAATGGGCAAGCTCCTGTCTCCTTCACTTATGTTAGAATTAGTTTAATTTTGCTTTATGGGCTTTGGTGGTTGCGTTTTTAATACTTTGCCTAAGCTTTTAATTTTTATGTAAATATATGTATTTTAGCATGGGTAAATTCTGGAACCTGAAATTCATTCTTCAAAACAAACATTAAAGACCAGCTATTAGAACAGAAGCACTTCAAACCTGCATCATTCCAGTCTTCTTCTTCTTCTTCTTCTTCTTCTTCTTCTTCTTCTTCTTCTTCTTCTTCTTCTTCTTCTTCTTCTTCTTCTTCTTCTTCTTCTTCTTCTTCTTCTTCTTCTTCTTCTTCTTCTTCTTCTTCTTCTTCTTCTTCTTCTTCTTCTTCTTCTTCTTCTTCTTCTTCTTCTTCTTCTTCTTCTTCTTCTTCTTCTTCTTCTTCTTCTTCTTCTTCTTCTTCTTCTTCTTCTTCTTCTTCTTCTTCTTCTTCTTCTTCTTCTTCTTCTTCTTCTTCTTCTTCTTCTTCTTCTTCTTCTTCTTCTTCTTCTTCTTCTTCTTCTTCTTCTTCTTCTTCTTCTTCTTCTTCTTCTTCTTCTTCTTCTTCTTCTTCTTCTTCTTCTTCTTCTTCTTCTTCTTCTTCTTCTTCTTCTTCTTCTTCTTCTTCTTCTTCTTCTTCTTCTTCTTCTTCTTCTTCTTCTTCTTCTTCTTCTTCTTCTTCTTCTTCTTCTTCTTCTTCTTCTTCTTCTTCTTCTTCTTCTTCTTCTTCTTCTTCTTCTTCTTCTTCTTCTTCTTCTTCTTCTTCTTCTTCTTCTTCTTTGTAATTTACGTCCTCCAACGTTTAGTCATATCGGACGATGAATGGAATGGGTGAAATGATGCTCATATGAGACCAGGGTCCATAGAGCTTAGAGTTACCCGACATTTGTCTTTCAGGATAAGCGAAAACCCCGGAAAAAAACCTTATCCAGGTAACTCACCCTGACCGAGATTCGAACTCGGGACCTCTTGAACGTGAGGCAGACATTCTACCACCACACTGCCGAGGTGGGCGTCTTACTATACGATTAACAAACTTGGGCACTAACGAAGAAACAGGCTCTGATGCCACACACATGCCAAAAGAAGATGGAAAGGAAGAATCTGAACATCGGACCGAGAGATAAAGTGAAGAATGAAGTACTGCAATGAAAAAGTGGCCTAGAGGATGTAGCCACGAGAGCGAATAAGATCAAATGGCAATGGGTAGGACATGTGGCGAGAATGCGTCGACAGATGGGCATATGCCATAACAGTATGGGACGTGCGTCAAGGGAGGAGGAACAGAGGACATCCGAGTCTACGATGGCTAAAAGAGACATCAATGGACGCAAGTGGTCATCATCATCATCATCATCATCATCATCATCATCATCATCATCATCATCATCATCATCATCATCATCATCATCATCATCATCATCATCATCATCATCATCATCATCATCATCATCATCATCATCATCATCATCATCATCATCATCATCATCATCATCATCATCATCATCATCATCATCATCATCATCATCATCATCATCATCATCATCATCATCATCATCATCATCATCATCATCATCATCATCATCATCATCATCATCATCATCATCATCATCATCATCATCATGATCATCATCATCATCATCATCATCATCATCATCATCATCAACCTTCAAGTCAGGCCAGATGGGTCTGTTTCGGCTCAGAAGGGATTTTCCCAGCGTCTGTGGTCTTCCAACATTTCTAATACAAACTGGTTTATACTACAAGGTCTATTTGGTGAGTTTCTTCTGGCATTCGAGAGAGATGATCTTGCCATTTCAGTTTGTACTCCCTGAATTTGTTACTTAAAGTAAATATTTTTAGTTGTACTCTTATAGTTTCGCTTTTAATGTGATCTTTAAGACTACAGCCAGCCACATAACTAAAATTTTCATTTCAGCCGTTTCAATTATTCTTTTATCAGTTCTGTTCAAAGTCCAGGTCTCGGCTCCATAAGGTATAACAGGCACTGCCGTAGTTTTATAAAACTTTAATATGGTGTCTCTTATTGTTTTGTTTTTCAATGTTCGTTTTATAGTGCCATTTATATTTTGAAATTTATAGATATTTTGTTTTAAATCTCTGTCACATTCATAGAAAATATCACATCGTAAGTAATCAAAATATTTAACTTGTTCTAGTATATCTCTACCACGCAAGTGGTAGCAGCTCTAAAGTGAAGGTGATAGTGAAAAAGAACAGTCATTTCTACATATAACGATACAGCATTAATTAAGGATAGACAAAGAACTGGTATCTTTCAGGGATTTGCTCACCCGCTATGAAACGGCCGAGCTTACCCAACAGTGGGTGGGAGGCCCTTGCTCTTAAGGGATCTTATGGGCTATTTATTTATTATTTATTTGTATATGTATTTTAAGGAGTAATTTCATCTTGCAGGCGATTAATTAAAATCTTTCTAACAAAGGTTAAATCCTGTTAAATACGCTCACATGCTGTACGTCTAAATGAGAGGTGATTTAAAGGGTGACGGAACTTACGTAAAATAAAAAGTAAATGCAACTCTTTACGTCAGGTTTATAGGAACTTCTCAAAATGGCGACCTACGTTTTCCATGGAAAGTAGACAGCGGCGAAGGAAGGACTGTCGTACACTGTCCAAAATTTCTTGTGTGTGTCAAATAACTTCACATGTTACTGTTATTCGGACAGTTAGTTACGAATGTCAGGCCGTCCTATTAGAATCTAATTATTAAAAACGGGAAACAAATACTACATGATAGGAATTGAATCATAGACTTTTTGGAGTATCAGTTTTCGGCGTCGCGGATTGGGTAACCAGAACAATTACAGAAACAACACTAGAGTATGCCACATGATGCAAGCAGGCACTTAGTCACTATTTAGTGACGTACTAGCAGGTGATTAGTTCGAGATTTGAGAGATTTTTGAGGTAAAAATCTTCAGAACGCCAACAAGAAGCCACTAATAATCTATATTTCTATGCTCAGGAGACAGTTTTAAAAAGTTTCTAATCCAATAAATTCACTCACCTTGTTTAAATACCAACTTATCAGCTTCTGATGTCAATTTAGTTTAACACTAACTACGTTATCTTTAGCCGCAGACCATGCATTGCCTATCTCAACTTGCTTATGTTATTATTGTCCTAGAGCGCTACTAGGCGAGCAACCAATCGGAGCCGTGCGGTGTTGTCGTATTGCATTCCCGCTAAGTGGTGTGTGACGAGCGCCAACCTAATCAATTTGTATGAAATACTATTCGCGCTGAGACAAAAATTCAGATTTTGCAAAATCTGATCCACGTGGAAGGTAGAGATTAATGTATCTAACATAACCATGAAAACCCCATATTTTTAGCTCAAATAGTTTTTCTAATACAAATAAACACACCACTATTATCTGTATTATAACAATAAATCGCGACGTAAGCACTGTATGTATTTGGCATGTATGCGTGTAAGTATATTTGTAATTACTCAGAACTGAAACGTAAATGTTTGACATGACGTGATAAAAGAATTACTTTGAATAATCCAATTTGAGCGAGAGGAAACAATAAACTTCCTGCTGACCTGGCAGAACGTGTCTGGTCACATTATATCTTTGTTTATGAATGGTTCGTAATCTCTATTTACTCTAGAGAGTTCAAAGTGTGTGGTGTGTATGTATGTATACTTTTCGTTACTCAGAACTGAAATTTAAACTACTGCGTGACGCGATAAAAGAATTACTGCGAATAAGTGAAGGTATTAAATTCAAGAAAGAGCATATACTTTGATACCGAAATTATGGTTTTCCAGAAGCAAAGAATAATGATAGACGTAAAAGGAATGTTGGTTCTTTGTGACGACCCAGGGCAAGGTCAGTGAGTTGGGGAAAGTATAGTAACAAAGCCATGAAAGACGCTGTGTCCTTAGAAGGTTTCTAAAGGAATTGTCACTTGACTTATATGAATAGGGTATTCTTCGGATCGTTTACAATGGCGACCAAAACAGCCACAAAAGGACTTTGTTTAAAAAGGAATTTGGACAGTGAAAGTTATATATAAATACACACGCAGTTGTGGTGGCAGAGCACTCTTCGGCGTTCGCCGATGGAGTCGGGTCACGGCTATGAAACCATTATAAATATTATCCGGCGTGTAGCCGATATAAAGGGTAGAGTCAGACGTGAAGCCTAGGAGAGCGGTCAACTTGTTCGGTCTTGAATATTTGTCAGGTCATCAAAATTTATCGAGAAATATAATTAGCATTCAGTCACTATAAACCGTGATTGGTAACCCTCGGTCGGCAGCTTCCATTTCGAGGTTTGAAATAAGAAGCAGTGAATAAATAATTTGGAAACGGGCATTCCAGTGTTGTAAAATTTCCTTCTCACACACATCCACGCATACCCTGAGAGAAACCTCATTGCTCACTATAATATTTGCTTCAAACTGGTGCACAAAGTAGAGCGGTGGTAACCTGTGATCGCCACCATCATCATTTTTGTATCAACTTCATTTCCTGTTAGCCTGTGGAATGATGTCTGATTATGTTTATGAATGAATGCGGGATAAGAAGTGTTTATTTACTCTGGAGAGTTCAGATCAATATCATTCAGTTGTTCTTTACACAACAGTAGAGTAAGAGTTAAATTGTGCAATGGCTTCTTGAGGTGAATTTAGTAGCGAGTCAAAAAGGCAATTATTGTGAAGTCAGGCTCGAAGTATTGTTTGAAAGGTGTTCACGTTCTTAAAAAATTTGGGCAATGAGGAATATAGAAATCAGCTCGATTTCAAAAATGCTCAACGGCTTACTGCTAAAGCGTCTGGTGTAGGTAAGACAGGTGTGTCCGGCATTTGGATTAGAAAACCAGGTAATTCATAAACTATAATTATAGCTATAGTATTTAAAATATACATAATTTGCGAAAATGCTTTTTCCAATTTCGATTTTGGCAACTGCATCGTTGTAAAAGTTCGTAAAATATAATTCACTTACCCTTACATCTAGCGCCAAGCAGACCTGCATGTTTTATGAGTGTGCGAGGGAGAGGGAAATATAACAAGAGTGGGGTAACAAGCTGGCAACGCTAAGTGTGATACGGCATCTGATTAGCTGGACTCCAGAACCCTTCCCATTTGAAACACATAATAGTCATGTCTATAATTGCTGAAATTATTTCGAGGTAGTCCATTAACGTCCCGTGTGTATGTATATGTGTGTATGTACGAGTATGTGAGTATGCATTGCAATTTAAGGAGGGCTTCTTTAAGGACAATTGTCATATATTTCTACAATTCTGTACGAAAATACTATGTATATTTTTATGACGAGTAAAGAGTAACCTGGATGACGACAGCTAAATGTTACAATCTACTCAGTAACCAGGAACGTAGCTAATAAGATAGGGAAGGCATATGATAGAGTACAGTACAGACAATACTAAGTTCCATAATATGACAAAAGTTAAGTACCAGATACCCCCAAAGTGTTGAAGAGACTTAGGTGTGAAATGGTAACAGCAATTACATATTTATATAAATACCAAGAGCGGGTCTTACCTTGGAGATGCGTGTCGTGTGGCTATAGGATGCGTGTAAAGGAGCCAATGCTGACGGGCAGCATAAGACCCTCGTTTCTAAGATCAAGAGTGACCCCCGGAAGAACCCAAAATAGAATGAGCTTTCTCAAGTGTAAACCAATGTCTTTGTTTCAAAATTGTGTTAGCAAAGCCAAAGGTTTAGATAATTTGTTATATAAGGTGGTGTAATAAGTGGTGTCGGTTTTTGGATTTTGGAGTTCTGGAAAATGTATTGCGTTTCTTTGATTTGGCAATGCTATGTCCATGATGTCATAGATTAGTGTTGTGTACATTGAGAGTATATATTAGTCATCAGTTGTAAATAAACAATCACAAAATAGAGATAACAAAGTTTGAACTTCTAAACCACTACTGAAACAAGATTATAAAGCCTATGCCGCAGCTCGAAGAGCACGTGAAGTGGAAGCAGAAGCTTAAGTTACTGAGCGTGTGGCATAACGATGGGTTCAACGTTTTCAACAATAGAGACCAAAGAACCACAGATTTAGCACTTTCTGGAAGACTAAGGTAAGGAATATTGAGAATACAGGCCAAGCTTTATGAGAAAATCCACAAAAAAGTCTCTGTAGGCCTTCAGAAGAACTTGGTGCATCAAAAGATACCTAAGTCGCAACAGTAAGACACTTGGAAGATCATACAGAAGCCGTAGATCTGTACCTAATGAACTGACACATCAACAGGCTGAACGTAGAGTCGATATCTGTCGTCAGCTTATCTGTATTCCAATGGATGATATATTTGTCAGGGAATTGTCACTTTCGATGAGAAATGGATATATTACCTAAACTCTGATGCCTCCAAACAATGGCCTGGTTCACGCCAACCTGCCAAAGTCATCCTCTCAAAGTAATCTTGTGTGTCTGGTGAAATTGTGAAGGTGTGATTCACTGGGAGTTTGTTCCAAAAAGTTGGGCGATTGATGGGATGTTTGTTCTCAACAACTGAAAGAGTTCGCGAAATTTGAGACTGAGATACCCAATTGCAATAGGACAATGCAACACCCCATACCACACGAACAACAATGGAAAACTTCAGCATTTGGGGAGGAATCTAACTGTTCCTACACCCAGCATACAGTACTGATCTCGTACCATCAGAGTATCATTTTTTTATCTATGGCCCATTTTCTACGTGGAATAAATTTTGACAACTTTGAAACAGTGCAAGTGAGTGTCACCGAGTTCATCGTGGGATAATAAACCTCGCTGCAGGATGGCTCAAGACCATAGAATCTAATGGTCTCTACTTTGTAGATTTGTTAATTTGTTGTCACAACTCGTCAGTGTTTCCTGTCTGTCATCTCGTCCAGGAAAGGCTGCGTTCTACGGATCTTATTGGTGAAACAAAAGACGATAATGTAGCCCATGTAGACAAAACTCGCTGTTAAGGAAACCTGTAATAAGATAAGTCCGTATTGAGAAGGAATCAAAAACTCTCTGGTGTAACGTTAGATATTTGCATCAGAGAGGGAGCGGTCAGCTACGAAAAGCAGGCTCTTGTATAAGTTCCAGTTGCCATTGAGCTGGATCCGAAGCAACGTGAAGGGAAATTCGCTTCACTGCCGCACCACAAAAGACTGACAATCTTTACACACACGTTCGACATGGATGAAGAAGTTTTATGTGCATATGCTAACTTTATTCCAGAAAAGCTGGTGAGGCGGAAGACTCGCGGCACTTCCTTCTCTGTCCGAGGAACGGAAAAAAAATAAGAAATGCTCCTGCCTTTTCAGAAGAATTTCAACAGAAGTTTAACAACAGCAATATTTCTTCAGTAAACTTTTAATGCTCTTTTTATTCATTTGAAATCAATGTTGAATTTTCAGTTTAAAATGTAACAATTATTCAGATATGAAGAGACGGGAAGCATTTATAACCAAACAATGGGGAAATAAATGACTGCTCAAGCGGTTTCTGTATGTATTAGATAACAGAGAAGTTTAAATGTTTTAAAATGATAAGAATTCATAAAAGAAATACTGATTCATTGGGAAAGGCTTGGAAATCAGAATAGATAAGCCTAAATTAATTAACAAATAATCCATTAGCTCAAGTTTGTGAGTCTGAATAATTAGAAAGGAAGAGCTTAAAATTTTGCAAGCCACAGACAAGAGCAAAATATTAAGAAATAGCAGTGCGTGATGTAAAAAATTTGGTGGGATAGTATCAAATACGTTAATAAAAGGACGTTCATTTCTAAAATTTGTGTCTTCCTTTTGTTGCTTGAAGAAGTCCGTACCACCTAAGGACCGCACTCGGGTTATGCATACCACTTGGTGGTCATCGCATGGCACATTCTTAAGGCTCCAGCTATTTACCAAAATACTCATACTTATTACATAAATTATGGAAATTAATTGTTCTTTCACACTGGCCGTGTGTAGACTAAATTGTGGAAACGTAGAGTAAGAATGAAAAATTCAATGCCATAGCCGAATTTGAACCACGTATCTTCTGGTTTCCGTCCAGCCGCTCTACCACTGAGCTACTATGGTCAACGTTTCACAATTTAGCCTACACACGGCTAGTCTGAAAGAACAATTAATTTCCATTAATTGTACCTAATAGTGGATCGAACTATAAAGCCCGGGCCTTAAAGTAATTACATGTAGTAAGTCGCCATTAAGGTAGTTGTCTCATGTGTTTATGAGAACTCCTAGTGGTTTACAGGAAAAAACACGAGTCAGTTGGAGAATTTAATGTCATATCGGCACGTTGGCCATAGTAGCTCAATGGTAGAGCGGCTGGATGTTAACCAGAAGATCCGTGGTTCAAATACCGGCTATGGCATGAATTTTTCATTCTGACTCTACGTTTCTACATAAATATGTCAAACTGTAAAGTTATTTCTTTATAAGTAAGATGCATTACAGTTTCTCCAACTAAGATTCAGGGGTAATTACCTGTATTAAGAATAACGAAGCACTAGAGCTACACAATTTCGCTAATACTTATCTTATTCACAATCCCTTAGGACCAGTTTCGAAGCAATTTATCTTCATTTTCAACCTGCCAGCTTCAACCCTTTGACACAAAAACTTGCTGTTATTAATAGTTTCATTTACAGGTTGCTAAATATAACTCTAAATAATGAAGAATTTAATACAGATTATTAGCACATTATTAACACTACTTTAATTAATGGGTTTCAATAAAATTTTATACACGAAATGTGAGAAACATTTAAATATAAAACAGTAAATGAAGTTTCGATTCTTAAAAAAGTTAAAAAGAACTACTTATCATTCAGGCAAATAAAAAATTCCAAAGAAGTTGGTATAATAATGGCACCTAACAATAAATACAGCATAAAAATTTACTAAAATTATCTAAAAAATACAAAATTTTGATAGTAAAAAGTCTGGCATTTTTCAAGTTAGCTGTTCAGAAGTCGATAAGATTTACATTGCTAGCACCAAACCTAATTTGGAAACCAGAGCGAAGGAGCCTTTCCGAATATTAAATATAAACAGACAGATAAATCGGCAGTGGGTGACCATTTTTGTTCATCTAAACATGAAATAAAGCCAGAAGTTAAATTATTGAAACAATTGAACTAACCGATAGATTTAATGGTTTGGGAGAAAATATTTATTTTGAAAATAAAGATGGCGTGATGAATTTGATATCCCACAGGTAGATGTATTCAATAAGTTGTGTTGTTTCCGGTAGAGGCCATTAAGATAAGGAGCTGTTCTTCAAATTCCGGAAGTGGTCAAGGTCAGCGACAGTGTGTCGGTGGCTTCAGTGTCAGGCTGACAGGTTGAAAATGAAGCAGAATTGCTTCGAAATGGCCCCAAAGGATTGTGAATAAGATAAGTAATAGTGTTTCTTTATTCTTAATACTTAGTTTACTCAATGTCAGCAGTTTCAGTATTTTATATAATATACTTGTTTATTTGCAAACAGTCGATAATTCCCTGTAAATAGCAGAGCAATTTAACCTCCGTTAAATTTACTAGTCAACTAAAAAGATATTCTCCATTATTATAACATACCCTGCGTAGCCTGAGAAAAATAATTCCATTGTTCAGCACTGAAGACGGTAGAATATTACTCAAAAGCGGAGAAAAGGGAGACGGCATGGGATACAGTGCTGGCAATTCTGGTTCTGGATGCACTCGGCCTTGCGAGGTCGATTGGATAACTATCCTGATGGAAAGGTAGCAGTTGGAAATTATCAAGTAATCGCCTTAATGTGAGGGAGTCACTTGCTAAACTCTCCCTACACCTATCCTCAACTCTCCCGTGCCCTTGACTGCGGCTGGAAGACAGCGACGGTAAGAGTGTTAAGTCATATCCGATAATGAATGAATTGGATGAAATGATGCTCCAATGAGCCCAAAGTCAATAGACCTAACAGTTACTACATTTTTCAGAGTAATCAAAACCCTGGAAAAACCTTATCCAGATACCTCGCCCTGAACGTGATTTGAATGTGGACCTCTTGAACGTGAGGCAGACACGTTATGACCTACCTACAGAGGCGGGCAAAGACCGGCTTATCTCTGCACAGAGAGGAATACCCAAGAGAATGTATTATTGTCTTCATTGTCATTGTCATGATTGGACCAAATCTACAGAAGGTTTTGTAAAGAGCTACTAGGCTTGTCAAGATCAGCACCTGGGGCAGTAGCTTAAGTAGAATTGGGAGAGACAAGAAGAAATGCAATAATAATGGAAATAATAATACAATTTTGGTATAGGTGCTTGGCCAAAGAAGAAGGAGAAATTATGAAATTATGCATGAGACAACAAAAAAAGTTTAGAGAACACAAACAGTTGGTGCACAGAAATAGGAGGAATTATGGAAAAATTAGAAGTGGGAGATATATGGAGATTAGAGGAAAGGAATAGAACCGATGTGGGCAAATTGGTAAAATGCAGAATAGAAGGTTTAAAAAGGCAAGAAATATCGGGAAATCTAGAAAATATGAAATAGTTACTGTTCTACGAACAAATAAAAAGAAACAAGGGACGAAAAGCATACGTGTATTACTGCAATAGGCAAGAGAGAAGGGCTAGCTTGGATGAGAACAGGAACAATATTCCTAAGAAGGATAAGAAGTAGAGGAAAGGGAACTTGTGAATTGTATTGTGGAAAAGAAAGCATAGCACACTATGTAGTAGAAGGCAAGGAGTTAGCAATATGGAGAAAAAAGGTTGGGGAAGAAAAATGGGAGAAAGTAGAGAAGAGGGTAGTAGCTATAACAATGTTAACAGGAAAATTGGAAAAGTAGGTAAGAAGTATTGGTGGGTTCTAACAGAAAGTAAAAGAAAAATGGACAAGAAATGTAAAGAATATAAGAAAGGAAGATGGGGGGAGAAGATATCGACTAATTAAGTAACAATGAGGCATGGAGGTTAAGAGCTACCTGGCAGAGCAGAAGACCAGAATGTCATGTAAGCCAAGGTAATAATGGGATAGATAAACAATTATAAGAAATAATGTAAAAGATTGTAAAAAAGAAATTGCACGATTAAATTATTCAATTATTCAATAATTGTTCTATTATTATTATTATTATTATTATTATTATTATTATTATTATTATTATTATTATTATTATTATTATTATTATTATTATTATTATTATTATTATTATTATTATTATTATTATTATTATTATTATTATTATTATTATTATTATTATTATTATTATTATTATTATTATTATTATTATTATTATTATTATTATTATTATTATTATTATTATTATTATTATTATTATTATTATTATTATTATTATTATTATTATTATTATTATTATTACTATTATTATTATTATTATTATTACTATTATTATTATTATTATTATTATTATTATTATTATTATTATTATTATTATTATTATTATTATTATTATTATTATTATTATTATTATTATTATTATTATTATTATTATTATTATTATTATTATTATTATTATTATTATTATTATTATTATTATTATTATTATTATTATTATTATTATTATTATTATTATTATTATTATTATTATTATTATTATTATTATTATTATAAGTATAACTTTTTATCATTTTACTTGGAACATTTGAAAGAAGTGTAATTTCCAAGTTACCATAGGTTTCTGAATACTTTCTGTAGGAGCGGTTTAGATTATAATTTGAAGAGAATCATAGATTTAGTGCGGTATACAGGGATGAAATGAAGCAACCACATAATGTTAAAGTTCTGGACAGATAGGCCATAAGGACGGCCGAAGGCTCGAAGAACTTGTAGGCTCGAAGAATACGTCGCTCTGCGAGAGAGCTTTCTAGAGAAAGAGAGAGAGAGAGAGAGAGAGAGAGAGAGAGAGAGAGAGAGAGAGAGAGAGAGAGAGAGAGAGAGAGAGAGAGAGAGAGAGAGAGAGAGAGAGAGAGAGAGAGAGAGAGAGAGAGAGAGAGAGAGAGAGAGAGAGAGAGAGAGAGAGAGAGAGAGAGAGAGAGAGAGAGAGAGAGAGAGAGAGAGAGAGAGAGAGAGAGAGAGAGAGAGTGCCTCCTCTCTAATGTCCACGAGAAGTACTTCCTCATTTGGGCAAACATCGGTACTAGCATGCATTAAGAACCTAAAAGATGACAAGGAAAAGAGGACGTATGTAAAGAAATCGGGTAGATGGGAAGCTATCCCAGCATGCCAACACGTGAGGTGAAAAGCCTAAGCTCGGAGTGTAGTCGATAGGAATCGAAACTGAGACTGAACTGACTGGACTACGCCACGGAGGGGATTCGGCATAGAGTACCAAACTTGGTCTATTGTACCTCTGCCCCCAAGTGAGGCATCCCAAGGAGGAAGGATGAGGCGAGAGCAGACGGAGGGTGGCCGTTCCAAGGAGCCATGGCAGTGTAGAGGGCTGGGTTCTACACTTTACTACAGTCTGAGTTTTAAAAGAAGATACGTGAAGGTCATCAAGAAGAGGGGAAGGTTGTTGCAATGGTAACGTAAAAAAGGTTGCCAGATTGTTTACACTGGTGAATCACATACTCTGATAGCTCGAACCCTTGTTTATGTTTCAGTGTTAAGGAGATATCTGCAATACTTCCTGTCTGCTGTTGGGCAACATTGCGGAACCTCAAGTGCAGAAACAGATGACCTTCAAGTATCTTCTTTTAAAAATCCGACTGTTGTTGGAAATTCCCGGGTGGCAGTTAAACCGTCACCGTACCCTACTGAGGTCCGGAAACAGGCCGCTGGGCACAGAGGGCGTCCTAAGGAAGCAGGAATTTACCTAGAGCATATCATCCTACCATGCAGCGCCGAGACCGCAGATACCTCTATCCAGAAAGAGACCAGCAGATGAGAGATGATGTGAAATGATACTGGAGAGAAATGGAGGAATTGCGGGGGATATAATTAACTTACCCAGCATTCTCCGGGTGACCCGCGTGAACCCCTAAATTCAGCATGGGTGAGGTAGGCCACCCAGGGGAATCGAACCTGGGGGCTACAGAGGAAACCGCCTATGTTACCCTTGTAACAGTTACCGAATACGAGGTTCAAATGTGAGCATGGAACCATGGTAAGAATTACTATTACATTGCTGAAAAGATTTGGAAGTAACATTTACAGCGCTGATCGGTTTCTCTCTCGTTGAAATTAATCGGAGGAGTCTAACAAAATCAATACACCACCACGACCTCTTTTTTCTACATATTAACAAGACGGCAGTAGAATAGCTGGCCCAATGAGTGGCAGTGGAATGCCCCTTTGTCCGCTATAATTGATTCTCTCGTTGGATCCAAGACTTACCTTGGCGAAACGCGCGTGTTCTGCATATAAAGATTACACTTCTACAATCATATTACTTCATATGTACAACAAAAGAAACCTGGGTGACAAGAAAATGGAGAACAGGTGATCATAAACAAAAACATCACTCTTCTGAATTAGAAAATGTGAATTCTGTTTTTCTTTTTAATCTAATAGATAGACCTAAGCATATCTTTTTGTGATGATTTCAAGAATAATATCCATTCTCGCATTCTATCGGATTTTTAATATATCCATAAAAAGTAGAAATAAAATTAAAACTTTGTGACACGTAATATAAATTACTTTCAACAAGAATTTTGTCTGAAACACTAGGCTATAATTATAAATTATTTGACGATAATTTGTCATAAATTAGTGCAAACTATACGCACATACATAACTTTATCTCAATATTGCATTTCAATTTTTTTCTCCTAATTTGTTGTTTACTGTTTGCATTCTTTAACAATGTTCGTCACAGAATGACTCACGTGAAAAGCTTGTAACAAATTCTTGACTCTGAGCGAAATTTGTACTTTCGAAAATGTCTTTAATTGACATCTGTTTGAAAAAGCAATACACTTTAACAAGAATATTTGTACCCTGCTTATGTAAACTCTTACGAGTTGTTTCGTAGTTACAACTAGGTGCATCAGCACTAGTCTAGCTAAGCGGTGTATTTACTAACTTTGAAAAGCACGTCTGCACTCTTAAAACATCATCACTTAACTGAATGCAGGGTACAAAATGCAACTGCAGCGTAGCACGTGTGTGCTTTTCTTCACTGAGAGTTAATGATTCGAATCTGTAGCAATTGGGCACACGGATCAACCAGCAAAACATGTTTCAGGTAGTGGTGATTAAGAGAGGCACAGGAGTGTTAATTGCTCATGGTCATTTTTATTATTTTGTTGAAAACCCTGTTTTAAGAGATTGTTAGCCAGCTATACCTACTTAAAGCATACTGTTTCCGGGGCACACCACGTGGAGCTGATCTCTTATCGCACCCTAAAATTTTCTATTTTTGTTATTATAACTATTTTGCTTTCTTCGTCCTGCTAGAACTCGTCAATGGGTTTTGTGTTTTCTTGGTCCATAATTTAGCTTACATTTATTTACAAGCTCATTCAGAAAGAAATCGTTACAGTTCTTCATTACTTAAGTTCGTTCGTATAAAACAAAATTTGTCATGAATTTAATTTATGCACATAGGTAAGAGCTTTCAGACATTTTCTTAAATCTCTCGATTTCTCAAGATCTTTCAGGCTATTTGCAATCCTATTGTCAAGTGTAATTGTAGACTTTCTTAATTTTTACCCTCCAAGTTGAGTTCTTTTCTGTCGAAAAGATATCCCTGGTATTCTGCAACATCTTTCAAGGCCTTAACTAGCGCGAGTGTGTTAGGGTGTGGTTTTTGCACGATTTTCTTGCACCGGTGGTTCCAACCTTCGACAGCATTGTTGGTTCTGTGACATTTTCCATGAGAATTCGATAAATCTGTTGGTATAAAAGATTATCCAGCCACTGTTCCACAAGGTAGTCGTAGAACAAACTTAATTGCTCATTTTCTGGCGAGTTTTCTTGTATAGTGAGCCAAACATCGTCAGCTTTACTAAGCGGAAGATGAGCCAATTGAAACGATTATATTGGTGAGTAACAAGTTCTACGTTGGCGCTTATGTGGCGAGCAAGGAGTTCCACAGTTTGATACAATAATTTTTAGCTCAGGGTATAGCAATGAGGTTTCTCTCAGGGTATGCGTGAGTATGTATGAGAAGGATGGTTTTAATGGCACTGAAATGCCCGTTTCAAACTGATTTATTGACTGCTTCTTTTATTAGAACATCGAACTTGAAGTTGCCGACCAAGGGTTACCAATATCCCTGTTTAGAGAGACTGAAGGCGAAATGTTTATTACTCGATAAACTTTATTCGTTCCTCACGTATATATGAACCAACAAATATCTTCTCTCATTTCTGGTCTGCCTGGCCCAAGACAGAACAAGTTGACCGCCCAAATAGGTTTCACGCCAGCCACGAAGTGTTCTCACAGCCGCGCGTGGGTGTATGTGTCACTTTCACTTTCTGAAAGCCCTCTTCATTCAACCAAAGATTCCCTTTGTAACAACTTTGTCTATTGTCATTATTAGGGACCGAAGAATTCCTCATTCAACAAGTCAAGTGCTATCCCTTAGAAATCTGCTAAGGACACTGTTTCTTACGTTTCTTTTGTTAAAACAACTTATTCACCCAAACTGCTATTCGACTCAACTGCCCTTGCACGTGTTGTAAAGTCTGTCTACTCAACGCAAGTGCACGGCGGCCGCTTTCTTTGAAGAACCCTCATAATCGTTTTACAACATGGACCCTCCTCCTGACGGTCCCCTCTACAAGGTTGCAACATTTTAACATCACCGTCTTGCACCTAATGAAACAGAACAACTGGAAGTTGGAACTTTGGCAACTGAGACCCCACGCGGAGTAGACATGCAACTGTCATTTTCAGAAAATAGGGGTTGCTATTGGTCCCCAACGTCAGTGTTCCATTTCTGAAGTGTGGAGATAGATTTATGACGGCCATTAGTGGGAGGGAAGGTCAGGTTCTTTGAGGTCCCTTTGACTGGGAACTGCACACACGTTGGCTAAACAGACTTTAACAAAGAACCAACATTCCTTTGAAATCCATCATGATTCTTTATACATTGCAATCCTTTAATTTCGGTATCACAATGCAGAACACATCCTTATATAAAGTCTAATTTCCTCATTTAGAATGTAGTCACTTGCCAGTCCTAATTCTTGCACCTTTCTCCAAATACACTGATTGAAATGATAGTTGCAACCAGAAATTTGTACATTTGGAAACACAGACTTCAAAGCTTGAATAGCGCCAGGTTCAAAATCCTCAATTACTTCCTTGGGGTTCCAGTATGGAATGTTCTCTTTAATTGTGTTGAACAGCCTGATGTAAGTCTCCTTTTTCTTATTTGGAAGAAGAGCGTATACCACCAGCATGACATTGGTTTCATGACTTGTACTTTCAAGATCGGCGTGGATGGTGTATATTTGGCTATATTGTTTTATACAGCTTTTGAATGTACCGTACATTAAAAAGGTGGCTTTTCTTTTAGTACAATTACTCCTTTAGTGCTTGCAAATACCAGAATCCTTTGTTGTGGCGCAGACAAATCGTCTGCTAAAAGAAACGTGCCACCATCGTTTATCTTTAACAGTTCAGGTGGTAAAACGATGTTTTCAGGACTTTCCGGCTCTTTCTGCAAACCTTGTGATTTATCTTCTAGTTCGCTGTAGGTTAATTTTACACACATTTTGAGAAGGAATTTCAATCACCAGTTCATATCCGCGGTTAAATAACGGACTTATTTCTTCCGTATAAATCGCAGATATCGAAGTAATTTCTTCTCTTGCTCTCTTTCTTGCATTACATATGCGCTTCTGAACTTCAGTGGGCGCAACGTCCGGCACACAACATGCGATATGTGGCACTTCCTTCAAAACACCGTTATTACTGCTGATTATTCTTCCTAAGCACTTAAACTTGACACTATTTACACATCTCCAAAAAGTAATGTTTTCCTTGTTAACTCGTCCTACTCTGTATCGATACCCATTGTAAAGTGCACAAGGTTTACCCTTCTCTGTTTCTGTGAGTTCCATGTCAGCAAACTTATCTTTCCGAGTTACAAACTGAAAGTGTCCTCCGCAATAAACGCCGAAAAACAATCTATCAGCCCCTCTGAAAATGACCTTCACAATTAATCCGGAAAAGCAACTCCCCCCCCTGAAACCTAGATAATTACCTGTGTGCCCGAATGCTAATGTGCCAAACTGCTACACACCCAATGATTCCTTTCTTTGTAGTCAGGCGTTTTATCTTCACATATCTCCAAAACCAGATGTGCTACAAAAATGGTGCTTGGACAGTAATCTTCAGAAAAAAATAGCTCTGTAACATGTGAAAAACAAAATCATTCTCTAATTAGTATTTTTTTTTTTTTTTTGTAATTTATGTCCTCCAACGTTAAGTGATATCGGACGATGAATGGAATGGGTGAAATGGTGCTCAAAGGAACCCGGAGTCCTTAGAGCTTAGAGTTACCCGATATTCGCCTTTCAGGACAAGGGAAAACCCCGGAAAAACCTTATCCAGGTAACTCACCCTGAACGAGATTCGAAATTAGTATCTTTAGAGCGCACAAAGAAATAAGTAGTAGAATTCGGCAAAGCGAGTCAGTATGCGTGCTTAACTGTACAGCACCGCACGCACCCCATTGGCTAGTAGCCATAAAGCAGCCACGACTAGCCCACCATATGTTCATTCCTGTTTCGTAGCTACCTTAGTGTATGTATATATTGATTATTTATATACCTATATGATAGGACCTAGGAAATCAGTGATTGTTTCTCAAATGGCAGTCGTTTGCTAAGATTCATAAACATCCTGTTTTGCAAACTACGAAATATTCGCTTACCCTAATATTCACTTAAGATATTTAAGGCAGTAAATGTTTTATTTAACGTTGGTGAACGCTTCTGATAACATTTCTGTCGCTTTCCTGCAAAATAGTCGTAGTAATTCTAGGAAAATTGGTTTTTGTTTCACTTTTAGTGTGTAGTTTCAACGAATGATTAGAAGGAGAGGAAAAACACGCAATTATTGTCAATGCAAAGCTTCACGATGAATGTGAAGGCTAAAACATCTGAAAATAAAAACAAAAGAAAGACTGAAATTAACCAAGCATATTAATACAAACCTGCTAAGCCCACAATTCGCGCAGATTGAGTTCACGTATATGCTTTGAAAGCTAACACGTCAATGTGTTTATTGAAGCGATTTTTCACTTGCCATCACCTCATTCATTCATGATTTTGGCATTGAGATAGAACTTTGTCATCGGGTTCTTAAAATGAATACCCTACAGGCAGGAGTAAAATATCTCATATCATAAAAGGTACAGTAAAACCTGTCTAAAACAGAACCCGATCGCAACTCTATTGTTTTAGTTTTCACAGCTTTCCGAGTGACAAAGGGTTTTATAGTAATATGAGTAAAACAAGATATAAAAACTGTTGGCATGGAATTACAATGAAGGAATAATTTATAATAAACTCTGTACATAAAATTTGGGTTCATATGTATGCTTTACTATATGTTGAACTACAATTTGCATAAAGCAGTCCCTCTTAGGTTATATAAACAAACTACTTCAAGTATTTCGTCTGCAAGTTAGTTCTCCACTTCTAAATGCATTTTTCGTTTGTGCATAGTTCTGGTATATAATGATTTGGTTTAGACAGGGTTTACTGTCATAAGTAGGGGGCGGAGTTTGCCCTATTTGCCTATTTTATTTCTTTGTTCAGAAACGTAGGCTTTTAAGTTATAAGCACGTTTCCTTGAAATTGTTAGCTTAACTTCATAGTTTTATAATGCCTATAAATGCCTATTTCTTACGTTTGTGCCTATTCTGCTTAGTATTACCTAAAAGTGCCCTTTCAGCAAATTTATTCTGCTTGTAATTTGCTACAACAGCTTCTGCATTTGTTGGTTTCAACGTGAAATTTCTGGGAAGAGAAATTTCTTACTGCTGCACATTGGATATCCAAAAAGGGATTTAGCCAGGTAGGTATCTGCCTTACAGAGGTGTCACAATGCGCTAATGATGTCATCTTTTGTTTTAAAATTAACATAGGCATGCTATGAAATCGTAGAGCCAGACTGAAAAATTCAATGCCATTGTCGGGATTTGAACCACGGATCTTCTGGTTTCCGTCCAGACGCTCTAACTATTTGAGCTACTATGGCCAACGTGCCAACATGACATTAAATTCTCCAACTGACTCGTGGTTTTCCCGGTAAACCACTAGGAGTTCTCATAAACACATGAGGCATCTACCTTAATGGCGACTTACTATGCCCGGGCTTTAGTTCGGACCACTATTAGGTAAAATTAATGGAAATTAATTGTTCTTTCACACTATCCATAATCCCGGCTATGGCATTGAATTTTTCAGTTTGGCTCTACCCTTTCATAGTGCTTCCCACACACGGCTAGTGTGAAAGAACAATTTATTTCCAATATAGACATGCTTCAATAATATAAAGTTTATCTTTTTTTCGTTCGGCACTACAGAAAAGTCACATTACTTAATAATCCTACACCTGTATCGTAGCTGCTATTACGTAATTTTAACCTTAGATTTCTCATATTCCATATTTTCTACATTTTGCTAACTTCAAAATGTTACACAGGATGCAGTTTTCCGTTAATCTGTATGAAATTCTAAACATGCCTCTAAGGGCAATTGCATACTAAGTGTACCCCATTTACACTTATAGTGTTTTTGTTATTTGTATTGTAAAGGATTATAATGTTTACTTCTTACTGAAAACGCTTAGGAAAATAAAATTTTTAAATAGGTTTGATTATTTTTCCATTCGTTGATATGGAGAAGACAAATTTGTCACATAGGCAAAGGTCATTAATAGGTTAAAATGGGTGCAGGAACTTATACCCCAAGCATTAATTTTTAAAATTGCAATATATGGGACATTTAGAAAATCGCCTATAATTTAGACATAAACTGTTAATTTCTCAGGAATTATTCTAACTAGAAAGATGAAAGTTGCTATTATTTCATTCTATATCGACCACAAAAATAAATGGTATAAATTTGAAACCAATCTAACAAAACTTTCAGATATTTCAATTTTCATCCTTAAGCCTCCCTTCCATAATATTGTTTTTGTTTTGTGACATAGTTAATTAATTTACACCTTTCTACACATTATGTTTCTTACTTAGTGAAGTGGATTTATATGTATTTTAATTATACGACAATAGCTGCTATTTTAACTTGCTGTGGAGCCATTTATGAAATTTGGAATAAATGTAGAACTATTTCATCTAGGGAACTGCAAAATAGTATGTGCTTAACAAATTTGTTCCAGCATATGTTGCGATGATTGTCATTTTGTTATGGTGCATTTATAGTCCATTTTACTAGAATTGTGTATTTCTAAGTGTTTACTTAACAAATTTTTAGTGCCTATTTAAGTGTCTATTTTGCCCATTAAGTGCCTTTTTGCCTGCCTATTTCACACATTTTTAGTGCCTACAAATCCACTCCCTAGTCATAACTTATATATTTCCTTAGATTAGATAAAATAGAGCAATAAAATTTTGAAACGGTTGAAAAATTAATTTTGAATTGCACGTTATCTATTATCTCAGAGGACTCCCGTCAAGACACAGTTGTTCCCCTCAAGCATGTAGTGTAGTTTAGTGTTTAACGCCCGCTTTTACTACATACGGCACCGCAGGTGGTGACAATGATGATACATGAGATGAAGATGGAGCACCGGTGGAATGAGATGGCGGGGGAAACCGGAGGTCCCGGAGAAAACCCACCCCAGCGCCGTGTTGTCCACTACAAATCTCACTTTGCGGTCACCTGGGATCAAACCAGGGCCGCCTTGGTGAGAGTCAAGCGGTCTAACCATTGAGCCACGGCACGGCCTACAAGCATGTAGCAAATCGGATAATTAATGTACATTTGTCATAACATGACAAATTATGACCATGATGCTCATCGTTATCTCTTTCAGAGGAGATTAACTGTAATAACGAGTGGAATAAAGTAGTGCTTGCTAATAAATACCAATGCACATACAGTGAATGTCACCTGGACGTTATTTTTAAGAAGTAAATAGATACTTTGGCTTCACGTTCGTTACCCCTATTGGCTACTAGTTACTTTGCATTCGCTACATTCTAAACGATGTAAAAGAATTCTGGTCAGGAGTTGCGTAAGGAAGGATGCTTACTTTCGTAATCTGGAAACCGTATTCAAGACATAGCAAGCAATTACCAATTACTCTTATATATAAGTCGATTTTCTGATTTGGGGTTTTGAAACATTTATTGAGTTTTGGAAACGTAGAGTCAGAATGAAAAATTCAATGCCATAGCCGGGGTTTAAACCACGGATCTTCTGGTTTCTGTCCAGTTGCTCTACCATTGAGCTACTATGGCCAACGTGCCGATATGACATTAAATTCTCCAACTGACTCGTATTTTCCCGGTAAACCACTAGGAGTTCTCATAAACACATGAGACAACTACCTTACTTGCGACTTACTTTGCTGTAAGTACTTTAAGGCCCGGGCTTTATAGTTCGGGCCAATATTAGGTATAATTAATGGAAATTAATTGTTCTTTCACACTAGCCGTGTGTAGGCTAAATTGTTAAAACGTAGAGTCAGAATGAAAAATTCAATGCGATAGCCGGCAATGTCATATCGGCACGTTGGCCGTAGTAGCTCATTGGTAGAGCGGCTGGAGGGAAACCAGATGATCCGTGGTTCAAATCCCGGCTATGGCATTGAATTTTTCATTCTGACTCTACGTTTCCACAATTTAGCCTACACACGGCCAGTGTGAAAGAATAATTAATTTCCATTTATTGAGCTTCTTCGGTTTGGCAATGCTATTTACAGGACGCCATTGGGAGCATGTATCGTCTTCAATTGTTAATAAACAATCACAAAATGGAGATAACAAAGTTTGAACTTAGAGTCTTTCTAAAACACTACCAGAAACAAGATTATAAAGCTGCTGTCACAGCTCGAAGAATATGTGAAGTGAAAGGAGGAGGTGTCAGTGAGCGTGTAGCACAGCGATGGTTGCAACGTTTTAACAATGGAGATGAAGACATTAAAGATTTAGCACGTTCTGGAAGACCTAAAATATGCAATACTGAGGATACACGCCAGGTTTTGCAAGAATATCGCCAAAGAGTACCTGTAGGCTTTCAGAAGAAGCTGGTACATCAAAAGATACCATACATCGCCACATTAAGACGCTTTGAAAATCATACAGAAACTCTAGATCTGTACTTCATGAACTGACACCTCAACAGGCCGAAAGTAGAGTGGATATCTATTGTCAGCTTATCCGTAATCCCATTGATGATAGATTTGTCAGGAGAATTGTGATGATAGTACCGACATTCTGATACCTCGAAACAGTGGCTTGATGCTCGCCAACCTTCCGAAGTCATTGTTAAAAATAATAAATTAAGTCTCACAGAAAGTATTTGTATCTGGTGAAACTTTGAATGTCTGATTCACTGAGAGTTTGTTCCAAACGGCGGGCCATTGATGCGGATCTTTATTCTCAACAACTGGAAGAGTTCATGAAATTTTTAGACTGAGATACCCGGCATTAGTTAACTTCTATTGCAACAGGACAATGCAACAGCCCATACTGCACGAACAAACATGAAGAAATCCACAAATTGTGAGGAATCGAACAGCTACCATGTCCAGCATAAAGGCATATTCCCGGACCATTAGATTATTATGTTTTTCAATCTATGGCCCAGTTTTTACGCGGAAGAAATGTTGGTAACATTGAAGCAGTACAAGTGGGTGTCACCGAATTCTTCCCATCAACTGGTACCATCGTGGTACCATAAACATCGCTGAAAAATGTCTCAAGGCCATTGAATCTAGTGGTCTATACTTTGAAAATTTGTTAATTGCTTTTCAGAACACATTTAAAATAATTTGGCTTTCTTAAAAAACGAAATTTCTTATGACACAGTATGCATTATTGGTTAATGCTGCTTCATTCCCACTTTCTCCTTGCATCTACAAGAAAATTAGCAATAAGATAGTTTCTGAAAATGCTCATCTTGATTAGCACGATTCAGCCAATCAATATTTCTGGTCTTCATGTAGGATTATATGCACAGATCCCAAAGAAATACCACATTTAGAGGCGATGTCTGCAACTCTCAATCGGCGATCCTCCAAAACAACGTACTCCACTTATTGGATCATATAGTCACACCGGCTGGTACGAGGCCGTGATTGTCTTGGTTTGTTGTCTGCATTCACTGAACTGTCGCACCTAGGAACGCACATTAGACCCATCCATGGTACCATCACCACATGCCTTACTTAACTGTCTTGGTTTGTTGTCACACGGTGTTCTGCATTCATTGAACTGTCGCACCCAGGAACGCACATTAGACACATCCATGGTACCATCACCACATACCTCACTGAACTGTCTTGGTTTATTGTCACACCATGTTCTGCCTTCATTGAACTGTCGCACCCAGGAACGCACATTAGACACATCCATGGTACCATCACCACATACCTCACTGAACTGTCTTGGTTTATTGTCACACCATGTTCTGCCTTCAATGAACTGTCGCACCCAGGAACGCACATTAGACACATCCATGGTACCATCACCACATGCCTCACTGAACTGTCTTGGTTTATTGTCACACCATGTTCTGCCTTCATTGAACTGTCGCACCCAGGAACGCACATTAGACACATCCATAGTACCATCACCACATACCTCACTGAACTGTCTTGGTTTATTGTCACACCATGTTCTGCCTTCAATGAACTGTCGCACCCAGGAACGCACATTAGACACATCCATGGTACCATCACCACATACCTCACTTGAACTGTCTTGGTTTATTGTCACACCATGTTCTGCCTTCATTGAACTGTCGCAGCCAGGAACGTACATTAGACACATCCATGGTACCATCACCACATACCTCACTCAACTGTCTTGGTTTGTTGTCACACGATGTTCTGCCTTCATTGAACTGTGACACCCAGGAACGTACATTAGACATATCCATGATACCATAACCACATACCTCACTCAACTGTTTTGGTTTCTTGTCACGCGATGTTCTGCCTTCATTGAACTATCGCACCCATGAACGTACATTAGACACATCCATGTTACCATCACCAGATGCCTCACTCAACTGTCTTGGTTTGTTGCCACGCGATGTTCTGCATTCATTGAACTGTCGCACCCAGGAACTCACATTAGACACATTCATGTTACCGTCACCACATACCTCACTCAACTGTCTTGGTTTATTGTCACACGATGTTCTGTCTTCATTGAACTGCCGCACCCAGGAACGTACATTAGACACATCTATGGTACCATCACCACATACCTCACTCAACTGTCTTGGTTTGTTGTCACACGATGTTCTGCCTTCATTGAACTGTGACACCCAGGAACGTACATTAGACATATCCATGATACCATAACCACATACATCACTCAACTGTTTTGGTTTGTTGTCACGCGATGTTCTGCCTTCATTGAACTATCGCACCCATGAACGTACATTAGACACATCCATGTTACCATCACCACATGCTTCACTCAACTGTCTTGGTTTGTTGCCACGCGATGTTCTGCATTCATTGAACTGTCGCACCCAGGAACTCACATTAGACACATTCATGTTACCGTCACCACATACCTCACTCAACTGTCTTGGTTTATTGTCACACGATGTTCTGTCTTCATTGAACTGCCGCACCCAGGAACGTACATTAGACACATCCATGGTACTATCACCACATACCTCACTCAACTGTCTTGGCTTGTTGTCACACGATGTTCTGCTTTCATTGAACTGTGACACCCAGGAACGTACACTATACACATCCATGTTACCATCACCACAAACCTCACTCAACTGTCTTGGTTTGTTGTCACACGGTGTTCTGCCTTCATTGAACTATCGCACCCATGAACGTACATTAGACACATCCATGGTACCATCACCACATGCCTCACTCAACTGTCTTGGTTTGTTGTCACACGGTGTTCTGCATTCACTGAAATGTCGCACCCAGCAACGTACATTAGACACATCCATGGTACGATCACCACATACCTCACTCAACTGTCTTGGTTTGTTGTCACAGGGTGTTCTGCATTCACTGAAATGTCGCACCCAGAAACGTATATAAGACACATTCATGGTACCATCACCACATACCTCACTCAACTGTCTTGGTTTGTTGTCACACGGTGTTCTGCATTCACTGAAATGTCGCACCCAGGAACGTATATTAGACACATCCATGTTACCATCACCACATACCTCACTCAACTGTCTTGGTTTGTTGTCAGACGGTGTTCTGCATTCACTGAAATGTCGCACCCAGGAACGTTTATTAGACACATTCATGGTACCATCACCACATGCCTCACTCAACTGTCTTGGTTTGTTGTCACACGGTGTTCTGAATTCACTGAAATGTCGCACCCAGGAACGCACATTAGACACATCCATGGTACCATCACCACATACCTCACTAAACTGTCTTGGTTTGTTGTCACACGATGTTCTGCATTCATTGAACTGTCGCACCCAGGAACGCACATTAGACACATCCATGGTACCATCACCACATACCTCACTCAACTGTCTTGGTTTGTTGTCACAGGGTGTTCTGCATTCACTGAAATGTCGCACCCAGAAACGTATATAAGACACATTCATGGTACCATCACCACATACCTCACTCAACTGTCTTGGTTTGTTGTCACACGGTGTTCTGCATTCACTGAAATGTCGCACCCAGCAACGTACATTAGACACATCCATGGTACCATCACCACATACCTCACTCAACTGTCTTGGTTTGTTGTCACACGGTGTTCTGCATTCACTGAAATGTCGCACCCAGGAACGTATATTAGACACATCCATGTTACCATCACCACATACCTCACTCAACTGTCTTGGTTTGTTGTCAGACGGTGTTCTGCATTCACTGAAATGTCGCACCCAGGAACGTTTATTAGACACATTCATGGTACCATCACCACATGCCTCACTCAACTGTCTTGGTTTGTTGTCACACGGTGTTCTGCATTCACTGAAATGTCGCACCCAGGAACGTAAATTAGACACATTCATGGTACCATCACCACATGCCTCACTCAACTGTCTTGGTTTGTTGTCAGACGGTGTTCTGCATTCATTGAACTGTCGCACCCAGGAACGTATATTAGACACATTCATGGTACCATCACCACATGCCTCACTCAACTGTCTTGGTTTTTTGTTACACGGTGTTCTGCATTCATTGAACTGTCGCACCCAGGAACGTATATTAGACACATTCATGGTACCATCACCACATGCCTCACTCAACTGTCTTGGTTTTTTGTTACACGGTGTTCTGCATTCATTGAACTGTCGCACCCAGGAACGTACATTAGACACATCCATGGTACCATCACCACATGCCTCACTCAACTGTCTTGGTTTGTTGTCACACGGTGTTCTGTCTTCATTGAACTGTCGCACCCAGGAACGTACATTAGACACATCCATGGTACCATCACCACATGCCTCACTTAACTGTCTTGGTTTGTTGTCACATGATGTTCTGCCTTCATTGAACTGTCGCACCCAGGAACGTACATTAGATACATCCATGGTAACATTAGCATATCCCTCCCTCAACTGACGATGAATTTCAATAGGTATCACACCACGAAAACGGAGAAAACGAATGATTACACGTTGTTCTTGCAATGAAAACGTCGCCATTTTAAGTATCAAAAACACCTTACTCTGCCACTAGAGTTCTATGCGCTGGACAGTGCTGCCATCTCTGTCAGGCATTTACAAAGGGTTCAGGTGTATTTAGAAAAAATAACAGAAGTTCCTATCTGAACCCAGTCATGAAATAAAAATTAGGAAGCGTTATAACTTGAATGCACCTCGTACTAGATATAAGAAAGTGCCCACCTCGGTAGCGTGGTGATAGTGTCTGCCTCACGTTCAAGAGGTCCCGAGTTCGATTCTCGGTCAGGGTGATTCACCTGGATAAGGTTTTTCCAGGGTTTTCCCTTATCCTTCAAGACGAATGTCGGGTAACTGTAAGCTTAATGGACCCCGGGCTCATTTGAACATCATTTCACCTATTCCATTCATCGTCCGATATGACAACGTTGGAGGACGTAAATTACAAACAAAAGGGGGAGAAATTCATGTAGTGGCCTAAAATCTGATTTTGATTATCACTTTGTGCAGTAGTGAATTCTTAATTCTGTTACACATTTAAATATTTCATATCTTAAAATAAATTTAATTATGAAAGAACTACGCATTACTAACTTAAATGTATCATGTTTAAGTAAATAACAGTTGAAGGGTAATGCTCGATGAGTTGCTAATTATGGAGAAGTACTGTGACAGAGTAAGACACACTTGGATAGGTAGAGCCAGACTGGAGCCGGGATTTGAACCACGGATCTCCTAGTATGCATCCGGTTGCTGTTAACAATGGAGCTACTATGGACAACAATTGAATTAAAACAATTTCCAGCAACAGCCATTTCATTACATCCCGGAGTAAAAGATGAAACAAAGCATCCATGAATAAAGGGACTTCTATTTTTAGATGCGCCGTTTTTAGTTATTGATTTATTCTGCCACTTCACATAGATGAGCAGTCACTGCTGGGATTCTATATACATTTATTTGCAGTAAATATAAACATAAATTCAGTTCGTTTGACTGCGACCTGGTTGGTACATCTCTTTGCTTTTATTTATGACTAGCCGCTGGTTTCCATGAGAAACACACAATAAGAGAAACTTTTGCACTGCTGCGTGTGATATGACACAATACGTTCTGAAGTAGTTGTACCGTTAAGCCTGCATAATAGCTCTCATATTTATAAATTTACTTACATTCGCTCTGATTCATGTATCTAGAGGTACACGGGATGTACCAATGCACATTTTATTGCTTATATATTGTAACAATTATACTAAACTCACATTGTTATAAAAACAGCACAGCGCTAACTTATATTTGTGTTAGTTAATTGATGGAAATAAATCATTTCTCCACACTAGCCTTATATAGGCTAAGATATTTGATGGATAGAGTCAACATGAAAAATTCAATGCCATGGCCGGGATTTGAACCACGTATCTCCTGGATTCCATCCAGTCGCTCTTAACCTTTGAGCTACCATGGCCAACGTGCCGTCCTGACATTAAATTCTCCAGTTGACTCGTATATATCCCCGGTAGACCACTAGGGGCTCTCGCATCCGAGATACACCGTTTGTGGCGACTTACTGTTGTAAGTACTTAAGTCCCAGGCTTCATCATTTAACTCTTATTATTTTAGTTGGCCATGGTAGCTCAAAGTTTAAGCGCGACTGGACGGAATCCAGGAGATCCGTGGTTCAAATCCCGGCCATGGCATTGAATTTTTCATGTTGACTCTTTCTTCAAATATCTTAGCCTATATAAAGCTAGTGTGGAGAAATGATTAATTTGCATCAATTAACTAAAATAATAAGAATTAAATGATGAAGCTTGGGACTTAAGTACTTACAATAGTAAGGCGCCACAAACGGTGTATCTCGGATGCGAGAGCCCCTAGTGATCTACCGGGGACATATGCGAGTCAATTGGAGAATTTAATGGCAGGACGGCACGTTGGCCATGGTAGCTCAAAGGTTAAGAGCGACTGGACGGAAACCAGGAGATCCGTGGTTCAAATCCCGGCCATGGCATTGAATTTTTCATGTTGACTCTATCCATTATATTTGTGTTTCACACGAAGAGCAAAGTTACTTTATGTCTGTGCTGTATACACCAACTCTCGCTGCTCGTAGTTTCTCCATGCTCACTGTCTGGTAATGATATTCACTGCTTGCCCACTGCTAGCTTTTCACTTTAACATGTAACTTCCCCTTGATGGCGAACATAAATTCGCTTAATATGTTCAATATGACATAGACATTTTATATTGAATATTTTGCATTGCAAGGAAATACACATTTATTATAAAAACACATTATAGCCGATAGGGCATTTATATAACGTAAGAAGTGTTTGACGGACTACAAATGTAGATGAACGGAGAAACAGAAATATGACTTCCCTCAGCAAGTGAAGGTTGGCAACCCAGGACGGTCGAACTTCTTTATAACAAAGCCCACCTTAGGAACACATGCCTGCGAAAGATGTGGAGAGCCATCTTGCCGCTCTATGTTCTCTTTCATGCCAACCCCCATACGTTCTCAATACAATTACATTGCAGCTTAGTTGCATCCCTAAAACTTTCGCACCGTGCGTGCTTCGAAATTAAGTACAGATGTATTTTTTTATCTTGAAAAGTGCAGAGCGATGCGCAGTGGTATCTGGACGAGTCCACCTCAGAACGGTTGCAACTGGAGGGGAGGGCAGGTCAGTTGCGTACCATTTGCGAGCAACTAAACACGTGCAGTGTTACTCGGTAATACTACAGCTTGTTTCAAAATGTGCTTGTCTCCTGGTTCCAAGAGAGCATTTATAAATGACGCCTCCTAGCAGCAGATTAGGAAATAAAGTGCTACATTTAAAGACATGAGAAGCAATAACCAATATCAATCGATTTATAAAAAAAGAACAATGGTCTGGGTCAGTTATAAAAATCTGCGGAAGGGTATCTGAGGCAACAGTTGTGTCTGAAAGCAGTTTAGGAGAGTTATTAAGGAAAGAAAAGTCATTGCTGTTAGTGTAACAACGTCCTTCTCTATGCCCAGTAAACAAAGATTAAGAACATGCACAATATCTAATTTGGATGTTTCAATTCAGAAATAGTTAGGCGCACTGTGAATAATTTTTAAAACACAGAAAAACAGAGACCAACTTTGAAGAAAGTGCTAATGAAGCTTAAAAATTCTACTCACTTTCATGGCAGTGTCTGAACATAAAGAAGAGTTCTTTTGAAGCTAGGATTATTTTAAAAAAAACTTTAAGTGTGACAGACAAAGTTTAATCGAACATCGCACCATACGTGCAAACAGGCTTAAGTATTTAAGAAATATTCGGAGATATCGAAGTGAAGTTTATATAGTTTATATGGATGAAACTTATATAAAGACAGCACATACTGGACCATATGCCTGGAGTGAAATACGTTACAGGGACTCTGCAGCGATATTGAAAGGCCGACAGTTGTTTATCATTCCTGCTGGAGGAGAACAGGGTTTTGTTCCAAATGCCTATGTACTATTTAAGATCCAACAAAAGCTTGGAGGTTACTACCATAGTAAGAATTACAACTTAGTTTATAAGAGCTACAAAACTGGCTTCGAGAATGAAATTTTTTTAGACACCTGATGCACTGCCCTCCCCTCTCGTAATCTTACACGTGTGACGCATTGTGGCGATAGGTGCACTATCCCCACCACAGTTGCTACTCATCCCTACCGCGCAGGATTCCTGTCAAAATAAAATAATTCATTTGTAAGTGGACGCCGTGGGAACATATGTACCAACATGCGCACATACAAAATTCGTACGATAGTTCAAACTGGAAATTGAAACCAACCAATTACAGTTTAGAACGTACACACGCGATTCCCCCAAAGTTCAAAATGTAACGATAGAGGGGGATGGCGGATTCGTGATTTATTAAGACACACTCTCTCTCGGTGGGACCGTAGTGAAGTCACGTCATACATGTAAATGCGGCAAGAATACCTCGAAGACACAACACATGAATCCGTGGTTTTTGATAACGGACACCCTCTCTCTCGGTCGGGGGCGTAGTGAAGTCACATTATATTGTCACAAACCCGATCACGATAAGGCGGCTTGGCACACAAAGGAACTGATAGGTTTCACGATCTTGCATAAGCAGATAAACATAGAGCTTGAGATAAAAGACTTACCGAAACAAACTGAGATAAATCTAAATTTCTGGTAATATGTTGATTATTTGGTTTCTTTATTCTTCTGGAAGAGTGTCGAATTACGAATTAGGTATTTAAGGTTGATACCAAAATTAAGGTTTGCCATAAGTAAAGAATCATGGTGGATGTCAAAGGAATGTTGGTTCTTTGTGACAATACGTGCAAGGCCAGTTGTGTCGAATAGCAGTTGGGGAAAGTCGTATAACAAAAGCAATGTAAGAAACAGTGTCCTTAGCAGATTTCTAAAGGGGCTCACTTGACTTGTAAGAATAGGGTATTCTTTGAACCATTCAGAATGGCATGACAAAACAGCCACAAAGAGATTTTTGGTTGAAAAGGAGTTTCCTGAAAGTGAAAGTTACATATACACACACGTGCATTTGTGGTCATTCAGTCTTCGGCGCGAAGCCGATTAGAGCAGTCCGAGGCGTGAAGCCTATTAGGGCAGTCCTCTTGTTCTGTCTTGGATATTTGTCAGTTCATATATACGTGAGGAACGAATATAGTTTATCGAGTAATAAACATTCTGCCATCAGTAACTCTAAACAGGGATATTGGTAACCCTTGATCGGCAACTTCAATTTCGATGTTCTAAAAAAAGAAGCAGTGAATAAATAAGTTGGAAACGGGCATTCCAGTGTCAGTAAATACTCTTCTCCCACACATCCACGCATACCCTGAGAGAAACCTCATTGCTCGCCAACTTATTTGCTCGCCATTAAATTATTTGCATCAAATTGGCGTCCCAACGTGGAACTTGCGTACACCCATAAGCATTTTTGTATCAAGGACGTGACGGCTCGCAAAGTGGGTAGTTGTAAAGCAGAGTAAGTGGTGAAACAGTGTTGTGAACGAGAGACAGCTGGAAGTGCTATTGTAACCAAAGCTAATGATGTAATCTGCTGTCAGTGTTTATCGTCATCGGTCTTGGTAGACTAATTGTGTACGTAACGTAATGCTGCTGTGATCTATAAGAGTATTTCTACGAAAATATAGGAAATTTTTAATTTCTGCAACTCGGCCTTTTAATTCTACGAATCCACAAAGTCACAATATTTACAAGTGTAGTAAGAGTACACCGAATACACAACACACGTAAACAACTCTGACGTTACCGCCAAACACATCACAATAGTCTGCAAACACCGACTTTCCTGGTGGCGAGTGAGGTACCTGATTACAACTGTGAATAAATCGATCATGGAACAGTCGAGGTGTTTTCTTCCCTAATCACACTACAACCAGTAAGGACGTATCCCAGACCCTGGAACAGAAAAGTGAATCCATGTAGAGAGAATCCCGAGGAAAACCCCGACCTGTCCAGTAAACCTCCCACATCCGTAACCCTCACCCGCCACCTTCCCTAAATTATGAGTTGTTGAGTGTTGGAAGGACGCAACCAGATTCCTAACGGGCAAGGACTGCCACAAACAGTACTCTGGCTGGGCGACTCATAACTATAGACCTGAACTGAACTCCTAGACTGGCTTTGTCGCTTCCTTTTATAGCCAGTGGATTCCGCAAAAACTGTTCTGCAAACCGAAGTCCGAATTGCATGGATGGCACATTCTGGACGTCGATCCTTTTAGAATTTAAAATAGGAAGGTCTGGAAAAGTCATCAGCGACGTACAACAGAGAGGCACCTATTTCCATCTGGTGACGATCACCAGTGGCTTTCCTCGAATGTTCCATTTTAGCTCCTTTCATTGGGAAACAAAAACAGTGGAGGAATGGGGTGCTTGTGAAGCAAACGTTCCAATCCCGAAGTCTAGGATATTTTCTGGCATTTACCATTACGACGATTGAGAAAAACTAAAACGTTAATCAAAATGAATACTGAATCGCAGATCTTCCGCTCAAAATTCCAAGCTTTAATACGCTTGGATCCTCCATAAGGTGTGCGTACTGAACTATTTCGGCTCTGTCACCTTACAGCGTTGTTAAAAGTTCATAAATCATATATATATATATATATATATATATATATATATATATATATATATATATAGTCCTGCGGTGTGACCTAGCGGGGTTAGGTAATATGCCTTGGCTCCTGCCCACGGAAAGTGGCCCAGGTTCGATCCCACCCATGGAGTGCGGATTTTACGTCCCGGGTATAGGACAGGTGCCCACTCACCATCGTGAGGAAAGTGAGAAGCTTACGATAAGTAAGCGGCCCTGGTCATGCAAGCCAACATTCCAGCTAGAGGGTGACGCGACGCTGACCACATCTCCCCATATCGGTTGGATGATCGCACAACTCACCGTGCGTAAGAGGACGTGAGGCTGGCAGTCATACTGGTAGGCCTTGGCCCTCTAATAGGGCTATCGCGCCGGAGTTTATTATATATACATACTTGATTTAATTTTTAAAAAATGTAAATTTTGGAAAGTGGAGAACTATGTATAAGGAACACTATCCAGTTATCTGAGAAATTTCACCACGGTATATTCTCCAAGCCGTGTTAACTTCATAACGTTACAAAAATTTTACTAATAATAATTATAAGAATATTTTTGCCTGAAAATATGAATCTCTTCAGAAGTTTTCTGCTCTACCTAAATTTATCCGAATTAGGAATCCGTGAATGGCTTCTGGCATCTAGCGATTAGGCAATGACTTCTACTTTATAAAGCTGCTATAATATATTGCAGAAATGTTAGATACAAAGACATTTAATACAATGAAGATGTTAACACTAGATAGTATAACTTTAAATCACAACAAAGGTGCCCTTTGTGTAAATGTCAAGTCTGGCAGGTCAGGTAATTTTCACTTCATTTGCTTTTCACTGTCACTTCATTCTGTTTACATCGTTAGTTCACTTGGTTTCAACGTTACTTCACTTGCTTTACGCTGTTAACCTCACTCGGTTTACACTATCAGTTCACTCCGTTTACACTGTGGCTTCATTTGGCTTTTGCCATAATTTCAGTTTGTTTTCTCTGTTACTTCAGTTTGTTTTCACTGTCACTTCAGTTTGTTTTCACTGTCACTTCAGTTTGTTTTCAGTATCACTTCGGCTTGTTTTACTGTAATTTCAGTTTGTTTTCACTATCAATTCAGTTGATTTTTACTATCACTTCAGTTTGTTTTCACTATCACTTTAGTTGGTTTTACTATCACTTTAGTTTATTTTCACTATTACTTCAGTTAGTTTTCACTATCACTTCGGTGTGTTGTACTATCACTTCAGTTTATTTTCACTATCGCTTCAGTTTGTTTTCACTATCACTTAAGTTAGTTTCACTATCACTTCAGTCTATTTTCACTATCACTTCATTTTGTTTTCAGTATCACTTCACTTTGTTTTCACTATCACTTCAGTCCGGTTTCACTATCACTTTGGTTTGTTTTACTATCACTTCAGTTTATTTTTACTATCACTTCAGTTCGTTTTCACTATCACTTCGGTTTGTTTTACTGTTATTTCAGTTTGTCTTTATTAGCACTTCAGTTTGCTTTACTATCACTTCAGTTTGCTTTACTATCACTTCAGTTTGTTTTCAGATCAATTTAGTTTGTTCTTACTATCACTTCAGTTTGTTCTCATTATCACTTCAGTTTGTTTTCAGTATCACTACAGTTTGTTTTCATTACTACTTCACTTTGTTCTCACTATCACTTCAGTTTGTTCTCACTATCACTTCAGTTTGTTTTCAGTATCACTACAGTTTGTTTTCATTAACACTTCACTTTGTTCTCACTATCACTTCAGTATTTTTTCAATACCACTTCAGTTTGTTTTCACTACCACTTCAGTTTGTTTTCACTACCACTTCAGTTAGTTTTTACTAACACTTCGGTTTGTTTTACTATCACTTCAGTTAGTTTTACTAATAGTTCAGTTTGTTTTACTATCACTTCAGTTGGTTTTCACCATCACTTCAGTTGATTTTCAGTATCTCTTCGGTTTCTTTTACTATCACTTCAGTTGGTTTTCACAATCACTTCAGTTGGTTTTCACAATCACTTCAGTTGATTTTCAGTATCTCTTCGGTTTCTTTTACTATCACTTCAGTTTGTTTCACTATAACTTCACTTTGCTTTCACTGTCACAACACTTGTTTGTAGTCTCACTCCATTAGTTAGGTTATCACTGAACCTTCACTGTGAGTTTGCTTAGACACAGGAGCGTAATTAAATACGCCGGAGATAACCTCTTTTTCGGGACTGTTCACTCTCCGGGGAATGGAACACGAGGTCCCTCTTGATGGTAATGGTAACAGTCATCGTAAGCTCTCTAAGATAACACACTAACAGAAACACTGTCATTAACTTCCTAACTTCCGCCAGAACGCTCACATTTATAGAAGCTAGTAACACTTCCAGAACGTTCCTAAAGCGGTAAGAAGGAATTCTCAAGTGGAAGATGATGATAGCACTTCCGATGTTTAGGCCAGTCGAGGGCGCTACTCATCGCTCTCATTGCCCAGTGCCAAACTTTTGATAACTTCTTGCCACACACAGCTTCTCCTTCACCTATGTAGTAGGCCAAAACTGTCTGATAATCCTAATGTAAGAAGGGTACACGATGAGCCTCTAGATGCAACTAAATTCATTATTACTTTATACTAAATAATTATATAAATTTATACTCCCTAGAGCCCCCAGCGCACCAGAATACAAGTCACCACAGAGTAATAAGCCCGGTTCAGTAGCGTGGTGGTAGCATGTCTGCCTCACGTTTAAGAGGCCCCAAGTTCGAATCTCGGTCAGGGTGAGTTACCTAGATAAGGTTTTTTCCAGGGCTTTCCCTTATCCTGAAAGACGAATGTCGGGTAACTCTAAGCTCTATGGACCCTGGGCTCATTTGAGCGTCATTTCATCCAATTCATTCACCGTCCGATATGACAACGTTGGAGGACGTAAATAATTTAAAAAAACGAGTGGGATGGGTCAGCTGACTTCGTCTGTGGCCCGCATTTGGAAGGTCCGGGCGTTCCCGGGTCGCTAGGCGAAGGTAAGTTAATTACCTCCCCTGAATTTCTTGTCCCACCATTTCATCTTCATTATCATTTCACATCATCTCTCATATGGGGCCTCTCTCAGAGTAGAAGTGTCGGCGTAAGTCTCGGTGC
This sequence comes from Mantis religiosa, assembly GCA_030765055.1. Lineage (NCBI taxonomy): Eukaryota > Metazoa > Arthropoda > Insecta > Mantodea > Mantidae > Mantis > Mantis religiosa. Next base: position 23,904,308 of record CM060951.1, on the reverse strand, counting down.
TGCATGGCAGGACGATACGCTCTGGGTAAACACTTCCTCTTCCGATATTACTGTCTGCGGTCTCCAGGTCGACCTACTGTTCCTCGGTGGGTGGCATTTCATCACGAGGTGTACCCAAAAGTACGAAGACTCCGGCCTCTATCAACCTGGGAGCGATGGAAACCTCCGGGACTCTTTCCTTGGGGCAATACCTTGAGTCTTAAAGGCCCTCCTCCTATCTACAACAACGTCAAGACTGGTGGAAGTGCATACGTCACCAGTATTTTACGTATATGTCACCAGGACTATGAATGAATGGGTGAAATGATTCTCATATGGGCCCAGGTGCATGGGGTTTAGAGTTACCCGACATTTGTATTTCAATATAAGGTAAAACCCTGGAAGAAACCTTATCCAGGTAACTCACCCTGACCGAGATTCGAACTCGGGACCTCTTGAACGTGATGTAGACAGCTACTACCACGCTACCGAGGCGGGCAATTTTCTCTTTATTCAAGCATCTGTAACCTACCAAACCTCTAAAAAGTCTTTGTTGTGAGGCGGTCATTACGTCAACTGTCACATAAGTAGCTCAAAGCTACAACAGCCAGCCTTGCTGAATTAATACAGCTTTTAAAAGTTAACAATGTGAGATATACCAAACATAAGTATTTATTTAATTTGTTTTATATGTATAGTGTACCAGTACTTCTGGGTTATGTTTGAAGTATGAAAAGTTTATAAATTTATAAAAATGATTATGCAAATATATTTAATAATTTAAATGTGTAAAAATGTATGTAATTGTGTGATTGGCCGAAGTAATAATTGTATGACGTAATATGACGTAATGTTGTGACGTGGAATCAAATCGGCCAATCACAAAATTAAGATAGGAGTAACGATAGTTACGAAAAATCAATAATCTTGGTATAGAGAGATTTTGTAGTGGTGAGTGTGATGAATAGTGGTACTAGATCAAGAACATTTAAGTAATAGTTTGAATCTGTATAAATATAACAAAGCAAGAATTTATCGACATGTAGGAAGTGACTGGGAAAGGAAGTTAAAGCAAAATGTAATCTAAATAATACAATTAAATAGTAACAGAATTTGACTTCTCCGAAACTTTATTCCGAACCACGCCTGAAAAACAGATGTCTCGTGACCCTTATTTAGAATAAGATGATACAATTGGTGACCAGAGGAAATAGATAGCCGCAAAAACTCACACGAGAAGAGAAAGAATTTTGCGTCCAACATAGAAATCCTGTCCCAAATTGCGACCGAACGTGTGGCTGATGAAGATGGAGACAAATTAACGACGAATAGTCACAAATTCCTGTTCCAATAGTATTTAGAATTAACCGATACTAACCGGGGTGCTTTAGCGGAACCCGAAAATTAACAAACTAATCCCCATTTTGTACGCAAATGCACGTATATTAATATTACAGCACCCTTCCCCATTAGCTGCATGTTAGGTACTAACCGCTAGTGCATGGGGAGACGATGTAGCCCCCAGGTGGACGATCGTCACCGGGGGCGGCGGGTGTGGGGCCGCCCCTTTTTATTTAATTAAAAAAATCCAATAGTATTTATTTATTGCACAATGTATCCAATACAGTCTAAAATCAATTGACTGTGGGATATTTTTCTTGTACAAATGTTTGCTTTGTGCAGTTTATTCTTCTAAGGGACATTATTTATGTTCTGGTAAACTAGTTTCAGATTGCATTGAATAATAAGGGAAGTCATATCCATAACGTTTTATTGAAGCATAGTTACCGCTAATTGTCACTGGTATCCAATAACTGTCACAATTATAACAGTTACATAAAAATAACTGTCACGTCGCAGGTACTTAGTCTGAATTTAGTAGAGCGATCAAGATTCAAACGACAGCGTCGAAAGCATTATCAGCCTCACTTACTAACCATAGTCTTGGAAGACAAGACTTCACACCAAATCTTGTTCTCTGAGCTTGGGTCGTTCCCATGAAATTTAATGAAATTGTGCAGCAGTGGTTTAATGTTAAATGTTAAGGCGGTCCCGTGGGAGTCTGGAGATGTAATGTGATGCGTGTAAACGAACAAGCGAGGAGGCGGTGACCTGAGCAACTGTACTAAAGCACTACGTAGGCGGGTTTCAAGCTGATTGTTTGAGGAGATGGATGGATTAGTTTCTGAACGACAACTTAATCTACACAAAGTGTTTCTTACTTAATCAAAGAAATAACAATCAGCAGTGGAGCGTAAGAAATAAACCTGCGCTGTGTTGAGCATTATTCCCGATAAAACTCACATTTTCGCTCCTTTATTGTGTAACCTTGACAGCAGTGGCGGCTGGTGGGTTAAATTATTGGTGGTGCACAAATGAAAAATAAAATACAGAGTAGTAATGACTCAGCTATTTATACAGATTCTCTGCTGTACTCTCCTTAGACCTGGCGAATCTATCGATAACTTTTGCGTTGAAGTCGCTGATCTACATAACAAAATATCTCTCAATTGAAAGCATTGCTAATGCTATCAATCGGTCCTGTGACACTGTGTTACTAAGGAAAGTTTTTATTCTTTTTAAGGTTGAGAAACAGCATTCTGCTTCAGCGGTAGACATTGGCATAGTTAACAATACTCGCAGGAGTTGACATATTCGCTGAATGTAGCACATAAATTGTTTTCCTTATTGAAGTCCATCAAGCACAAAGCGCCGGACATTCCAGGAAATTCCTCTCGACTGTAAATTACAGTCAGTTCTCTACGAATGTTTGTTCCAATGATTAAAGGATAGAACCGTATTGTTTCTCTAAGGAAATCTTATATATATATATATATATATATATATATATATATATATATATATATATATATATTTATAATCTTTCAAAGTGGCCATAAACCCAGAAGCCTGAACAAGTGTGGCGTTGTTGTTTAACAGAGCTCTCTTCTGAGTAACCTCCATGCATTTAATAAAATTCTCCCTGTGTTCGAAAAGCAGAGCACACAGAAGCTAAGCCTGAAGGTCACGCTATAGCCGTTGCTAAGAGTAGGAGGAGCTAAGTTTATAAACCTCCATTTAAGCAATGTATAAGAAGCCCCTCCCATCTCTTCCCCTTCCCGCAAACCACTCAGAGAGCCTACATTTGGGCGAAATCTTAGGTTAACTCTTCACTGCAAACCTGCGGCTCCTACAGCTAATCACTGTTTATTTCGACTTCTGCGGTCTTGGGCAGCTACAGACGATAAGCGTAATTGAAACATGTTTGTATATAAAACAATGCAAACAAATACAGCGTTAATGTGCAAAATGCACCTGTTGTATATTCAGAATCAGTGGGTGTAGCGCAAACCTGCAACCTTATGGAGGAACCGCCCCTGCTTGGAAGATTTCAGACCTATAATCAACAGTTCGCTTCTTCCTCTCTTACGTAACCCTTTGGTCACATAACTGAAGTTGCTTGTCCTGCACTGCATTGTATTTAGTAGCCTCTATAAACATCCCAAATTTTCCCTCCACCAATCAATAGTTGTAAAGTATTCCGCATTGGTGTTTATCTCTCTCTTTCTTCACTCCCACATGTTTACAACAGATGCGTTGTTGTTCAGAACAAACAGGCTATAGACGTCTAATCTCTGTTTCATATAACCTTGCCCCGCTGACGTGTATCACTCCGCGTGCAACTACCTTCCCCCTCCTAATTGGCTAATGCTTTCGCGCCATAGGCCATTTGCGATGCCTTCCCGTCACTTTTAAACCTGCAGTAAACGTGATAATAATTGCCAGGAAGATAGAAATAACAATATGAAGGCATGCAAAACTAATGAAGTTTATAATGAAACTGAGCAAGTTGAAACTGAATGAATGAGCAATGAAACTGAAAAAAGTTTATAATGAAAGGCCTTCGGTCTTTTCCACTGGGATTTTTTTAAACCAGCACACATACCTTGCCAAAATGCTTGTCTTTTAGTCTTAAAAGTCGTGTCACGCCATACTTGTCGTGTGTCCTTCATTTACCCAAGTCTCGTCAAGGAAGTATGTTTTGCGATTTGTATCTCGGGACAGTCTTATTGTCTTAAGTAACGTCTTCGCCACACAGCAATATCGCCCCTGGAGTGGCAAGTTTTCCTGTTGTCTCAATTTCATGTCGCGATGTTCCTACGCATCTAACACTCACACCTGTAAGTTCAGAGCACAGCTGTTCGACTTCTCTCACTGACAAAGACGGATTCTTCTCTGTGAATACTTTAAACACATGCAACACAATTCTTTTTTCGCCGTTTTGTAAATGTTTTCCCTTGCGATGTTTCAGCTTAAAGCTGGCGGTAGACTCTGGTGTTATACACATAATAAGTACACGCGTAATAAACGATCAATAATATAATTGAGCTCTCGCACTCGGCACAACATACCTTCGAATGGCGATATATGACTAATCCAGTTCAATACAAGGTCAGTGATAAAAGTCATATAAACAAATATGTCCCCATTACCGCTAAATCACGTGCTATCGTGCCATGTGCTTGAGAGCAAAGGAACCTCCTCTTTACTTCGTTTAAGAATTAACATGCATTTCAGATAAATCAACTCTGTTGCGTAATATATTTCATTAAAACAGATACGAAAACATAAATTTGACAATTCTCTTCCAACATATAAAGACATATCACCATGTTAAATAACCAACTAATTTTTACGGCACAATAGTCTGCACCACAACAGCAGCCAATGATATGTGATAAGGACACGTGACCATTAAGGTATATGGGGCAAGCTTACGTGAAACAAGGATTAGGTTGATCAGGTACCGTAGTATACCATACTGTCTATTCCTCATAAGTGTTCCTAATGAAGAACTTGAGCACACATTAAATTAGTCTTTCTTAAAATAAAGCATTAAAGAGGTAAAATAAAATTAAATATTTTTCAGTTATAACTACGAAAAGGCCTAACAACAATAGAAAACAGGAAGATAATGTAACTTGTAATAGGTACTGGTTTGCTTAGTTGGCAAGTATAGTTCCAGACGCCCAGGTGGTGTGCCTGGGTATTATCTGTGCAGTTGTTGACAACAGCTATACGTCTGCTCAGTCCCCTCCCTCTGTCAGCCTTTATGATTCCTTTTATTTCATCTATTTACCATAATTGGGATGGTTAGTTAAAACTAGATTCAGTTGGTTCGTAGTAGAGCAAGGTGTCTTCCTGGCTAAGACGTAATAAAATGCATAAATATAATTCCTATAAAAAGCATAAATTTACCTTACTGTCACTTCAGGATCTTTGGACTTCAGGACTTTCCAAATGAAGAAGACGTCAGTTATTCTTAAATTTGAAATGTATGGCATTTTAAGAAATATATTTGATATTTGTTAAAAAAACTTCGTTAAGTTTTGCATATGATTGGTAGTTTATGATGGAAGATACTGAGTATAAATACCAGCCTTACTGTTATATCTGATATTCTTTTGACGGACTTTTTCTTTTGGGGTCGAAAAGGAGATGAAGATTACTTCGGGAAATCTTGGTGCCGGATGCAATAGTTTTACTACCTACATATGGCGTACGGTTTTAGATTTTTTTATGTGTTCTACGTGGAAGGAAAAAATGGATTTACCCACACCAGCCCATCGGGCTGGTGACATAGGAGTCGCCAATCCGGTAAGGTAACCGGAGCGGAATACCTACTAAAAAGCCTTCCAATGTCTAGGGCAGTAGCCCTGGTGAAGTTGGCTGGTTCCGCTCGTGGCACCCAGATTCAGAAGTAGTGTTGATGGCTGTGGCGAACCGCAGGGAGTGCTGGGGGGGGGGGGATAGACGTCATGACCGCTAGGCCCTGACGCCCACCGTTCCTTTCAAGAGGTGGTGTTCTTCCTACATTGCTCCGTGGTGATTGATGTAGGTCTCGTGAAGATCTGTATCTAACAGAAGGTAACGGCGTGGCAGATCCGGTGGTGGCGTCCTTCGGGTGCGGTTGTCTCTGCGGGGTGGAGGGGTCCCTCGCATGGGTGCTAGTGCCCTTGCGAGGTCTCTGATGTTGTCAGTGATGGAATTCTGATACATCCTGAGAGCTCCCTCGAGCTTAGCTGACGTGAAGAGGCGTGTATCGTTGATTTAGCCTACTATTTTCTCCAACTTGGCCTTGCGGTAGTCCAGGGCTTCTGAACTGCCGTCAGTCTCCCGGGTGCCGCGCTGCGAAGCCTGGGTGGCCTCCTTAACCTCGTCCAAACTGCGAAGTAGGGCTGCCTCCCAATTTCCTACCCGCGCAGTCAGCTCCGTGAGTGCTGTCTGCGTGTTCTGGAGTGTGGTGCTGAAGTTCTGGAGTAGTTCCCTGGCTTTCTCTGTGGTGGCGTGTGAAGTTTTAATATGTTGCAGTAGCTGTGAGTCTAGTTGAAGTGTGAGGGCTTTGGCGTAGGTGAGATGTTATTGTGTATGGCGGGTTTGGGTGTGACTGCGAGGGTATTGGCGTGGAGGTTGTGATTGGTGAGGATGTTGATGTTTGAGGTAAGGTTGGTGTCGCTGCTGCTGCGTGTGACTTCTCCTCGGACTTTCTCGGGCACGCCGCTTGTCTGTTGAAGTGCCCTGCCTGGTTGCAGGTGGCACAGTACAGCGGACGACGCGTCAGATAATTTCCGGTGCAAGCTGCGGTGAGGCATGTGGCGCCACAGTAGTGACAGCGCGGGTTGTTGGCGCAGGAGTCGACAGTGTGCCCATGCTGGCAGCAGCGGCGGTAGGGGACGGGGCGGCTACGCAGGCTGGCCTCAATCTGGAGTACCTGGCTGAAGGCTGGGAGTCCATGTTTCAGCGCAGCCTGGTAGTCGCTCTCTTCTGTGAACTCTAGGCGAACTAGAGGTGAGGGTCCCCTGCAGAGCTAGTAGCTGGTGAGCTAGACACTGGCGGCCCTACCAAGGTTATTTGGTAGCTGGTTCATTAAGGACCGGCGCGTAAGTGGCGTATCCACTTCCGTCCCGCTTGCCGTGTGCAGGCGGGGGGGGGCAGCTTATAAAATAGGTGCTGTTCTAATGGAAATAACAGATGAGGCCCGGGTTCAGGTCCTACGGGGCCGGGAGTTATGGGAAGTAGACCTCGGTGAGTATGTAGGTGTTGATGCGCATGCCCCTCCTTAGTGAAGGCCATCTATGTCGGGTTGCCTGTAGAATAAACGCGTCAGTGAGATGCCTGTACACTCCCCGAATGACTGCGCTGTATGTAGGCAGTGTGGCGGCTCGGGGAGGCAGCGCATTTGGCGGCGAGTTTTATTTAGGCTGGCCATGTGAAGCCAGCGGTGCAGTTTCCGCTTCAGCAGTACTGGTGGTCGGCGTTGGTAACGGCAGTGATCTCTCGGGAGCTTCGAGAGATTGCGGCGAGCCTGGCGGTGGTGCTGGAGGCAAGGCAGGGGCTGCGTCGTCTTCTTCCGTTGGCTTAACAGGTTCAGCTGCGTTGGTAGTCTTCTTCTTTTTCTTTCCTGCCATGTTCATTCGGCGAAGGCTGAGAGCGAAGTCGACGGTTTTAGAAGGCATATGAGCTGAACTAATGCGTGCAAACGGTGACTTCCCTGTTACCCAGTGATGCTCCAGAGAGCGGAAAATAGAGAGAGGTAACGAGGAAATAATATCTTCGTCGTAAAAATTGTCAGACCGTTAACTTAGTCAGCAAAGTATAATTATGATAGCAATATAAACTGTAATAATCAATATTAACATGCTTATTTAGTGAAAATGATGTACCTGGATTTCTGAAAACTACTTATTGTAGAGGAGCTACTAGCTCATTTGTTCACCAATTTTTGTACTAGAACTTTTTTCTTGTTTCACAATACACGACACAGTATGCACACTCACATTGCACGCTCTGGTTAGTGAGTTCTGGCTTCGTGAAATGTTGAACCAGTCACGCGCCTCACTCATATGACAATTCCTTAAAGAAACTGTACACTTAAAAATAATATTTCTGGTGTGGGAGCGTAGTACTTTACCCTTAGCACCTGCACCACTGGTACCAGGCTTTGAAAGTTACATTGTTAACAGCTCAAACAACACAGTGTAAACATGTGAATTTTCTACTTTACAAAAAGCACCTTACAATCAATTTGCAGTACATGCTGGTCTTGAACTGAACTTCAAGGAATATGCGTGCACACTCCTGGAGCCCAGTGATCCTGGTCAGAGTTTACAAAGTAAATACATGCATTTCCAAACAACACATCGTATCTAATGTCTTACTCAGTACTGCGTAATGAAACAGAATAACACACAGGCAAGACTGCAAATTGAAGCTTATCATGAACATAAACACGGGAGTAAGGGGTTTATTCTCGAAGCTTTAACTTGAGAATCATACGTCGTAGAAAAATGGTCTTGGTACAGACTGCCTCAAACATTCTTGCACATATACCAAAGCATATAAAAATGTCAAATTTCCAGTAGTAATATTGGGCGCATGAAAATGAGAAATCTCTGTTGCTCACGATTGTGCTGTGCGTTCCGAACTAGTCAATGCTGCACGCCTATGATAGGACAGTCGCATTGGCGAGCCTCATATACCTTCTAACACCGCACGCGTTGTAGATTCGTCCAAGAGAAAGCAAAAAAAAAAAAAAAAAAATATATATATATATACATTTATTTATTTTGTTTATTTATTTATCTATTTATCTATTGGTTTATCTATTTGTTTATCTATTTACTTACCTACTTACTTACTTACTCACTTACTCAACTTACTCACTCACTCACTTACTCACTCACTCACTCACTCACTAACTCACTTACTCACTCACTCACTTACTCACTTAGTCACTCACTCACTTACTCACTTACTTACTCACTCACTTACTCACTCACTCACTTACTCACTCACTCACTACTCACTCACTTACTTACTCACTCACTCACTTCCTCACTTACTCACTCACTCAGTTAATCACTCACTTACTTACTTACTCACTCACTTACTCACACACTCACTCGCTCTCTCACTTACTCACTCACTTACTTACTCACTCACTTACTCACTCACTTACTCACTTACTCATTTACTCACTCACTTACTTACTCACTCACTCACTTACTCACTCACTTACTCACAAACTCACTTACTCATTCACTCACTTATTCACTCACTCACTCACTCACTTACTTACTCATTCACTTACTCACTTACTCACTCACTTACTCACTTACTTATTTACTCACTCACTCACTTACTCACTCACTTACTCACTTATTTACTCACTTACTCACTCACTCACTTACTCACTTACTCACTCACTTACTCACTCATTTACTCACTTACTCATTTACTCACTTACTCACTCACTCACTCACTCATTTACTCACTCACCTTCTCACTTACTCACTCACTTAATCACTCACTCACTTACTCACTTATCACTCACTTACTAACTTACTCATTTACTCACTTACTCACTTACTCACTTACTCACTCACTTACTCACTCACTCACTTACTCACTTACTCACTTACACACTTACTTACTTACTTACCTACCTACCTGCCTGCCTGCCTACCTACTTACCTACTTACTTACCTACCGACCTACCGCCCTACCTACTTACCTGCCTGCCTGTTTGTGTATGTGTTTGTTTGTTTATGTACGTATGTATTTATATAGGTATTTATTTATTTATTCGACCCCGCATAAAGTGTGATGCTCACGTTCTACAGAACCGAAATTCGACTTCCATCAACTCACTCTAAACTTCAGTTCTTCAATGTTTTCCCTAGTCGATAGGCGATTCCTGCGATTTTTTTCTCATCTACCACAAATAGATATCATCATTTACGTTTCCATCTCAACCTTTAGATGTGCATTGAGGTTTTCTGGCAAATGGTAGTGCACTCTATGGGCATTAGAGTGCTACCCGAGTATTCAGTGTGGGAAGTATGGGGACTTTAAGCAATTCCGTGGCCTGTCTGCCAATGGCCTATAGGCTCATGTAGTTCCATCCCTCCTTATGCTCCTAAATTTATCAAATAACATTAAACCACCTAGCAGTGTTTTATTTGCTTAACATGTAAGAAAGTATAAGTCGGAGCTGTTCTTTTACCTTCATTCCTTACTGTGTGGGAGTGAGAAAGAGAAGAGGGATGTGTTCAATAAGAAGCACATGCTTTCACGAAGGAACGGCGTTTAATATTGAGACACGTGTTTTTCTGCAATTTATGAATGCAGTAACCTACAGATAGTCATTTCTACCTCTCTGGTATGAAGCGCCGCCCTGAACTTGGGTTCTTTATTGACTTTTGTGTTACTTGTATGGTCCAGCTAGCTAAACCTGCAGGCATCTGTTTACTTTGTTGAATTATAATTTATACACATTATTTTCAGATTACTTATTCATCTGCTTCATGTTGTTTAGTATAAAGGTTGAATTTACTTGTAGGTAAAACGAGAGGGAAAGTGGAGGTAGGTGGGCACCAAGTGATTTTTCAAAATCCCAGCAATTAACTCTGGAACGTTGTGGTGTAGGTAGTGTACGCACAGTGTCACGAATTTGTAGTGAAGCGGATTCATTCTTATAAAAAGGGAGCGTACCTGTGTTTCAATCTCCGGGAAAGATCCATGAAGTAGGAAAACGAGTTACTGGATTGGAAACCGTGATTGCTGTTCGACTGTTGTGACGTGTGTCAAGGTAACATATTAATGTTTTAGGAATATTTAATGTGTTTTTTTAAATACGGGAAGGATAGCCAAGTCCTTTGCTGGCGGGTAAAACTGCTCTTATGTACATGGAACCTTTGCAGGTACACGTACTACTCTTGGCAACAGCGCTCCGCTCGATCATTTGCCAGCGTTCATATTGTGACTTAGTGGGTTCGTGAAATTACAAGTCCAATTGCACAAACTCAAAATGTTCTTTATTTCCACCGAATTACAGTTGGAACACTTGCCGATTACATAGAATTACGTAGCGCACACAATTACAATTCACCAGTTCGTCTGTCACAGGTCCACCCCCCAGGGCCCTACTTCGGTAGGTACGAGTTTGGCGCACCCGGGGTCCCGAGCCAACAGTCTCCCTCGTGTGGGCTCCTCTTCGTGGTTGAGGGAGACGGTCAACAGGCCCACCCACGTGTAGGCCGTGCGTGGAGACCCGTGAAGAAGCTTTTTACATTCTTGTCTAGTGTAGAGTTTAGGATTTAGTGAACGAAACTTTTAGTAGGTTTTGATTGATGATTTTTATGTACGTGTATTTTTAATGGGTTTTCTTACACTTGTATAGTGTTTAGAAAGTTTTATAACTGGCTTTTGCCATGACTAGTTTTTTAAAGGGCGCTGATGACCGCCGTAGTTAAGCGCCCTTATATATCATCATTATCACGTCACAGGTCCACTCTACACTCACAGTTCCGTAAAACTCCTCTGATACACGTACACAGCCTTACGGTCCGTTCACTCACTCGGCGCTCCATACGGCTACTCGCCAAGAACTCAGCTCACTCGTGTAGCGTTTAACGCCCACTTTTACTGCATACGGCACCTCAGGCGGTGACACTAATGATATATGAGATGAAGATGGAGCGCCGGTGGAATGAGATGCCGGGGGAAACCGGAGGTCCCGGAGAAAACCTGCCACAGCGCCGTGTTGTCCACCACAAATCTCACTTTGCGGTTGCCTGGGATCGAACCCGGGCCGCCTTGGTGAGAGCCAAGTCAGCTGACTCGCCAACTGCAGGCCTTATATAGGGAAGATCGCCGTTTCTGGAAGTCTCGTGGTTCAATGAATCATCCCGAAGGTTCCAGGCGTCAGGGGAGGGGAAAGAACAGGGTTCGTGCCGCTCTTCTAATCATCCCCTCAGTTAATGACACGAGATAAATGGGTAGGCGTGGGCTAAATGCTTCCCGTCTGGCCCTACCCTGCTGCTAGCTGGCCGTGCCTTCCGATAAATAGGTGACAATATGTCTGTAACTTTTGCGAGCGTTATAATCACATAAGGAATACTATACTAATTATTCTACTCTACCTTATATCGTATTTGATTAATAAGACGATATCAAAAGACGTTTCTAAACAGTTATATCTGTTTGATGACATTTCATCGTCCCTGTAACAGCTTTTGACTGTAGTAAGTCCTTAGTATGTGTTAATTTGTTTGATATTGTGATTTAATTTGCCCACAGATTTTTAAAATTAGCATTACCAAAACAGCATGCAATAATCGGCAAAAGGAGAAGAAATTGGAAATGAAAGTATGTCAGAGAATTAGTTTACTAAGTTAAGGTTATTCTAGGCAATTTAGTTCAACATGATTTACGAATCAGTGTTTGGATAAAAATCGATATTACCACTTCTGCTTCTAGCTTTCTGTATAACTGATATCCCATACACTAAGTTTTCAATTTTAATTTGAAGAATGGATTACAGAATTAACGGCAAAGTGGCCAGCGCAACTTGTAGATGATACTAATTGTGTTTTTGTCCGTCCATTAACAAAATGAATCTTAAATTCAAAACGGAAACTCTGGTTCAGCAAGTTGTATGGAATATCACGGCAGATATGTTCATTAGCATTTCCACTGAGGCTCTACAATCTCTGGTTGGAACAATAATAAAATGGATGTGTTCCAAAACAGAGAAAACAGTTGAAGCAGCCATGCAGAAGAAATCTAACAAGATCGGTTCTTATCTCGCATCACTACACGACGGGACTGTGTTACTGAACTCGTTGAACGCTTCAACGCTCGTGTTGCGCACATCCTTGAACACAAACACTCCACCATAAATCCAAAGTTGCGCCACAACCTCCTCCCATTACACGTCGAAATTTTTATAAGTGGCGCGAGCAAGTCTGAAACTGGAGTTAGTAAATCATTTGTGCTGTAATCTCCGTTAACACATGCCCTTCCTTATTTTCCAACCACTTTCGAAAAACAAACTTAAGAATTAGTTTGCACATGCTTCACTAGCTTCGCCCGGGATGTGATTTATAGAATCGCATCTCTACATAAAAAAAGAGGATTGATTTCCAAAGTTTTAGTGCCGCAGTAAAAACTTTCCTCGTTTTATACTTTTATTTGTACTTCTTCTCGTTAATTTAAAATGAGAAATGGACATACGTATACTGTTTTGTCACGAAAATTGTGTATTAAGTTCCGTACATTATTTTATTATGTTTTTCATTTACTGTAGAAGAAATTAACGCATTTCCACAAAGTCTCAGATGAAGGATGGAAAGCGATAAATGTTAGAGTGTCGCGAACCTATTATTTACGATAGCGCAGCGCTGAACGATAATGGACAGATAGTGGTGAGTTAAGATAAAGAGCTTTCCTAAGCAGATAAACATAGCGCGGAGATAAAAGGCATGCCAAAACAGATAGAAAGTTCTAGTGATATCTTGATTGTCTTACAGAACATTGGAGTTCCTGTTTGTTAGAGAATACTTCAGAAATATTTAATCTCTGTTTTATATAACCTTGCTCCGCTGACACGTATCACTCCGCGTGCAACTACCTTCCCCCTCATCCTAATTGGTTAATGCTTTCGTGCCATAAGCCATAGGCGGTGCCTTCCCGTCACATTTAAAACTGCAGTAAACGTCATAATAATTGCTAGGAAGATACAAATAAGAATATGAAGGCATGCAAATATAATGAAGTTTATAATGAAACTCAGCAAGTTGAAACTGAGTGAATGAGCAATTAAACTGATACAAGTTTATAATGAAAGGCCTACGGTCTTTTCCACTGGGATTTTTTTAAACCAGCACACATAATTTACAAAAATGCTTGTCTTTCAGTCTTAAAAGTCGTGTCACGCCATACTTGTCGTGTGTTCTTCATTCACCCAAGTCTCGTGAAGGTAGTATATTTTGCAATTTGTATCCCGGTACAGTCTGATTGTCCTTAAATAAGTCTTCGCCACACAACAATATCGCCCCTGGAGTGGTAAGTTTTCCTGTTTTCCAAATTTCATGTTGCAATGTTCCTACGCATCTAACACTCACACCTGTAAGTTCAGAGCACAGCTGTTAGACTTCTCTCACTGACAAAGACGGATAATTCTCTGTTAGTGCATTAAACACAAGCACCACAACTCCCTTTTACGCCGCTTTGTAAAGGTTTTCCCTTGCGATGCTTCAGCGAAAAACTGGCGGTAGACTCTGCCATTATACATATAATAAGTACACGCACAATAAACGATCAATAAAATAATTTAGCTCTCGCACTCGGCATAGCACACCGTGGAATAGTGATATATGACTAATCCAGTTCAAAACAAGGTCAGTGATAGAAGTCATATAAACAAATATGTCATCACTACCGCTAAATCACGTGCTATCATGTCATGTGCTTGAGAGCAAAGGAACCTCCTCTTTACTTCGTTTAAGAATTAACATGCATTTCAGATAAATCAACTCTGTTGCGTAATATAAATCAGTTACGAAAATATAAATTTGACAATTACCATGTTAAATAACGAACTAATTTTTACCGCACAAAAGTCTGCACCACAACAGCAGCCAATGAAATGTGATAAGGTCACGTGACCGTTAAAAGATACGGGGCAAGCTTATGTGAAACAAGGATTAGTAATATGAGTCGTGGTATGTATAAGGAAGAGTTATTTGTAAACAGAGTCGTGACGAGAGCTGTAATTGAAACTGGTGCTTTGGAAGTGAACTCTTTGATGTGGTCAATGACCTTGGAATATTGTAATTGTTTATTGACGTAATGCTGCTACTGTAAGTGTATTTCTACGAAAATAAAGAACGTTTTGAATGTATGCAACCCGGACTTTTAATTCTACGAACCCACAAAGTGACAATAGACTGTTTTGAAGACTTGCTTTAGGTTTTAGTTAATTGATAGAAATTAATCATTTCTTCACACTAGCCTTATATGGGCTAAGGTTGTTGATGGATAGAGCCAACATGAAAAATTCAATGCCATGGCCGGGATTGAACCACGGATCTCCTGGTTTCCGTCCAGTCGCTCTAACCCATTGAGCTACCATGGCATTGAATTTTTCATGTTCGCTCTATCTATAAAAAACCTTAGCCTATATACGGCTAGTGTGAAGAAATGATTAATTTCCATCAATTAACTAAAATAATAAAAGTTAAATGATGACGACAGTAAGTCACCACAAACGGTGTATCTCGAATACGGGAGCCCCTAGTGGTCTACCGGGGAAATATACGAGTCAAATGGATAATTTAAATTTAGGACGGCACGTTGACCATGGTAGCTCGATGGGTTAGAGCGACTGGACGGAAACCAGGAGATCCGTGGTTCAAATCCCGGCCATGGTATTGAATTTTTCATGTTGGCTCTATCCATTGTTTTAGGTTTACCTAGATCTTCACCGAATAGGGCGGCTTTAATGGAATTAGGAAGATTAGGTTACAAAAGCAAGGTGATAGAAAGAACACTGAAATATTGGCTCAGAATATGGGATTTAGATGAGGAGAATACTGTTAAACTGTGTTTGGTGGCACAAGCAACAATAAAGGGGAGAGAGACTTGCACATATAAGGTTCAAAAGATGTTACATGAAATAGGTGTGGGTTAATTATGATTAGATAATGGAAGAATAGAAAAGAGATTCTGGAAAGAGGTAAAAACACGAACTGAAGATATCGAAAAACAAGAATTATGGGCTAATCTTAATAACAAAAGATTTCTGAAATTATATAAAACATTAAAAAACGATTGGGGCAGAAAAAAATATATTGACATCTGTGATGAAGTGATAAAGGCATGGTTTAGAGCAAGAGTAATATACTTAAGGAGTATATGAAATGGATATATTAAGGGAAGATATCCAATGTGTGAAAAAGAAGATAGTACTTGGTATTATAATTTTGACTGTCAAAAAACAAAACATTGGAGAGACGAATTTTTTTGCATAAGTGAGAAAACGTACCAGATGAAATATGAGGCAACATAATCTTCAGTCCAGGATCAGAAAAATGCATAATAAAACTGGGAAAATTTATTGGGAAGGTAAGATAAAAATGGTTTCAGAAAACAGGAAAGACTAATGAGAACAATTAATAAAAATAGTATGAGATAAAGAGAAACAAAAATCTAGATTCCAAGTTTTAAAATATGCCATTATACATACAACCTGGGTTAATTATAATAGGGAATGGTAAAATGCAACTGCAAAACGAGATGTAAGACATTTTGTATGAAGTTGTATATACTAGATGTTGTAATAAGAAGTAGGGAATATAATGGCTGTTTTATCTTCGACAGGCAACAAAAACAGAACGTCTGTTATTACAAAGTACAATAATGTTTTTATTATTTTGTCTATACCCGAACCCCAATTAATTTAAAAGCCAGCATTAACCAGCAGTCTTTAAGATATACATCCCTACTTTGTGTATGCAAATATGTATCCACTAAGACTTTGGAAGAATTTCAATTAGCATTCTATGTAAATTAATGCGTTTCCTTCTTTTGTTCTGGGGTTTTTCTGAGAGCGATGAATAATGCACGGCGCGAAACCAGTAGGCGCTTAAAACCACATCGTCTGCGGCGATTAAACAAGGCGGCTTTACAAGATGCCTTACAATTTACTGGCATGCTCTGTTCCAACATATGTCATCCCTGTTATGAAGCAAGTTACAAACTTATAAAAAAACGTGGTGAAAATTATCATCGTCATTAGTTTCAGGGTTTCACAGCATTATACCGCTGCGAAACTTTTTTCCAAGTTTGGGAGTAAATATGGAAGTTAAACAGAATTTAAAACGAGAAGTTAAAAACAAGAAATAATACGTTTTTTGCTTTGTTTTCTGATATTCTTTGTAAGGAATGAGACTGTCGCTCCTTTGGACAATAAAAGCTTTATTTAAGGTATGTAATTTGCAAGCGAATAAACTCAACAGCCACCTTGAGAATAACTTCATTAACCTGAGAGTGATACCAACCCCACGGTATCTATCCTTCAGATGTTATTCTATCCTGTAACTACAATTTTAAATAATAAGTGGTTCACATTTTATATTTTTTCGCCCATTGTTAAATTAGTGCTATGTGACCACTGTTCCCTTTCCAAGTATTCTGACCTAACTCTGCTATCTCATTTACATAGGTAAACCACCAACAGAATTGTGAAGTGTTTGTGGAAAAGGGAATAAGAATCCAACAAGATAGGTTTCACGAAATTGAAGGAAGAAAGGTTTATAAACTAAAACGTATGGATTCATATATATTTTTCACATTCTTTTGTTAAAAATTACCAAGTTTATAATATTGTACAGTTCATAACATAAAAATAATTACAAAGTGTAACTTTCTTAACTTCTATATTTATACCTTTTTTGCGAAATAAACCAAATATATTAACTTTCTGAAATATTTTACTGTTTAAATATACACACATACATAATATAATTATTGCAGTACCGGAAGGAGCTGACTGTGTTCGGAGGCTCAAACTTATAACAGTCTTATCTGACAAACGGCTGGGACCTGCTCTGGGTTCTACTTTGTACTTAGAGAATGACCATCATCTCCAAGTTGCATTACGGTTCTATTGTTTTTAGCTCTGCCAAAATATCTAGTCTTAAAATGCTCTTCGCTGTTCATAACTCTAAGAATTGCATTTGGGGCATTCCAGAGCCTATAAATTGCAGCGGATGAACCACCACTTTTTACCCGACGTAAAATTTTAAGTCTGATTCAGATTACCAAGGTTTCACCAGACTTAATTTTGGTGCAGTTGCTTATATATGATACCCAAAAGTCTATTTTTATCATACTATTCAAAGAATTATGTGATACATATGCCAATTATAAACCAATTTATACCTATGGTTCCCGGTGTAACAGCTATAATGGCTGTGCGGTGGTTGCTCCTAACCACGCCGTGATTTTTTATCTGCTACACTCTCTCACCATTACCTCCAGTAAACTCGTTTATATCTTTGGAAACGTAGTCAGACTGAAAAATTCAATGCCATAGCCGGGATTTGAACTACGGATCTTCTGGTTTCCGTCCAGCCGCTCTACCATTGAGCTACTATGGTCAACGTGCCGATATGACATTAAATTCTCCAACTGACTCGTATTTTCCCGGTAAACCACTTAGGAGTTCTCAAAAACACATGAGACAACTACCTTAATGGCGACTTACTATGCTGTAAGTACTTTAAGGCCCGGGCTATGGCATTGAACTTTTCAGTCTGACTCTACGTTTCCACAATTTAACCTACACACCGCCAGTGTAAAAGAACAATTAATTTCCATTAATTGATCTAATAGTGGTTAACTATAAAGCCCGGGCCTTAAAGTACTTACATGTTGTAAGTCGCCATTAAGGTAGTTGTCTCATGTGTTTATGAGAACTCCTAAGTGGTTTACCGGGAAAATACGAGTCAGTTGGAGAATTTAATGCCATATCAGCACGTTGGCCATAGTAACTCAATGGTAGTGCGGCTGGACGGAAACCAGAAGATCCGTGGTTCAAATCCCAGCTATGGCATTGAATTTTTCAGTCTGACTCTACGTTTCCACAATTTAGCCTACACACGGCCAGTGTGAAAGAACAATTATTTTCCATTAATTGACCTAATAGTGGTTAACTAGAAAGTACGGGCCTTAAAGTACTTACACGTTGAAAGTCACCATTAAGGTAGTTATTTCATATGTTTGAGAACTCCTAAGTGGTTTACTGGGAAAATACGAGTCAGTTGGAGAATTTAATGTCATATCGGCACGTTGGCCATAGTAGCTCAATGGTAGAGCGGCTGGACGGAAACCAGAAGATACGTGGTTCAAATCCCGGCTATGGTATTGAATTTTTCAGCCTGACTCGACATTTCCACAATTAAGCCTACACACGGCCAGTGTAAAAGAACAATTAATTTCTTTGCTATCTGTTTCGCCATGGATTATATATCAAAGAACGAAGACTCCAAATCATTCATTATACAGACAAATTCCCCAGCTTTATAACAACTATCTCCTTGCAGCACCTTGGTAAGGGAGTTACGTGAATTATACAATGACCCTATTTCATCAGGCGAACAACTGACTTTGGCATGGATACCATCTCACAGTAACATACCAGGAAATGATCTTGCTGATACTGCCGCCAAGCATTTTCCAGCTTACCAGATTTTAAGCTTCCACATGAAGGTTGCTAAAAGAACTATCCTACATTAATGGAAGACAGATCGGGCAAGTGTCCAATACCTAACCTGTCTACAACTATTAGAGCGCTAACCCGGCGAGACCAGGTACTGATAACCCAACTCTGCGCTTACTCATTCCTACATTCTGTCCCGTTAACTACCTCTTACATGTACTTGCTGTGAGTCTACTCTCACAGTTCACTGTTTGCCCAAGATACACTGAGCAGCGACTTCAGTATAGCGTCCTAGCTAGCTTAGGGTGATCAAAAATATCACAGGAAAATTATCAACTTTATCTAGGCATGCAGTGTTAATGTTTAAATACAAAGTAAACTTCCTGTACCTCACTGACTGAAAGCAATATATATGTTTATTTTTATTTATTTATTTGTTTATTTATTTTTTATTTATTTATTCATTCATTTATTCACGGATGGATTGACGGACTGATGGACTGACGAACGGACTGACGGAAGGATGGATTGTCGGACGGATTGACGGACGGATTGACGGATGGACTGACGAACGGACTGACGGACGGATTGACGGAAGGACGGACGGACTGACGGACGGACTGACTGACTTTTTTTACCTTTTGACCTTTTGACCTTTTTACTTTTTTACCTTTTTACCTTTTTATCGTTTTACCTTTGTACCCTTTTACCTTTTTACCTTTTTACCTCTTTACCTTTTTACCTCTTTACCTTTTTACCTCTTTACGTCTTTACCTCTTTACCTCTTTACCTTTTTACCTCTTTACGTCTTTACTTCTTTACCTCTTTACCTCTTTACCTCTTTACCTTTTTACCTTTTTACCGTTTTACCTTTTTACCTCTTTGCCTCTTTACCTTTTTACCTCTTTGCCTCTTTACCTTTTTACCTCTTTACCTTTTTACTTGTTTACTTGTTTGCATGTTTGCTTGTTTAGTTGTTTGCTTTTTTGCTTTTTTGCTTTGTTTCTTTTTTCGCTTTTTTTGCTTTTTTAAATTTTTACTTCTTTACTTTTTTACCTTTTTACTTTTTTGCCTTTTTACTTATTTATTTATCCTGTACTTTCGATGTACTTCTCAATGCTTAGTTGTGATATGACTTTATTGTTGAAGCAGCTTTAAATAATAAATTAAAAGCCACTATTAAGATTAGCTTTGCGGCAGTAACGTCACTCACCGCCTCACGTTGCGCACGTACCTGGAATCGAAGTCGCGGCTCCCTCCTCGGTCTCCACCGTCCCTGGTCCGCCATCTGCTTTGCCTCCGGCTGCAGTTCTCAGCATCTCCTGCATGAATTCCTTGGGTTCTCAGGTTGTAGGGTCCAGAAAATAACAACATAACACACGATATTTTAAAAAACATGTACTTAATTCATTAACTCTGGATGTAGAACCCGTGCGCCTTCAGATTTTTGTGCCCTCAACCGGCGGTGACAGCCTATAATAAAACTGCTACAGTTCTACTTAAATTGGCTCGGCGCATTGTGCAAGAATTAAACAAGCCGATGGACACTGCAGACGAAATGAACATAATAGACTTGAATGGGCCAGATTTTTTTTCCCAAGTGGAGGAAAAATCCATTTATGGACTGGCCCCGACTGAGGTGGGATGGCACAGCCGGGAGTGTGAGCTTCACTCGAAGATACTACCCACTAAGAAACCTTCACCGTAGAGAAGTCAGGAGAGGAATTCCAGCTCCTGTGGCTTCATGGAGAAGGTGTGCAGGTTGGCCGGATGGCCTAACCGAGGTGAGACTATTTGCCAGGATATAAGCATGGCCGAAGCTCTGAATATGCCCTCGCGGATTCGCGGTGAGGGATGTAGTGGGGTGTAGTGTCGTTTCCAATAGGAAACGCTGTCTTAACCTAGAAGTTGCGGCACCAATGCTAGAGGAGATAGTCATGTGTGAGTTATACTTTTAATTCTTAACTAATGGTCTGTCCACCCTCGAGCGTGTCATTAATGCTAGTGTTGGGCGCTAAGATAGGGTTACTTATGCATTATCTTTACAAATAAAGTTAGAGTTATTGGTAAAATGGCAGTTCCTATCTTCGCAACTGATTGCGATGGTCAATGGTATTCCTAGGTGTAAGATTGTTAGATCTGCGCATAAGCTGCGTCTGGTTTGAGATTAATTCTAAGTTGAATGATAGACCATAACCATTACTTCTAGTGCCAATGTCGTGTAAGTGTAGGGGGCAGGGGGTTGCCTCCCCACTAGAGCCGCCTTGACTAAGAGTAAGGACCTTGTGGACTACCAAATGTCAGGTTGTGGTATATAGTCATGTGTAATCTTACTACTTCTATGGAAGTTTAGATACTCTTGGACGCCTATCTCTGGGTCTCATCCCGATGGTCCTATCAGATATGCACAGTGGTCTTTTATGTTTATTGTGCTCGGTTTCCTATGTGCCCAGTTGCTGTATCAATGCCTTACCGTTTTGATCTTTGCGGTTATATACGTAAAAGCCGAGTCTTTTGATAAATTCCTCAATTGAGTGTAGCTTTAGATCATTGTGCAACAGATTGGCCGGTGCTACTGGCGTTTGCTTTGTAATTATTCTAATTATTCTGTTATGCAGCGTTTGTAATTTGTGTAAGTGAGCTTTTGCAGCATATCCCCACACGGAGGCTGCATACGTGATGAAATCCCAGGATGCTCTTTCTGTCCCCTTATATATTGACACCCAAACGTCGGAACTCCCTATAGAACCGGCAGCAGCAGGAGACGGTCGTTGTTCGCCACGCCCCCTCATTTGTCTTATAGCGGTAAGGAGGGTTGACTGGGAAAACATCCCTGTGCCGTCCCTTTCCCTTCCACCTGAGTACTCGAACTTACGGGATATTTCACCTAATCCAGAACCTTCTCGATGGGCGAGCTGACCCTATATAAGCAACACGCCGGGTCAGTGAGGAGTTCGTGGTAATCAGCGTAAGAGTGCAGTGCCAGTGTAAGGACGAGAAGACTGTGTACGTGCAACGGAAGAATATACGTAATTGTGACCGTACAGTGGAATTGTAACGGACGAAATGGTGAATCATAATTGTGTGCATTACGTAATTCTGTGTAATTGGCAAGAGTTTAACTGTAACTCGGTGGAAATAAAGAACATTTTTAAGTGGTGCAATTGGACTTTTCATTTCACGAACCCACAAAGTCACAATATTGAAACACAGGGGAATGCAGCGGTGTATAGGCCTATCTTAACGGTGCATGTCAAATGCTGATATTGTACTAATTCCCGCCCTTTCTGCACTCTCGCAACGTCTTTGTTACGTCCACAATACAACATTCTACAATTTTAACTTTAGCAATATGAGCAAAGTATGTCTTGTATAGTTATAAAATATATACAATTATTGAACCAATTTGAATAACTGTTGGTGAGGAACTAATTGTGCTTTTATTAAATAATTTAGCTTCATGATCAAAGATCCTTTATGACCTTATACATAAAAGAAACGAACTAGATAACTTGCGAAATTATTTGAATCTTAAACTAAATTCTATATTGTGACAACCGTCTTTTATTGGCCTTCAATTCAGTAAAAGCCAAGACATTTACTTCTGTCGGGCAGAGCCATAAATACAAGTAGAAAAACAAAACGTGTTTTCTAATTTGTAAAAGAAATGCTTCCTTGAAAAATTGGAAACATATAGTTTATAGCAATTATCTTTGTTCCCACAAACAGTACAGGATTGAAGAGTTGTTAGGCTTACAAACGTGCTGTGCTAGAAGCTCGTGTAGACATACTCCCGAACAGGCGCAGTCAATACTACATTCCAGCTTCCCAAGGGTCAGTTTAGATGTAAAAAAGAGACCTCTCGCGGTCAGTATTTGAATACTTGTTGGAACACCCATTCATTATTCAGGAACAAGGCCACCTGGCTTCCCTGGAGACAGAAAAACGCTATTTGTAGCATTTGTAACTCACTCAACTGTTTCCCTTTCATCAATTTACAATGTAGAGAAACTCAAGGCTCATACTGTCAAAACATTTTTATGCACTAAAATTAAGTAGTAATGCTTTATCTCGTTGGCGAAACAATATTCTAAAATGAAAACTTTATTTTATCGTTCACGCTTTATTTTGTGCCAAATATTTGTCTCCTGTAACCTTTTATAATCAAATTCCAAATCATTGCTTTTATAGCCCGCCTCAGTAGCGTAGATGGTGGTGTATCTGCCTCACTTTCAAGAGGTCCCGTGTTCGAATCTCGGTTAGGGTGAGTTACCTGAATAAGGTTTCCTCCGGGGTTTTCCCTTATCCTGATAACACGAATATCAGGTAACTCTAAGCTGCATGGACCCCGGACTCATTCGAGCATCATTTCACCCATTCCATTCATCGTCCGATATGACTTAACATTGGAGGACGTAAATTACAAAAAAAAATGCTTTTATAATATTATCCTAGCGGTTATGAACCTCTACACTTCAGTCCAAAAAAATTCCCATCATTAATTTTCACTAAATTTGCTGGTTTCGATTAAAATGTACTAAAATGTTTCTCAGCTTTCTCACTGTTCACACTTAAGCTATATCTATAAAACATATAAAGATATTTTAATGCACATATAAAATTGGTTGCACTATTAGGTCCATCTATGAGCATTTAATATAATAGATATATAATATAATGGTTATCGAAAATGTAAATGAAAGTATATCATATTTAGCTACATCAATTTTAAAACTCTTTTAAACTAAGCACCATAAAGTAAATACAGAAAACTTTAACTAGACAGCAGCACTTGCTATTTGATACATATAATTTGGTAAATCTTCCACCAGATACCTCTGATTTTGTTCCTTTCAGATCACTGTAATTTTTCTGCTGTAGCATACACTTTCTAACATAATAAACAAAACTGCTCAGTTTTGTGATAAATTAGTTCACCAGTTGTAATGTAAGGTTTTTGAATATTTTCAATCTCATTTCTAAATGTAGTTATTTTAAATTAAAATAATCGGCGGTTTCATTGGCCATAAAACTTTTGGAAACATTTTGGAAGAACAACAACAATTTGGTATATCCAGTTTGAGACACAAATGTGGATGAAAAAATGTTACCAATCCACGGTTGTGCAAGGCAAAAGGTTATGGCAAAACATGACAGAGAAGCAAGTTCTAGAGAGATTGTTTCTAAGATTCAGATGGATCTGGCTTTATCAGTATCAGTATCACACCAGACAGTTTTAAGATGCCTTAAAGACATAAATGTTACAAAGAATACCGAAAAAAGTCACATCTCACAATGAAACACTCAGTGACAGAAAACGTTTTACAGCAATGCATGAGAATTGAACCGCCGAGGACTGGAAGAGGCTTACTTTCTCAGATGAAAAGAAGTTCAATTTAATAATTGAAACAATGAAGTTCAGTGAAAGAGTTATGTCATGGGTATTAGTGTATTCTAAATGCGCGGGAAGAATTAAAGTTTGCACAGGCTCTATGGGTGGTTTAAGCTACTGTCAAATTACATTACCAGAAACTAAGTGATTAATAATGCCAGAGATCATTTTAGTGGTCCTAAACTTTAACCTTTCATTTACCAAGATGATAATGCAACATGTCATCGAGCCAGGGTTGTCAGTGTTCTTCTGATTTGGGCATTAAATCACTATGGTGGCCTGCAAATTAACCTGATATGAACCAATTGAAATTTTGAGGTCTATAATATCTTCAAAACTTAGAAAATATCATTGCCCTAGTGTGAGAGAACTGAATGAGAAAATTGTTCATGTGTGGTATCATGAGATTGAACCTAGTGTGTGCGAAAACATTATTCGGTCAATGGCACAGAGGATCCAAGCTTTGAAAAAGCTGTTGTAAAGTGTGTTTTCTAACATCTATAATGAATAAAGTACTAAAAAGTATTCATCTATGTAATAAATTCCACCAGCCTTTCCTTAAAGCAAGAAAATGAATGGGGATACATTTTTGAGCCAAAGTGTTCTTTACGGATTTAGGTTTTTGACCTGTTTCCACATCAGGAGATACAGTTGATCCATCTGGGTGTCCAAAGTTTTATTTTAACTTTAGGTTGGTATTGAAGTAATATTTGTGGCAATTTATTTTGTGGCTTCCTTTCCTCCTTCACAATGAACAACTTACTCCTTTTAACCAACTGAGAAAAAGTAGTTCATATGCCTTAAAATAAGTTAGGTGACTGTTCTCAGAATCTTTAAAGGGAGCCAGCTACAGCTAGGACTTCACCATTTGTAAGTGAGGAAACAGTCTCGTGGTGAACAAAGACGAAGAGAATTTATATAATGTTCAATTAGATGTTATTTGAAGGCACATCTATGACTGTTACACCCGAAAGGAGCATCGTACCACACGTAAACTTCTTTCTTCTTCAGAGCTGTTTGAAAGAACCCTTAGTTCTTTATGCAAAGTTCTCGATAACCTGGGATTTGAGTTCAAAAAATAAATAATATAAAACTAATAGAAAACTTGCATGAAATAGTGTGGGGGTGAAACCTGGGCAAACGCTGGTCATTCTGTGTCAAAGGGCTGGAGTGACGGCACACTAAGAAATACCAAAACAGGACCTAAGGTGACCGCTTTATTATTGGTCATGCAGGTCATAAATTATTTAAAGAAGAACATCTGTGTAGGCGCTATAAGCAGTGGATGTGCATTTAAGAACAACTTATTTTTGTTCCTAAAGTAGGCTCATACAGATTAAATGTGCCCGCCTCGGTGGCGTAGATGGTTGCGTGTCTGGCTCACGTTCAAGAGGTCCCCAGTTCGAAACTCGGTCAGGGTGAGTTACCTGGTTAAGGTTTTTTCCAGGGTCCGTTATCCTGAAAGATGAATCTCGAGTAACACTAAGCTCCATGGACCCCGGACTCGTTGGAGCATCATTTCATTCATCGTTCGATATGACTAAATAAATGTTGGAGGACGTAAATTGAAAAAAAAAAATTTAAATGTGCATGTTTATGTTGAAGTGAGGTAAACTAGAATGCTTGTTCATAAGTTGCGAGTAACGAAAGGATAAAGGGGATGATATGCACAACTGATTATGTGCTGCTCTGGTTTAAAATTGTTTTACAGATCCTGATTTTTGTTGCTCTTCTGAAATATTTATTGTTCCAAATATAACTATTACAACATCCCGATACTGCAGCTGCTTTATTAACTTCCTCTTTGTAATATCCACCACTAATAATTCTTACACCTAGATAGTTAACCTCTTATATTATATGTTGTTTTAATTGCAATTACATCCCTAAGGTCATTTATTTATATTGTTAAAACCTTTGTCTTTAATGCATTACTACTCATTCCATACTTTAAACAACTAAGAGAGAAATGGTGTAACAAAATTGTCACTGTGTTACGTCATCTGCATATGCAACTAAATTTATTTCTCATGCACCTAAGGTAATGCAGGCATTTGTTTCACATTCTTAATTATACTTTCCATTAAAATGTTAAAAAGTAGAGGGCATCCAGCATCCACTGGACTAATTCCTTTATTTATTGATATTTCCTTTGTGATGAGTGAGCCTTCTACTTTTAAGTTTTGACTTATTTCCGTTATATACGAGAGTCCCCTGATAAGTCCCGGGCCTCACAATAAAAACAGCTTTTTATTTATTTCTCAACATAATCACCAGAAAGACTACATTTGTTATATCAGTCTTCTAATTTAATTAAAGCATCTCTGTGGTACGATTTATCAGGATCCTCAAAATAGCTGTTTACCACATCAATGACCTCGTTGCTGTAAAATCTTCATTCTCTAAGATATTTTTGAGGTTCGTGAACAGGTGGTAGTCACTGGGTGCTAGATCTGACGAATAGGGTGAATGTTCGAGCAATTTGAGCTTTAATTCCCACACTTTTGCCATTGCAGTGACTGAACAATGAGCCGGAGCATTGTCGTGAAGAAACAAGATATTTTTCTTTGCCAATTCGCCAAAGGAGGTCATTTTCTTTTTACCTCATCACTCAAACGTTGTAGTAAGCTTGCGTAGTAGTCACTAGTGATAAATTTACCCTTTTCAAAGTAATGAATTAAAATAATTCCCTGTGCATTGCAGAAAACACTCAGTATAACCTTATTAGCTGACAAAATTGACTTTGCCTTTTTTGGAGTTGGTTCACTTGGCGCAATGCACTGTTTTGTCTGTGATATACTTTCTGGAGTGTAGTGATGTATCCAAATTTTAATTCTGGTAATAAGCCGTCTTGATAAATCGCTAAGATTTTTATGGTAGAGCTCCAAATTCTTAACAAAAGCAATTCTTCTTTGCAACATTTCATCATGTGTCAACAAACGCGGCACCCATCTTGCACAGAAAGCTCAAGGCATCATTTAGAATATTGCCTACACGTTGTTTTGCCTCTGATATGTGAAACAACTTTAACTGCATTGTTCCAGTACTAAAGCGATGAATTTTGTCAATGATCTCTGGAGTTGTGACTTCCACAGGTTTTCCAGAGTGAGACTTATCACTAGTGCTCGTACGTCCCATTCTAAACTCTGCAACCAACCTTTTAATCATTGTTTATGAACGGACAGAGTCTTTCAATGTATTGTCCATTTCCTCCTTTATTTCTGTAAGCGTTAAGCCTTTCAAATGGAAGTATTTAATCACTGCTCGTTTTCTCAAATCCTCAATTTTCTTGAAACTTCTACACCTATCTTGTTTATAATGCTTTCATTCAAAAACTACACAAGTTATTGACCTGCAACTATAGATAGAAGCTCGTTTGGAGCTAAACTATATGATGCTATCCGTCAACCTGATCCAGTGGCGCCATCTCTACATATATGGGGCCCGGGACTTATCAGCTGAATCTCGTATGTTCGGCATAAATGAAATTATCCCATTAGGTGCATTATGTTTGTTCAATATGCCTAAAATTACTTGAAATGTATATTATCAAAGGCTCTATTCAGGTCTATGCAACAAGAAAATACAGGTCTATTATATTATAGAGCGTTTTTCGTTATTTGTTGAACAACAAATGTAGACCAGTACACGAGGAACTTCTCTGGAGCCGCTGTTGTTCGGTACTTAAGTACACATTTCGGATACTTCTAATATGTTCTGTGTAAAATTTATTTTATATTTAATATTGTCACCGATGGCATTGTTGTGTTAAGCGGGAGCCACGCGTGTTGGCAGGAGTGCTGGACACTTGCCAGGAGAAAGAAAGAGACAGAGAAAATGGCTCCGTAATTTTCTGTCTTTCCCTTGCCGCCGCGATTGTTCTGGAAAGGTCTGCGGTATTCTATAAACAATGACTGGAGTTATAAATACCCGCAAAGTGTTAGAAGAGAGTTGTGTGATTATCGGAGTTATGCGGTTTTGTAATGGCTATTGCCATTTCTTTCATTTGTTTACGTGTGACGGAGCAATAAGTCGATCTTGAAGACAGCTTATTTTCAATTTGACGTCTTTTTACTGCAATAAAGAGTGATCAAAATTTCTACAAACCAGACTTTTGATTCTGCCTAATCCATGCCGTCACAATATACATTTATTTTGATACTGTCCCCTCTCAATACATATTCCTGTGCATCTGTTAGTATTTATTTTCAAACCAATATCCTGGAAAATCCCAAGATGTATATTAAAATTTTGTTGCCTCCTCTTTACATTTATCCATTATGAAGTGTCGTTTTTGGAATATTTCATGGTGAGGTTCGTTACTTTGATTTTCTTTTCTGTAGCGCATTGATATTTGATTTTTTAGTGGATTTGTTGGGACACAGGCTTCTTCAGACATATCCGGATCGTTTTTAAAATAATTTTATTGGATTTATGTTTCAGCGAAATTTGAACGTCGAAGTTTTCTGCGAAGTGATATATCTAGTGGGGAAAGTTAAACGTACTTCGTTTGTTTGGAACATTGTGTATTCATAAAAGTCATTATAATGTGAAATAATGTTACGTGCAGAACATTAAAAGGATTTAAGAATATACATCCATAAGAAGTCACTGTTTTCCCGCCATAGCTAACAAGATATTTATTCAGCTTGAGATATGGAAGCTAAGACCAGGAAAGACGCTTGGAAAAAAGAGGGTTATGTGGTTTAATCATCTGCAGAAGGAGATACAGCGCAACTTTCCCGTCTGTTACTTCCTCGCCAACGCGTTTTATGAGCATCGTTACGACTCACTGAAGATCATTTTCTACATTTAGAATGTTTAGCGCATGCTTGGCTGCATCTTTCCCTCTTCCAGGCGAAAAAATATGACGCGACTATTTAAAATTCATAAAGCAAGACGTGGTAATATAGTGGGCTACGCTCCAAGTAGATGCACCAGTCATATCGTTGGCTTTATAGCGTCTGTACAAGAGAATATTCACCGCTACCGAATTATCATTATCCAAGGAATACGATACATCAAACGTCATTCGCGTTGGCTTTCAAATATTCATTGAATATTCTATGTGTGTATGTAGATATGGACATACTTGTAAGCTACAAAGACCCAGGTTCGATTACCTGTACCGTGTGGGGAGTTTCTCGTCATAGGAGACCTGATCTGGAATCCAATCAACCCTGTAAAGTTCCTAATTAGAGCTTCCTGAGGGAAACGTAGCAACTCCAGGTTGTGAAATGGGAAGTCACAGTTTAGAAAGGACTCAAAGAGTGCTAATAACGACTCATCCTCCTTGCTACAGTCTGTTACTGCCGCCCATTGTGGGCAGAGGTGGGAAAAGATAGGGCTATGGTTTTCTGTCCAGCATCAAGCATTTTAAACGCAGATATTAATTTTAGTTTTATTTTTGGCACATACGTTTCTCTTGTTGATTACACCCAACATTGTATTTCCTTTTCTAGTAACCGTACGACATGCATCCGAGGTACGAGGCGTATCCAGAAAGTAAGTTTCCCTATCTAACAAACACAATATAGTTACATGAACAACTTTATTATTTATTTGTCCATATATTTATTTATTTGTCTATTTATTAAGAGTCTAAGTGAAACAATTTTTGCATACAGACAAAAATGGCAAGATCATGTGCAGAGAATGACCGAAGACCGTACACCACAAATACAAGTATTAACCTGTAGGTAGAAGAAATGTTGGCAGGCCACGAATGAGATGGTCCGATCAATTTCCTTGAAGTCGGAACAAGCCACAAGGCTTATACCGTGATGATGATATTTATTTATCTATTTATGTACTTTTTGTCTATTTATTTGTTTGCCTATTTATTTGTCGCTTTGTCTATTTATTTCTGTTTGTCTGTCTATTTGTATATTTAGTTTTCTATTTATTTATTTAGTGTGAACATTACAGCGTTCCCCAACTTCAATGTTCACCATAAAGCTACAATATGAACAAAGTGTTTCGAAAACAAAACAAAGTTAATTACAGAACACATGATAACAAAACAAAAACAATCACAAACAATTTAAATAAATTGTTCCTTCACACTGGCCGTGTGTAGGCTAGAGTATGGTAAGATAGAGTCAGACTGAAGAATTCAATGCCATAGCCGGGAGTTGAACCACGTATATTCTGGTTTCCGTCCAGCCGCTCTAAACATTAAGATACTACGGCCAATGTGCCAATATGACCTTAAATTGTCCAACTGACCAGAAGATCCGTGGTTCAAATCCCGGCTATGGCATCTGACTCTACCTTTCCAAACACAAACAAGTTGGTAACATTGGTTCTCATGTACAATAACTCAGTCATTCTACTATTGATAATAATAATAATAATAATAATAATAATAATAATAATAATAATAATAATAATAATAATAATAATAATAATAATAATAATAATAATAATAATAATAATAATAATAATAATAATAATAATAATAATAATAATAATAATAATAATAATAATAATAATAATAATAATAATAATAATAATAATAATAATAATAATAATAATAATAATAATAATAATAATAATAATAATAATAATAATAATAATAATAATAATAATAATAATAATAATAATAATAATAATAATAATAATAATAATAATAATAATAATAATAATAATAATAATAATAATAATAATAATAATAATAATAATAATAATAATAATAATAATAATAATAATAATAATAATAATAATAATAATAATAATAATAATAATAATAATAATAATAATAATAATAATAATAATAATAATAATAATAATAATAATAATAATAATAATAATAATAATAATAATAATAATAATAATAATAATAATAATAATAATAATAATAATAATAATAATAATAATAATAATAATAATAATAATAATAATAATAATAATAATAATAATAATAATAATAATAATAATAATAATAATAATAATAATAATAATAATAATAATAATAATAATAATAATAATAATAATAATAATAATAATAATAATAATAATAATAATAATAATAATAATAATAATAATAATAATAATAATAATAATAATAATAATAATAATAATAATAATAATAATAATAATAATAATAATAATAATAATAATAATAATAATAATAATAATAATAATAATAATAATAATAATAATAATAATAATAATAATAATAATAATAATAATAATAATAATAATAATAATAATAATAATAATAATAATAATAATAATAATAATAATAATAATAATAATAATAATAATAATAATAATAATAATAATAATAATAATAATAATAATAATAATAATAATAATAATAATAATAATAATAATAATAATAATAATAATAATAATAATAATAATAATAATAATAATAATAATAATAATAATAATAATAATAATAATAATAATAATAATAATAATAATAATAATAATAATAATAATAATAATAATAATACTAATAATAATAATAATAATAATAATAATAATAATAATAATAATAATAATAATAATAATAATAATAATAATAATAATAATAATAATAATAATAATAATAATAATAATAATAATAATAATAATAATAATAATAATAATAATAATAATAATAATAATAATAATAATAATAATAATAATAATAATAATAATAATAATAATAATAATAATAATAATAATAATAATAATAATAATAATAATAATAATAATAATAATAATAATAATAATAATAATAATAATAATAATAATAATAATAATAATAATAATAATAATAATAATAATAATAATAATAATAATAATAATAGCAGGATAAAACTAAAATTCTGATTTTCATACAAAGTATATCAACGTTTAATGCATGTAATTTATTGTATTACTGCATTCTATGCATAGGTGAATATTTATATGAATTAGTATTAACCTTCTGAGGAAGAAAAATATTAATAAATCTATTAGGTGCAACATTTGGAACGTGAAACGTATTAATTGCCTTAGGTTAGGGTCATCAATCATATTATGGAGTAAAGTAAAATCAATTACTGACAATTTCGCCTATCTGATAGACTTCTAAAGTTGAGTAGATGAAGATGATATTAACTTAGAAAAATAATGATAAGTTTTGAAAACACATACCTTAGAAATTTTTATTGAATAACTTCTATAAGTTTAATAAATTTGGTGGCATATTGGAGTCCGGATCTTACAAATGAATTATATAATGTAACAAAAAGTCTAGTATCCTCGAATTTGGATGAATTAGGAATAATGAAACCCAGATCACTATATGATACATTGAGTACTATGTTGATGTGTCTAGTAAAATATAGATCCTTATTAAAAGTAAATTAATAAATCATTTTCTGTTTCTATACTTCTTAATTTAACTCCATCTATGTTATAGTCAAAACAATATTTTAAATGGAAAGATAGACTTAAATATTCAATGCCATATCCGGGATTTGAATCACGGATTTTCTGGTTGCCGACCAGCAGCTCTAACCTTTGAGCTACTATGGCCAACGTGCCGAACTTAAATTAAATTCTCCAACTTACTTATGTTAATTTTAAATATTTTTTAAGTCTAGAAAAGACCATAACTTGGCATTTTGATTTATTAAAAGGAAGATTATTGTTAGCAATGATTCAGATACAGCAATGTTTAGGCAATGTTTCGACATAGTCGCCAAAGAAATTACCATACTTGTAATATCTTGGGTAAACTTTTCTGCTCCTGTGTCACAGAAGTGGAAGGAATTTTTTGAGGTGCAAGAAAAGACGGAAATCGCTGTAAGCTGTGTATGGTGGATGTTCAAACAGCTCCCAGCCGTACCTCTGCAATTGCATTGACTGCTGCTTGGTTTCCGGAGTAAAGTACGGAATCCATGTCTTATCACCCGTGACGATCCTGTTGAAGAACTCGTTGCCATCATTATAATACCACTGCAGAAATGTCAGTGCTGTTCTTAAACGTTCCGTTTTGTGTTCGGATGTCAGGTTTTCAGCACGCCCCCGGCACACAATTTCTGAACAACAAGTGTTTAGCGACACTTTTAGGTAACAGGGATCAGAATCTCTGTGGAAAAATGATTGCTGAGCCCTGTCGGTACTCCATGATGCGCTGCTGCACTAGCTCAACCAGGTAATCATTGATAAGGGACGGTCGCTCACGGTGCTCCTCATCATGGACACTTTGAGGAGCTTCGGACGAGCATCTGGCAGTGCTCACATGAATTTCAATGGGCGATATGTTTTGTACGTTAAGGAACTTTATCACTGACCACATCTCGTGGGCAGCGGAAGAACCAATAAGAGACGCCATTTTGGGGTACCGCTGCTGCCCTACAGGCACTAGGCGAGAGCTGTCCGGGCAGCATATGTTTGTTACGTCACAGATCTGCACGCTTGTTTAATGTTTCCGGCTGAATACGTTTATTTTAAAGGAAAAAGAATCGGAAGCTTACATTGGGGACGAGTCTTTTAAAAGTAAGATTTACATTCAAGAGGTCTCAGTTTCGTTTCCTCTCAGTTGGGTCACTCTGGACATAGGGATTTTTTAGTGGTTCCCCTGTCGTAGGAAAACATTTGAGTACTTACTCTTATATTATGAAATTCCTGTTTATTATGTCTGTTATTTCTCATATGTTACAGGATTTGAGACACAAGGTGGGATCTGATGTGTTGCGGAAGTACGGTGTATTGTGTTCTATCTATGATTTGATGGTTCTATTGTGGTACCCTTTTCTGTGACCCTGTCTCAGACCACAGGAATCCCAAGGCATGTGGCTTCAGTACAAGGATGTGCTATATCTGGAATTGTTTCAGATTCCATCTTCAGGATCTGGCCACCCTTGGAGTCTTGTCCTTCATCCGTTCTTCTCTGCCTTCCAGAGGACGCTTTGGAAGAAAAAAATGCCTTTGTTGCCTACTTGTGGCTCTGTGCTGCAGTGTGTGGACTCAGTCCTTTCTAATAAATGGAGAGATACCACACAAAAATTTTTACTTCGTAATTTTTAGAGAAATACTCGTTTTAAGTTCCCCTATATGAAGCGACGCATTTTTAGTAAAATCACGTGTGCATTTATTAAAACAAAACTCGAAATTTAAAGCTGGTTAATTCAGTTACAACCTTGAAGTAGGTGACCAAAAATACATTTTATATTGGAAAATATTGAGTTTTATCTTTTCAAGGAAGCCAACAATGATTATGTTTAAAACACTGTTTAACATCTGAACATGAGAAGTAAAATGCACGCAAGTTTCGCTGCTTAGATTCACTCTTTATTTGATGAAGTTTTGTAAAATTTTCAAGTATAGGGATGCCATAAAATATATTAAATATATAAGAAAAATGCAGATATAATGGTAATTAATGTTTTACATTCTCGCCTTTTTAACCTTAGATTACATCTTCTACTTGGAAGGTTTAACAATCAGTGCTTGAAAGTTTGTGATAACCCTTCTCTCCTCTTTCCTTCACCGGAGCTGGTTGGCACGAATAAGATTAAATATCATCTTTGCAGGTTATACTTTAAGAATGTGTTGTTTAACTTGAACTCATAAACAAAAGTACTATGCTTTCAGTTAAAAGTGTGCTGTGACAAGCTGTTAACACGTTCATTAATAGCCTGAAGTTGGAACTATATCCCCTAGTACTTCTGCAACTTTGTGTAACTCATGCGTCGGAGAAGGTGCATAGCCAGTAAGGGGATCAAAGTGAATTTACGGATCTAGGCAGTATATCGGCTTGTCTCCTTCTGCGACATTCTTTCTCCTTTCATGGATTAGGTCATTGGGCTATTCCGGTAAGTCTGCTAGAATCCATTCTGCAACCTGTTTTCTATCGCAAAATGTGACGATGTTTGAAGTCGACGTTCTAGAAGCCTCGCGTTATGGCGATCATTATGTAACGGTATTACTGTCGCAAATGGGATGATGGAAGATACTGATGATTAGTTTCTCCCCTTTGGTGACGATCTGGTAGAAATCTTGTTGATGCCTCGGAGCTCTGGAGCAATGGGCCTTACCTCTGTGCGCAGTCTCTGAACAAACAACAAAACTTCTTTTAAATATTACGGGTTTTATTCCACAAAAAATAGTAAATTCTACTACAGTTTTAAATAATTCAGATTCTGTCCTTTCACAAACAATTGTTGTTGCATCGATGAATGGTTGTTGCACACACCACTATGCAAACACAAATGCATTCTGAGGCGGAAACTTCCGTCCATCCCGAAAATAATTATGATATAATTATTCATACAATATATCTATATTATTTATATATAATACTTATTATACCTATATGGTTTAATTGTGTATATTATTTTCGTATATGTGCACACATGCAAAATGTTCTCGGCTTGCTTGGCAGCTTAAGTTCTCTTGCAGACATTTTTGACTGTTTACTAATAACCATTGTCCACCGACCCTAAGGGGAGCAGGCTTTTGTATAATCTAGAGTTCAAGGACCCAGAAAGCATCTGTTTTTGGAGAAAGTTTGTTAAACGGGGAAACAAATAAGCCTCAGCAGATATTTGGAAGCCTGTCATAAGGCAGTATGCCACCCACGCTATGTATAGCGCGAAAACATGACCAATGGTGTTTCAGATGAGCTGACGCCACGGGGAGGCTGAGTTATGTATAAATATTTGGGAAAATGTACAGCAACTCCCATTTGCCGACATAAAGTAACACGGAAAACTGCGCTACTAACGCTTAGATTATCTCGCTCAAAATGGCCCGCAAGATCCCGCGTGTGAACAACAAGCGCAAGTGAATTCCGGCCGCGAGGGCAATAATTTGCAATGCCACCTGAAGCTATTATTTGCTCCTGTGAAATCCAGCAAGTCGAGGACATTAGCCGACTAACATCCGACAATATCTGACGGTCATGTACGTGCAGTAACATAAATAAAGGGTATTTGTGACTGTTTCTTCGACGTTGAATATCTGCAAAGATAAGTATTGTAAATGGAGCTTGCAGCAGCCATAATTCACCAGGGCGGGAAATGGCCGACTGCAAAGAAGGACCTCACAAGAAGATTCATAAGACAGTTCAGCAGATTCGTAAATGCAATAGACTTTAAAAAGTTATAATAAATGTGATAGATATTGTGACCACACTGTGATTTTACGCTAGCGAAATGTCAATATATAGGAAGTCATCTTGTCAAGACATTGTTAAAAAATATGTTATGTAAATTAACTTAATTAAATTAAATTAATGAATCATTGTGACCGACACGTCAGTTCAGAAGCGCAGTACTAAGATATTATTATACTAAAATAAGTGGTTC
The DNA here is from genome assembly GCA_030765055.1 of Mantis religiosa. Taxonomy (NCBI): domain Eukaryota; kingdom Metazoa; phylum Arthropoda; class Insecta; order Mantodea; family Mantidae; genus Mantis; species Mantis religiosa. Next base: position 23,867,578 of record CM060951.1, on the reverse strand, counting down.
AACAGTATTATAAAGGTCGCAGGCTAAAAAAATAGAACAATGTACTTTGGCCAATGTATCGCAAGTCGCTCTGAACCGATGTCTCGGAATATAAAGCATGTAGTATTACATTGTAATGGGGCATGCTGCTCAGACTTTTTTCAATAAAAAAAGTATTTTAAATGGAACTAATAAATAAGACAGGAGGATAAAGAATATAAATCTGTGAAGAGCTTTGCCCTGGTATAGCTTCAAGATGCCAGGGCATGTGTTGAGCAGATTTTATTTTATTTTATTTTTTTTTTTTCTTCGACGTATTATTCGAGCTTTCCGACCTGTCCATTTGACCCTGGATCTCCCTTTTTTCTTGCAATTTACGTCCTCCAACTTTAAGTCATATCGGACGCGGACGGTGAATGGAATGGGTGAAATGGTGCTCAAATGACCCCAGGGTCCATGGAGCTTAGAACTACCCGGCATTCGTCTTTTAGGATAAGGAAAAACCCTGGAAAAACCTTATCTAGGTAACTCACCTTGACCGAGATTCGAACTCGGGACCTCTTGAACGTGAGGCAGACATGCTACCATTTGCGATACCGAGGCGGGCCCTGGATCTCCGACACCTGTAGCCAGCCCGGCACAGATGAGTCCTTGCTCCTATACTTTTGTGAGTTCCTGACACAGTCGAGTTACCCAACATCACCAAAATCATCAAATAATGTAGGAGAAAGCAGCAGAAGTCAAGAGCTGCCATTTTGAGGGAGGACCTCAAAACGCGCCCTCTGACTTGGCAGACGCTGTTGAGGCATGCAGACCATCTCATTTCACAACTAAACGTTTTTCTGCACATTCGCAGAGCAACACAGAAACACGTGTTACTATCAGGACCATCGTTTGCATAAAATCGATCGACTTGACAATCTCTCTTATCATTTTGGGTTCTGTGCACTTTGTTTCCATAACAACCAAATTACTTTTCTTTTATTGGTCCACGTCACCACATTACGTAATTCCATTCTTGCAGTTACCAATAGCAACATTATGTAATATGCAACTTGCTTTGCATCATTCCATGGCCTACCCAATTTCACATATCCATTTGGTACAAATTACTTTTTCCAGAACAATTCAAAATAAATTCTTAAAATTTAAAATAACACGAATAACAGTCACAATTCTAATCAGGTGGTGTATCCATTTCTCTTTATTCTTCTCTATAACATCTCCTGCAGTACTGATTTAACTTCTCTAATTTATTTATTAGCTAGTCTATACTATCTTGTGACTACCTTAATTGCTCTCAGAAATAATATATGAGCTGCTTGAATATGACCTTTATCTTTCTGTCCTAAAGCCGAAATTTCACTCCTAAAAAAAATTACTGGGAAGACCATAAATTTAAAATAGACCAGGAAAGAAACACAAATATTATAAAGTTTTTCTAATAGTTCCACATATATGTTTGTATTTGTGGATCTTATTCTGTAAATCATAGTCAGTATAACACCTGAAGCTTTCCTAGCGACGAATATATTCAAAAGTTTCTCGGAAAGCAATTGATTTCCGATTGGCTTTTCACCTGGATTGTTTCCCGAGAAAATCTTGTATATAATCAATAAATTCACTGTCCTCAAGTTTTTGAACTGCATATTTTTCTGCAATTAACAATCAAATGAGGCCATACGAAGACACTTGCATATTATGTGTGGGAGAAATGTATAGAAACATAATTACAATTTATTATGCTATCCTTAGTTTGTCTATTACATACATTTGTTGGCCCTTATAGAAACACTTACCGAGCCGTTTTGGATGTTAGTATGTCTTTGATTTCCTAGATGTTGTTTACAGATGTTCTGTAAATAAGTACTGGCTGAAACAGCACTTAAGTGCCTCATAAGCAGGCAAATAGTACACTCTTATTGTTATCATGTAGTTGAAAAGCCTTAAGTGGATAAAAGAAGGGAGATTTAAGCAGAAAAGTGTACTGCAATAGTCAGCTTACATAAAGCATTCCACACAATCGTCAAATTGACAAAAAAGAACAAGTCTCCTTGAGAAGTGTCCATTACACTATAAAGAGGTATGTAACTACAAATAGCAGTAAGGATTGGTATCGAAAGGGGAGGCCTGTGTGATCTCCAAAAGTGAGGATAACCATTTAGTAGTGACCTCAAACGTGATCGTTTCAAAACAGTATCCATGCTGACAGCGGAACTGAAACAGTTGAGGGGTGAATCTCGCAGTGTTCCTACAGTTAAGAGACTTTCGATGTATATCTGAAAGGTTGCATTGCGGCAAATAAACTGTTATTGAGAGCTGTTAATAGACGGAGAAGACTACAATGTGTAAGCTGGACTGTTGATCTGTTTAAAAATTATTTACCAATGAATCTGAGTTTGAGTTATTTGTCTCAAAACGTCGCCAGGTTATCTGACGTGTAAAACTTGAACGCATGGCACCTTAGGACATGTCCGCTACAGTCAATCATGGAGGGCTTCGGTGCTGGTATGGGGATGTTTTGGTGGCAATAGGGCAGGCGACATTGCGAAAATAGAAGGAATTATGAAGAAGGAGCATTATCGCTTTCTCCAATGCCATGCCAAACAATCTGGGATGTGGTTCATTGGCAATGGTTTTACTCTGCAGAAGGCAAAGAAAGACCCAAAGCATACATATTTACTCTGTAGAACATACTTTGAACGATTGGAAGAGAGACAAGACTTGAAGATCATAGTTTGCTCCTCTCAAAGTCCTGATTGTAATCCTGTTGAGCTACTTTGGCATCGTGTGGACACAGAGCTCAGAACGAAACAATCCACTAATGTAAATATAATGTAAAGTCGTGTACAAAACGTATGGATGCATGTTTCTGAAGATACACTGGCGTACTTAATAGAAAGTATGTCCAGAGTTTACAAAAGAGCACTGAAATTTCAGATATTTTTTTTAACCAAGCATTATAAATCTCAGAAAAATCCCTTTTTATTATTATTATTCTTATATGTAGGCTTAATATGCGCAACAATTCATATGTTTTGGTTGGATAGGTTTTAAAGAAGTGCATCTGAACCTGAAAAACTTTGAAACTGAAACAGTTTTAAAGTTTATATATTGATACTGACTTCTGACATGAGTCAGAACATTCCTGCTGCATAGTCTCAACCCTCTGTGTCCGCCCTTGTACTTTTCAAGTTCCTCCTCATTTGTCTTGCTTTCTTGGCCAGTTCTTCAACTATTTTATCTGCTTTCAGGACAAGCAGCTCATCAATTTCTGTATGTGACTACTATCATGAATAGCACATGTATTGTGTGAACTGGGCCTACTAACCTCAATATTACATGTGGTTTCATTGTCTGTTGTATTTATATTTTCCACATTTACTGTTCTATTTTTAGTAAAACCATCGCCTGTAAACTTTCCCTTTTAAATGTTTTTGGCCTACCCATATCATAAATTCACCAATAACTACTACAAAATACTATTCAGAACAAATAACTGTACACATACACAGCAAAAGACAAATGAAAAACTAGCATCATTGGAGTTACATGGTACCAGCAGAAAGCTTGAAAATCCTTTACAAAACAAGGGTTAGTTCAGAATTATCTGTTCAGTGTTACAGAAGTTATGATCTACCTGGGCTGTTCAATAAAGAATGATCATAATTTTTTCACGGCCATAACTTTTCGCACTAAAATTCAATCTTATTATATCCTGTTAGCTTAATGTGAAACAAACACGCCGTAATAGTTTCATTGTTAGTACTCCTGGTTCCCGCCTGTGAGAACCAGGCAAGTTCAGGCATGTTCAGTATCGCCTACCGCAGCAGTGGAGGTAACATGCAGTTAAAGTTGATATTAGAGGAAGATCTGGAGTTTCCTTCAAACGTAATTACTGCTGATGAAACTTGGCTACATCATTTTGATCGTGAGAGCAAACAGCACAGCTCATCGTGCAAATCTCCTTCATCACCAATCCGCCAAAACCGCAAAAGTGATTGCTTCTTCTGGGAAGGATATGGTCATCTCATTCTTTGATATTCATGGAATGGTTTATCAGCATGTTGTACCTGCACACACACCAGTAACTGGACAATACTACAGCGATGTCCTGAAAAATTGCAAGTCCATATCAGGCGCAAAAGAACACATTTCTGTGAAGCAAGCTGGATGCTGCACCACGATAATGCGCGGCCGCATATTGTCAATGTTGTTGCTGAATATCTTGCAAAAATCCACATAAAGTGCATCCTTCACCCTCCCTATAGTCCGGATTTAGCCCCATATGACTTTTTCTATTCTGTAACTTGTAGAAATGCCTACGAGGGAGGCATTATCCATCACCAGAAGCAGTGGGGAAGCTACGGACGCGGTTTTGAAGGATCTCTCAAAAAATGGTTTCTAGCATGTCTTTGAAGACTGGCAGAAACGCTGGGACAAGTGCATCACATTCAGGGGAGCCTATTTTGAGAAGGACCATCAAAATTATGAGGATGAGTAAAGATACATTTGTGATCGTTCTTTATTGAAGAGCCCTCGTATTTTCTGAAAGTTTACGAAAAGGGCATAGCAAAAACTTAACACCTACTAATATAATAAGAAAATAAGGTGTAAAGTGTTTCTCCAAAGAACTTTTAACTATATATTTGTAATCTAGAGGGATGAAATTATAATAAAATGTAAAAATAGTAAAAGCTAATTTTAATCCCTTCTCGCCTTAAATCTCTTTCCCATAGTATTCTTTCACCTCACCCCTTCTTCCCGGTTCCACCCAACTTTAGACACGTAATACCGATTAGTTTTTTTAATTCTATTCGTACACAATTGATGATCATTTGGCAACACCATGTACACGTGTATTGCGAGCAAGTATAAACAATCCTGGTTAAGGTATTCAATTCTCTTAACAAGTGCTTTTTGTGGTGTTTGTTTCTGAAGATGAAAAATGCCCGTAATATTTACAGCGCGCTCTAATAAATCTTACCAGCCTGAGTATACACTTCCAGTCATTTGCTTAGAAGGTCCATATATAAGTCGGTTCTGTGACGGAACTTCGGAACTACTCGGGTAGGGACAATCAGTAATATTGTTAAGTGGCCAATAAGGCAAAATCTCAATGGAATAATATTATATTTTATGGGAAAAGTTGTAAGGATGAATAATGGTAAGCAATTGGAGGAAATCTGGGGCTCGGTGTATGTGTGTTCTTGTGGTGACACGGCGTTTGACCGCAGGATCCGCGTCGAAAGGGGGAGGGAATGACAGTCCCAGGGGTAAGATTGATCACCCCCATTACGTTATTGCACGCAGCTATAAATTGGCTGCCCCTGCTGGGGTGACGCATGCCTCCCTTCCCGAACTAATATTCCTAAGTGAATCCGTGTTAAGGTCCAACGTGGCAGAGATTTGTCGTCTTTGAGTGCTTCTTTATCGCCCACAGCTGACAGCTGTGGAATGTGACTGGCAGTAACAGCTGTGCTGCATCGCTAACTTGTGCAGCTGATAATCTCATCATCTTCAGCACAACACGAGGACTGCATTTGTCGCTGCAGTAGCTATATAATACTTTATGTGGTAGACGTTCTTCAAAACTCTATGTGGGACAAGCTATAGGGACACTGAACTGGGGATATACCACTGTGATTTTACAAAAGTTTTATGCATTTTTATAGGCATTATTATTTAACCCTCTGTTGATGTAGTTTTATTATTTGATCCATAATTGTTTATTAATGTTCAAGAGTAGTTTTTCATAGGATCATACATATATTGTATATAATCTTATATCAACTGCTCAAAAGTTAAAACCATTTCAAATTGTTTTCTTTATTTCTCAACATAATCTCCAAAAAGGCTAATACATTTGTCGTATCTGTGCTCCAATTTAATTAAACGATCTCTGTAATGTGATTTATCACGATCCTCAAAATAGCTGTTTACTACATCAATGAACTCCTCGTTACTGTGAAGTCTTCGTCCTCTTAAGACATTTTTTGGAGGTTCGGGAACAGGTGATAATCACTGGGTGCTAGATCTGGTGAATATAGGCCGCACCGTGGCTCAGTGGTTAGACCGCTTGACTCTCACCAAGGCGGCCCGGGTTCGATCCCAGGCGACCGCAAAGTGAGATTTGTGATAGACAACACGGCGCTGGGGCGGGTTTTCTCTGGGATCTCCGGTTTCCCCCACCACCTCATTCCACCGCTGCTCCATCTTCATCTCATGTATCATCAGTGTCATCGCCTGCGGTGCCGTATGTAGTAAAAGTGGGCGTTAAACACTACACATCTAGTGAATATGGTATAGTATAACACAGGAAAGAAAGTCTCCGCGGCCTGAGACGCAAGGGAGCTGCAGAAGGTTCCCACACCCTCCCTGGATAGATTTACGACACACATGACAGTACAGTTATACCCTCCGTAGGGGGAGGGATGCGTCCTTTTCAGCTGCCAAGGTGCGGGCGCTGCGGACCGCTAGCACTCGTGGTACCTCTAGCGTTACTAGAGGAACCTCGGGCCGAACATTCCAGCCCCTCCCTCTGGAAGCTGTTCGGATTGGGTTGGACTCGAGGGGGCAGTGTGTTCCCGCCACCCACGGGAAATTGGGTACCTCCGGTCAGGCTTTGGCCGCCCTGAGGGGGTGGAGGGTTGCCTCATAAGTCCCGGGTGCTAGCCTGCAGAGCTAGTAGTTGGTGTGCTAGACACCGGCGACCCTAACAAGGTTTTTTATTAGCTGGTTCATTAAGGTCCGGCGCGTAAGTGACGTATCCACTTCCGTCCCATCTACCGTGTGCAGGAGGGGGGGGGGCAGTTTATAAAATAGATACTGTCCTACGGTAAATATACCCGAGATGCCCGGGTTCTGGTCATACGGGTCCAGGAATAATGGGAGTAGATCCTCGCATTTAATTTAGTACAGTTAGACCATTCATAAACATTCTGACGGCTTCTACTTTTGTGAATGAATTTTCTCGGTTTTAGTGTACAGAGTGAATAGGGCGCACGTTTTTTAACAGTTCTTCTCCTTGTGTAGCATGTATTATGTCACACACATTCGTTGTCTTTGTCCCACTGAGTAAGGGGGCGCATTCCCTTCAGAGACTTACTCTGAGCTGGACAGTAGTGTTCAAGCAATTCGAACTTTAATTGGCACACTTTTCCAATTGCAATGACTTCACGATTGACGAAACAAGACTTTTTTATTTTCCTTTTGATACCGAAATTAAAGGATTGAAATAAGTAAAGAATCATAATGGATTTCAAAGTAATGTTGGTTCTTTGTTACAACAGTGCAGGGGCAGTTGAGTCGAATAACAGTTGAGGTGAATAGTTGTTTTAACAAAAGAAACGTAGGAAACAGTGCCCTCAGCAGAGTACTAAAGGGTAGCACTTGACTTTGTTTGAATAGGGTATTCTTCGGACCCTTAATAATGGAATGACAAAATAGTCACAAAGGGAATCTTTGGTTGAATAATGGGCTTCGAGAAAGTGAAAGTCACGCACACCCACCCGCAGCTGTGGAGAACATTCAGTTGGTGGCTTGGAGCCGATTAGGGTAGTCCTCTTCTTCTGTCTTGGTCGAGGGCAGACCAGAAGCGATGGGAGAAGATATTAGTCGGTTCATATAGACGTGAAGAATGAATTAAGTTTTATCGAGTAATAAGTATTTCACATATAGTAACTCTAAACAGTTATGCATTGGTAACTCTTGGTCGGCAACTTCAAGATCGATGTTCTGATAAAAAGAAGCAGTCATTAAACCAGTTTGAAACAGACATTCCAGTGTCATTAGAACCATCCTTCTCATACATACTCACGCACACCCTGAGAGTAACCTCATTGATTAACCCTGAGCTACACATATTATTGTGTCAAACTGTAGCGGAAAGCGGAACTATGCGTCACTCACATTATATTGCTTCACTTTGACAAATGAGGTCTTTCTTTTCACCTCATCACTAAAATGTTGCATAAGCTTGCGCAGTAGTCATAGTGAGACTGTGACAAGTGACTGTTTTAGTTAATACAGATAGTAGTTCATGTGAATTCAGTGGTATGTGACTTCACTCCCCGACTCCTTCATCCTCTGGCATCAGTGAGTCTGGTGGGTGAATGTCTTCCTCTTCGTGTGCAGGTCTTCGACCTCGCCTGGCGTAATGCCCTGGCTGTGCCAGGTATGGGTCCGAGGGACCATTTTTGGTAATTATTTAGTTAAATAAATATTCTTAGTGAGTGAACTGTAGTTTTAGTTAGTGTTACCAATACCTTTTGTAACCTGATAGGAAAGCCCAAAGTCTCGCAAAGCATTTAAATTCTACCTTTTGAGTACTCCTCCCGTGTACGATCGGGCTCTCTGCTGCTTATCCATTTCCATCCATGATTAGGTCGTCACAATATTTTTACTCATTTCCAAGTAATTAATATATATATATATATATATATATATATATATATATATATATATATAATTCCCTGTAGAGCTCAGAAAAGACTTGCCATAACCTTGTTAACTCACAAAATTGATTTTGACTCTTTTTCAGTTGGTTTACCTTGGAATAATCCACTGTTACGAGTGTGATTTACTATCTGGAGTGTAGCGCTGTATCCAAGTTTCATCCATGGTAATAATCCGTCCCGAAATTTTACTGTTATGTTTATAGTAGAGCTCCAAATTCTTAACAAAAACCGTTTTTCTTTTCAACTTTTGATCAGGTGTCAACAAACGCGGCATCCATCTTGCACAGACCTTCTGAAAGCCAAAAAAATACTTAAAATATTACCTGCACGTTCTTTTTATATGTTTATTGCCTCTGCTATCTCTAAAAGCTTAACCTGCGGTATTCCGGCAATAAACGATTAAATTTATCAATGATTTCTGCAGATGTGACCTCCAAAGGACGTCCAGAGCGAGGCTCATCACTAGTTCTCGCACGTCACATTTTAAACTCTAAAACCCAACTTTTAATCATTGTTTATGTAGGGGCAGAGTCTTTCAATAATCTCTGGAGCTGTGAATTCCAAAGGACATCCAAAGCGAGGCTCATCACTAGTGCTCACACGTCACATTTTAAACTCTACAACCCTTCTTTTAATCATTGTATATGAAGGGACAGAGTCTTTCAATAATCTCTGGAGCTGTGACTTCCAAAGGAAGTCCAAAGCGAGGCTCATCACTAGTGCTCGTACGTCACATATTTAACTCTAAAACCAACCTTTTAATTATTGTATATGTAGGGGCAGAGTCTTTCAATAATCTCTGGAGTTGTGACTTCCAAAGGACGTCCAGAGCGAGGCTCATCACTAGTGCTCGTACGTCACATTTTAAACTTTAAAACCAACCTTTTAATTATTCTATATGATGGGGCAGAGTCTTTCAATAATCTCTGGAGCTGTGACTTCCAAAGGATGTCCAGAGCAAGGCTCATCACTAGTGCTCGTACGTCACATTTTAAACTCTACAACCAACCTTTTAATTATTGTATATGAAGGAGCAGAGTCTTTCAATGGACTATACATTTCCTCCTTGATTTCTTAAAGCGTTAAGCCTTTCAAATGGAAGTATTTAATCACTGCTTTTCTTTCCAAATCCTCAATTTTCGTGAAACGTCTACACTTGTGCTGTTTCAAATGCCATCATTCAAAAGCTAAACAAGCTATGGTTCTTTAACTATGGATACAAGCTTGCATAGAGTTAAACTATATGGCGCTGTCCTGAAACTGCCCCAGTGGCGCCATCTGTATATGAGACCCGGGACTTACCAACTGACCCTCGTAGAATGATTGAGCTTTATACAACCACTAAGAATACATGACCATCGCAAAGAACAGACACTATAATGAGTCTTCCTCTTATTGTTGTTGTTTATGTGCACAATCACTTCGATGCTCTGTTTCGTGCTCTGTATTTATGCACAAGTATATTTTCACGTCATTCTCTGATCAGTCTCGTTTGTAGCTCCATACAGTACATTTTATTTAATTATTTTAAACCTTATCAGAATTATCATATTATCACTATATATACAGCTGTTGGAGGCTGAGGAACAGCCCGAGGAGGGTTAAGATGTGTACCTGCTTTGGAAAGAGCTTAACCACATAGTGGCGGGATGTGGATGTTGCAGGATGTCGGGTGAAAAATTAGTTAGGGGGGGGGGAGAAAGGGGGTAACATGTTGCTTCTCAACGACTAAAGACTCGGTTGCTACGGCCATCGTAAACTCGAACAACAAAAAGCACCACGAAACACAACACTGCCTCTCAACTCAATAGCATTATCAGTTGTTTATGGGATGCAGAGGGACCTGCTTGTCATTTGATAGGTGCTGCCACAGGTTTTGTGGTGGGAGAAAAATGAACTGTCCGAAACCAGACTACCTGATACCATACGACATTTTCGTTCCGTACTCCTAGGATGATCATATGCCATGGATAGAAAAAGATGTTTCAGTAAAAGCTTGTTACAATCATATCGAGGAATGCTTCTAAAACATTTGTATATTTTGCATATTTATACACAGTATTGATATATATATATATATTACTATACCGCTCGCAAAAGTTAAAAACACGCTGTGCTAGGCACTGAGGTTACTTCAATATATTGGCGCGTGCAAATGATCTACTTGTCTTGGTGAGAGATAAGGGATGATATACCATTACAAATTACAAGGACTTCTAGAGGGGATAATATTTTGAACTGTAGGTCCTATACAGGTTCCGTACTACAACCGTTTGAAAGCATGCTTCAAGTGTGACTAGGTTTACGAGTAATTTGTTAGACATGGATCAGTACAGAGCTTGTTTGAACATTCAACTCATTACTAGCCAAATGAGCAAAAATGGAACTGAATTATTTTACACAATATTGGTTGTGGATAAACAAACTGCTTTTGTCCTTTTCAAAAGATGGTCAGCATTATCATCAATTACAGAAATGATGCCATTTCACGAACACGAATTTCGGTGCACACATTGTAACTTTGAATGATGAAGTAAACCCGCTCAATCATACTTGATACGTTGAGCTTATGTCCAAATATTCCGCAAATGTGTAGCCAAGCATGTTACTGTCAAAGAGATGTACATGAGGCTCGAACAATGTCAGAGAGGCAGGATAGACGTCACATGACATCTCCTTCCAGGTACTGTCCACCAACCCAGAGTAAGTCTCTGAAAGGAATGTGCCACCCTTACACAGGGGGAAAAGAGCAGCGAATGTGTGAGAGAGAACGCCTGCTACACAGGAAGCAGAACCGTTAAAACATGCGCGCTATTTACTCTGTACACTATAACGGTGAAGATTTATTTAGAAAAGTAGAAGCCGTCAGAATGTTTTTGAATGGTCTGTAATGGTACTGATATGAGTTGCCATAAACCACCAAGGGAGGGTGTAGGAACCTTCTGCAATCCCCCTGCGTCTCATGCCCCGGAGAATTTCTCTCCTGTGTATACTAGGCACCCTTGACCATGACTTCTTTGTTTCATACCAAGGAAAGCTGTTTACAAGCGCCTATAGCACGAAAATGGGACAATTACGGAGAGGGGTTCCAATACAGTCCCTTCCACAAATCACAACAATTGCAAGGAGAACTTCAGAACACGCTGTATAAAATGAGCATCATCTGTTACCGAAAAGGCCTATGGTGTTTCAGTATTGACGGGAGCAGTTGGTATTTCCCCGAAGCAGGGTCCCGGAAGTCTTAGAGGAAGTGCACGTCGGTACTTCAGAAGGACACCTGGGAGCAAACTGAACGATCGACAAACTTCGACACCGCTACTACTGGCTGAGGCTCCGAGCAGACGCTGAGAGATGGTGCCGTCAATGTAATGTGTGCGCGGTGAGTCGCGGCCCCCAGACTGGGAGCCGGAGTCGCATGCAGCAGTACGTCGGAGCGCATTCGAAAGGATTGCCGTTGACATAGCTGGTCCATTCCAAGTTTCCGAGCGAGGCAACAAGTACCTGATGGTGGTCGTGGACTACTTCAGCAAGTGGCCGGAGGTGTATGCAATTCCGAACCAGGAGGCGAAGACAATTACGGACTGCCTTGTAGAGCAAGTGTTCTGAGGATTTGGGGTGCCGATAGAGCTCCACAGTGACCAGGGCACCAATTTTGAATCCAACCTGAGGAACGAGGCACTAGAAAGTCTTGGGGTAAACAAGACCCGCACCACACCGCTACATCAACAGTCGGGCGGCATGGTGGAGAGATACATCAAGACCTTAGAAGAGCACCTGAGGAAGGTCGTGTCCAGCCATCAGCGAGACTGGGACGACAAGGTGCCACTGTTCTTGCTGGCCTACCACTCGTCTGCACACGACACCACTGGGATGACGCCAGCCACCTTAATTTTCGGCCGAGAGTTACGCCTCCCCTGTGATCTGGCTTTTGGAAGCCCCCCGAATGCAAAACCGCCAGCAACCGAGTACGTGGAGAAGCTGGTGGACCACCTCCACGACATGCTTGAGATGGCTCGTCAGAACATCCAGAAGGCGAGTGACTGCATGAAGATTCCATACGACAGGCAAGCCAACAGCCAAGGGTTCCAGCAGGGTGACCTAGTTTGGTTGTACCGTCCTACCCGGACCAAGGGACGATGCGCGAAACTCCAGCAGCCATGGCAAGGACCATACCGTGTGGTGAAGAGGATTAACGACGTGGTCTACCGCATCCAGATGGTGCCCCGAGGGAAGATGTTGGTGGTACACCTGGATCGTCTAGCTCACTACGATGGAGCTGTTCGGGACGACCAGCTTTGAGGAGGGAGCAGTGTCACGGCAACAGGTATAAAAGTTTCGGCACAAATAAGAAAACAATCGGCGGATAAAGTTTCATGGTAATAATGAGTCTTGCTAAGCAGTTAATGATTGCGTGGCTATTGTAAACAAGCGCTGGCGGGCAGCGATAATTGAGGTAAAGGACTTGCCGGCATATATTAAGTTACGCTTCTAGAATGTGATACAATATTCAGATTACGTCATTAGATGCCTTGTCTTCCAGAAAAATCTAGTGATTGACAGAGCAGTCTGGTATTCATGAATGGGTGTATAAAAAGAAGCCATGGCTAGTGATGTGTCAGTTGTAAACAAGAGTGAGTGGTGAAACAGTGTTGTGAAATGAGAGACAGCCAGCTGTGTTGTTGTAACGAGAGCTAAGGATGTAATCTGCTGTCACTGTTTGTAATTGTGATTGACCTTGGTAGACTGATGGTGTACGTAACGTAATGCTGCTGTAATCTATAAGAGTATTTCTCCTAAAATAAAGAACATTTGGAATTTCTGCAACTCGGCCTTTTAATTCTAGGAACCCACAAAGTCACAACTGGTGTCAGGAAGCGGGACGACGACAACATTACCGAGAAGATGGAAGAAATGAAGACCGAATTAACCACGAAGACGGAAGCTGCAAATAGCAACTTGGTCGCGACGTTGAACGCGAAGATGACCAATACCAGGAAGAACAACCGGAGGAACGAGTAAGGACCGGCGTGACGAGGAGCACGTTGGCGCCATCACCACCATCCCCTTGAGTGACACTGCGCGCCGTCAGCCGACGTATGGATGACAGCCTCATCGCGGACAGTTGGGTCAGAGGGAAACCGTGTCGCGTACTCGTAGACACCGGTGCAGCCGTGACCAGCATCAGACCTGACGTGGCTAAGTGTTTGCCGTCGAGGAAACCAAGCCGATCATACCAGGTAGTGATGGCATCGGGCGACATCTTTCCCATGGAGAGGGAGGCTCTGTTGCAGTTTACCTTGGGACGGAGTGCCGTGCGTCAGTGGGTGTTAGTCGCGGAGGTGGCTGAGGAGGTGGTACTGGGACGGGATGCCCTCAGGAGCCACAAGGCGATGGTCGACGACGGCAGGAAGGTCCTGCGAATCAATTGAGAACAGTCATTCTCGGGCAACCCGAAGAACACCTTGGAACCTGCAGGGTCACCTTGAAGGAAGACGTGGGTCCCCGCTAGAAAGGAGGTGGTGGTGACGGCGCGACTGGAAGGACAGCGAATGAAGAACATAGTTGCCGTGTCGAGAGGTGCCAGTGAGGCTGCTTAACTTAGTGGACATCGATCACGACGTCCAGACCGGAACGGAAATGTGGACGTGCGAGCACGTGGTCATCGTGACAGGAATCGACAAGACACAAGAGCTGGTGTCAACGCAATACGTGGGGCCCCGGCTGGAATGCTAACTGTAAGGGCGGCCGATCACCTGACCGCAGAATAGCTCGAGTAGGTCCGACAACTTTTGACACGATAGCAGCGCGTCTTCAGCCAAGGCAGAGAAGGACTACTGCGTCACCCGGCGAGAGTTACTGGCAGTACTAAAGACTTTGGAGTACTTCCACAGGTACCTGTATGGTCAGCCATGGCAAATGAGGACTGACCACTCTGCCCTAACCTGGCTACTGAGCTTTAGAAACCTGGAAGATCAGACTGCACGTTGGGTCCAGAGGCTGCAGGAGTACGACTTCACCTCTGAACATCGTAAATGGAAGAGCCACGGGAACGCAGATGCAATGTCCCGAAGACCCTGCCCAGAAGAGTGCGGCCAATGCACAAGGGTGAAAGAGAAGGAGCGTGCCGCAGCAGTCCGGGTAGTCACGGCAGTGCCTGTGGATGGTTGGGATAGCGCAGGCCTGAGGGGGGAGCAGCTGGCGGACGCAGACTTGGGGCCACTCTTGAGAGAAGTGGAGGCAGGGACAAGACCAATCTGGGAGGATATCGCACCGAGGAGCGCCACTTACAAGTTGTGCTGGGCCCAATGGGATTCATTGAAGACAAGAGAGGGCGTGCTGTTCCGGTATGGGAAACATCTGTGATGTTGGTAGCTGCATGAAGAACTCTGGCACTGAGAAACTTTGGCGCACACTAGCGCATCATACTTCGCTTTTACTGCTGTACCTGGTTACAGATCACCGATTACGCATTGCCATTTCAACCCTTCCTGCGTTTCACCACAAAAACCTAACGGTTTCAGTTTTAATTCACCTTCGTTAGATTCTAAGTTAATGAAGTAAAATGATCTAGATTTTGTGGAACTTTAACAGTTCAACATTTCATACCTTTTCGTGAAATATGTGTCCTGAAAATGAAAGGAATGTATGTTAGAGTGATAATAATCAGGAAGAACGTTCTATTGCGTGTGCGTATATATATATTTCAGAGATATATGTGCCATTGTTTGACAATGTTTCCTAGATATACGCAGGAAAGTTTAATTATTTCTCCGATGTTATTCTTGGTGAATGAATGCCGTAATTGCAATAGTTGATGCGTTTTGCTTTGTAGTACGTGTTAAATCTTATTTGTGACGTATTGTTCCAGCTTACACACGGTTTGATCTACAGTAATCAACACAACACATTGCGGAAGTAATAAAAGTTTCTGCTGCTTCGGACTTGGGGAATTATTGCTCTATAAACTTGGCCGTGAAACAAACACTCTGTAACAAACAACGAGAACTACAAGCTCATCACAGATGTGATCTCGATATAAAGGATGGGACTATAAAGAGTCCTGATCTGTAACACTAGCGTTGTAATTAACTTTAGTCTTCAAGCAGCTGCATGTGCTAAGGTATATATTTTATGGATAGAAAAAAACATAGTATTAATCGAGATATACTTTTGAGTAGTTTTATTAAACATTTCCTTGAAGATACAAGGAACATAGAGGAAGGTAAATGAGTAGCAAAATAAGACCTGAAGCTTTCCTGTCGACTAATATGTTCAAGGTCCTCTTCGGAAACAAGCCAGATGAAAAGACGATCAGAAATCGACGTTTCGGAAGCATATATCTCTGCCCCTATCAGGATATTTTAAGAAATGTTATAACCACAAGATTTACATGGTGTTCATTTTTATCTCTAGTTTTACCGAGAAAAATTTGACGTTAGTAATAGCATTGCTGATGGAGCGAGTTTATATACTATTGCCCTAGCGGCTTGCGATCGTATTAGATGTGTTGAAAGCAGCTTTGAGGCTCCCCTCTACTGACAGCTAAATATAATATTTAAGAGATAGTTCTGCCCGCGTAATATAAAGGTACGTAATCTCGTCTGGTGCGTAGATACGATAACTGTTTAAAAAAACCATATACTGCAATGCAATGCAACTACAAAACTAATTCTGAAGTCATAAAAGGATACCAGGAAGAATATACGAGATGATAAGTCAATGAATACTTATTTCACTATGAGCATCTATTTTTCTGTTATAGTAGACATATATGCATATCAAACCTGTCACATCAAATAGAAATATTTAATTTCATCTCATTTCTCTTCCATTACCCACAGTTTCCTCACAATATAACGTCATTACAAACCAGAAAATTAGCAGAACCTTTTATAGGAATGAAAAATAAATTAAAATATGTACAAAGCTTTTATCCAAGTCTAAACAAGAAAATATCTCTAGTACATAATCTTGTGTGTCCATTTTCTTGTATTTCATTTCTCTCTTCCCCTTAAACATTGTCTGTATTGCGAGAAGGTATGCTTGAGGTCTTTCTGTCATAACATTATTTATTGCTTCTAGATTGGGACCATTCACTTTCTTACGTCCAGTGTCTCTTTTTGCGTGTAACTGATCCTGTATCTTGGAAATGTTTGATGCACCTATTGGTTTTAAAAGACATAAAGATGCCAACATTAAAAGACAGTTTAATTAAGCGTGAGAATTACAAAAATATATATCCTATACTGATAAAGCTTAAGACGTTTATGTTGCAAACAAAAGTATGTCAATTTGACAGTACCTGGACACTTTGGCAACATTACGCTCCGAGGGACTTGTCTGAATGCTGGATAACGTTGTATAAACACCTCTATTAAGCAGTTTAAACTATACTTATATATCGCACCATTTTGAAGGCCGGTACGAAAGTAGAATTTAACCGTGAAGACGCGGTGGTCTGTGTTCATATCTAGGGGAAACTGGTTGTATTAGTTACCAGAGCAACCAACCTGAGAGCACACAGCACAGCATAAATATAATACAAATGTACCAGCGAGGTGGCTGATGTATTATGTGGAATATTTGCGAGAAAACGAGATATTTTTAGGAAAGAGTTGCTGAAGAAGTGCATTTCAGAAGTGCACCTCCTGCTAGCTCGTCTTGACATATCAAAGAGTTCCCACCAGTCTTACAACTGATAATAGAAAATGATATACCTGCTTCATGAACATATTTTATTAAAAACTGCCGTAAGCTTCAATATGGAATTTTTTTGTGGAATAATATCTATAGTTTAGCTTTCGTAGGTACGTGGCAAATAAAGTAAAAATCGTATTATGGAAATGAGACGATATATCAGAGCCTCTGGTGTAATACCAAAGATACTGAAAGTGGTACTTCCAGGAACCATTCATATAATCGTGAAATTTCCCGGCTCAAGTAAAGAGGTAAAGTTCGTAGCAAACGTAGATATAAAAGGAAGACATATGAGTAGGTGTACTGCTGTACGGAGGGTCCATAGAAATCCTTTCAAACTCAGTGAAATTAATCCTTCGACGTACAGTAATTTAATGGAAATGTAGGAAGTCCGGGTGGCCTAAGGGCAAATGCCACCTACACAATAAATGCGCATTCCTATCCTCTCATAAGAGAAACTCCATGAACTCTGATATCATCAAGCTTTGTAAGCTTTACTCAGCATTTGAAGCAAACTGATTAAAGTGAAAGTAAGCTACAACTTGGTTTAGCATCTTCCAAAAAAGATATTAAGACTTAAGTAACCCCCATCCCACAGTTACGTTTGCATAGAATATTTGCCAAAACTTGTTTAATTTCTCAAAGGTCATTATTTCGATTACAGTACGCCCTCCAGATATTTTCATTAAATATTACATTTAAAACTCTGTGTAGCTTAAACTATTGTTATATGTATATCCTAAAAAATCCTTCACATGGTTGATGACGTCTGCATAACTGCACTGCTATAAGAAAAAGTATCTGTAGATCAGGTTTATGTCGATGTTTTGGTTCGAGCCATTCCGACAAATTCCTTCTTAAATGGTTGATTTTTTTAAAAACTAATACTTTAGTCAAATAGGGAGTCTGTGCTTTTGTTTTCTCTACTACGTACTTATACTATGTAGGTAAAGTATTGTCATGTTTTGTTATGGGATGGCCATGGATTCAGAAATTTCTATCAGAGGTTCACTTAATTAAAGGGTATACGGGGAACTTAATTAAAGGGAAAATAGTATGCTTGGCAAAACGATAAGGAATCTAAGTATTTTACTATGAATATAAAAAATTAACCATAAAAACAGAATCCATTTTTTTAAATTCTCCCTGCCTCACCAATGCTAGTTCTAGTAGTCGCTCGGGTTCCCTCAGTGCCAGGGAAACGAGGCATTGAACCTGAGAGGTTGGGGAGAGCGACTGGAAGGAAACCAGGAGATCCATGGTTCAAATCCCGGCCATGACATTGAATTTTTCAGGTTGACTCCATCTAAAACCTTAGCCTATATACGGTGGCTAGTGTAAAGTAATAATTAATTTCTATCAATTAACCTAAATGTATAAACATGTATTATCTGCTTCTGTTATTTATCTGACTGCTTAAGAGGAGTGCTGATAAATTGCCACAACTACACTGACGTGTCTTTGTCTACGACGTTTCCGTTCGTATAGGCCCCATTCCTTCGGCAGTGAAGGTAAAATGGCTGAGTTAGTGTGTGAGAGATTGTAAATCTATTAAGGGGATTATTTATGTGTAGCATCGGTTTACAGTACATTGTGTGTATCCGGCAGTGTTTGTATACCTGATTAAGTTCATACTGTCACCCAGTTATCGGAAGGCACGACCGACTGGCAGCTGCGCTGGCGACAGGAGGCATTTAGGCCACATCTATCCATTTATCTGTGTAGCGCTCACGGAGGGGATGGTTAGAAGAGCGGCACAAACCCTGTATCGTCTCTTTCCCATACCCCTGACGTGTGGAACCATCTGAATGATGTTCCGGCCGCGAAGCTTCAAGAAACAGCGATTATCCTATATAAGGCCTGCAGTGGACGAGTAAAACGGTAGCAGTGTTGCTAGACGTGGAGAAGGCATTCACCACTACCTGGCACGAAGGACTTATCTACAAACTCCTGGAGCATGAAATTCCCCGTCCATATATTTCCTTGGTGGCCGGTTTCCTCGGAAACCGAAGCTTCCAAACAAAGATGGAGGGAAAGCTGTCTACCGAGCGGCCCATTGGCGCTGGAGTGCCGGAAGGCAGCGTGCTGTCCCCGGCACTCCTTGCAGCTTACATGGCTGACATACCCACGCACCACAACATCCACACCTGTCAATATGCGGACGATCTTATGATCTTCGCAGTCAACAGAAACCCAAGGTATAGCTTTCGGCAGATCCAAACCCAGCTCCGGGCCATTGGCGAATGGAGTGCAAAATGGCGAATGGCAATTAACCCGGAGAAGAGCTCTGCGAATCTCCTGGCGAAAACCAGAGCCAACCGGTTACAGCAGAACTTCGTTTTACGGCGTCGTGGAATCCCATGGGTTCAAACGGCGAAGTATCTCGGAGTGACGCTGGACCGCACATTAACTTACGCCCCGCACGTCAAAGGCAAGGTCCAGCTTGGGCACGTCACGCTCAGGAACCTATATCCAATATTCCGTTCAACCATGCCACTCCGTCTCAAACTCCAGCTGTATCGGGCGATTATCCCGCCCATGATCTTGTACGGCTGTGACGTCTGGGGAACAGTGGCAAATACCACTTTCGTCAGTCTCCAGACGCTGCAAAACAGGGCGCTACGCGTCATCTACGATATTGACTGGAGATTTCCCGCCCATATCCTTCATGAACATTCAAACATCCCGTACATTGTCGACGTAATTCTAGAGAGGGCTCGTTCAATGTACGACAAAATTCAAACCCATGGCAACTCTTTGGTGAACTCACTGGGCAGATATGACCAAAGGGAGCAAAAACGCTTGCCATCGTACAAACTCCCAGGAGACGTCTTGGAGCCTCTTGGTTAACCCAAGGGAAACCCCAAACATATCCAATTTCACATAACGTCTGATGGCTCAAGCGTCAGGCCACCCGTACTCAAAACGGGGCAAAAGCTCTAAACAGATCCTCCCCCAACGGGAGAACGTAACAAACCCGCCTAGCTGTTGCCTTCAGAGAACACTCAACGGCAACCAGTTAACACAAAATTTTTTCTCACAAACAAACAAAAACCTAACGCCAGCAGAACAAAAACTCAACCCATCTTGACTCACTTCGCAGGTTAAGCCGCAAAGCGGCTAGGTACTGCGGCAGAAGACACCCGGACGGGGAAAAAGAAGAATTGCCCCGCCTGACCAGGACTACCTCTGGACCTCTGGTCAGTTCAGTTCTTGGTGAGCAGCCGTGACGAGCGCAGAGCTAGCGAACGGACTGGAAGATTGCGTACGTGTATCAGAGGAGTTGTACGTAATTGCGAGTGTGGGTGAACCTGTGGCAGCGAACTGGTGTATTGTAATTGTGTGCGCTACGTACTTCTATGTAATCGGCAAGTGTTCCAACTGTAATTCGGTGGAAATAAAGAACATTTTTGTTTGTGCAATTGGACATTTAATTTCACGAAGCCACAAAGTCACAATACCATATTACTTCCTAATGGGACAAAAGAAGTGGACAGGAATTGAAGAACGTACTACAATTGTTGTAGCTCTGTATCAAGAAGGCTATTCTAGTCGGACAATAGCAAAAGAATTTCACGTAGCCAAATGTACAGTGTTGTTTATATTGCAGCGGCTCACACAAGCTGGCATCAATGGCAAGTGTTTCTCTATCTGGAAGACCCCGAGTAACATCATATAGGTAATATCACTTCATATGTGTACAGAGTAAACGTTAGAGAATTTCTACAGCACCTGAAATTCGCGAGAAAGTTAGTAGAATGTGAACAGCTACAATCTCTGTCTCAAATGTGCAACGTCGCCTTCCTGAACAAGGCTTAAAGCGACCAAAAAGCCTAAGGATTACAATGACTCAGCAACAAAAAAATTGGAGCCCACAGCAATGTCCCAAGGTGTTATTGACGAACGAGTCTGTTTCAAATGTTTGGTAGCCAATGTAGAAGATTTGTTAATGGATTTCATGGAGAGCGTATGAAGGGTCAACGGTTGAGGGTGGGTTATTGTATTGGAACGATTTGCAGGTGATAAAAGTTGGTGATTTATTGAGAGTTAATGAAACATTAAGGAAGGTAAAATATCACAAGTGCTGATCTACCTGGCATGAGACTTGTTGGTCATGGATTTATTCAACAGCAGAACAATGATCCGAATCATCATTCTAAGTTGTGCAGGGTTTATGTCAATAGAAAAGTGCAATGTGGGGAACTGCTACTGAACTCTTATTGGATGAACCTGACCGGAAAGTGAGAAAACTAAGGTCATCTAATGTTGAAGATCTGTGCAATAACTTACAGATGTGTTGAACTGCAAAAATAATATGTAATCTTATCTCCAGAATGTCAAGAGTTTGTGCAGCGGTTCTGAGGGAAGAGGGTGGATACTTTGAAGAGCCTTAAATCTAAACTATATTGTACTGTACATAATACAAGTGAGAAAAAATATTAATTTTGTTGGTATTTATAATTTGTAGTGTTTGTATGTTAAAATGAAGTATTTAGTTTCATCATTGATGGTCGAAAACTTTCCATTGGTATCTTGAGCGTGTATACTGAAATGGGAATTTCTCATTCATTTTTCTCACTTTTGACATAAAAAGAGACGTGAATTTTAAGCTAAACACTTCTTAAAGAGTTTTTTTTTTTAATTTACGTTCTCCCCAACGTTAAGTTATATCGGACGGTGAATGAATTTGGTGAAATGATGCTCAAATGAGTCCAGGGTCCATGGAGCTTAGAGTTACCCGACATTCGTCTTGAAAGATAAGCGAAAACCCCGGAAAAATCTTTTCCAGGTAACTCACCCTGACCGAGATTCGAACTCGGGACGTCTTGAACGTGAGACAGACATGCTACCATCTACGCTGATTTTAAACAGATAGTTATGCTTAATGGCTTCTCTATTACTATACTCTCTTTGCACCAAACATATATGTTAGAAAACGTTTATCTCGACAGACATAAGGTAGATAGAGATGTAAGCGTGTGTAGGAATTGTTTCACAAGAGCGAGAAAGTGATACAAGTGCAGTGCACCAAATCTTTATAGTACACTTTATGTCCCTGACATCCAGGGATTTAAATGGCAGGCTGTTAAAATAATTGACTATTGCTTAACGCTTACTTATTCGCTCTTCACATTATAACTCAAGAGAAACTAGCAATAAAACAATTTCTGCAAATGTCTACTTCGATTACGGGAATATAAAGTACGTACAGTGCGATCCATATAAATATGAACCAATAATAGGACACACGTACAACTTTTGGAGAATATAATACACAATTGGGTGATTACACTACACTATTTACAACTCAGAGAAAATGTTGGAAGTATCCTCCACCACCATCTATACATGTTTCAACTCAACTCTACTCAATGCTGGCGGGCTGTTTGGAACAGCCCGAAGGGTGGTCAAATCGTGTACCTGCTCTGGGAAGAGCTTAACCACGTAGGGGCGGGATGTGGATGTTGCAGAATGACGGCTGTAGTTTCAGTGGGGGTAGTGTAGGGAGGTAACTTGTTGGTCCTCAGGGAATGATGAACCGGGTGCTACAGACAGCGTGCACCGCTGGCGGATTAGTTAATAAACTAGGAAGAAGGTATATATAATTTTGAATTTTCCAGAATAAAATTTTTGGATTAGCTGAAATTTAGTTTAGGCTGGAATGGAGATCATGTAGTTACCGGTAATGACCACAATACATGCGGGGTAACCGGTATCGCTTTAAGCGACGTCCACGAGGTACATAGTCCCCAAGGGATCTGACTAGGGCGCTCTGATGGTGAGGCAAACTCTCGAAGAATTTGGTCGCCCGGCGCCTAATTTCATCCTCCACATATCGGAGGGATGAAGCCTCGTGAAGTAATCTCACGGGGAACCTTGTACAAACAGAATAAATAATCCGAAGACATTTATTCTGTGCACGTTGGAGCAGAACTAGGTGTGAACCTGCGGCCATACCCCAGACTTCGCACGCATAGAGCATGATAGGGAGGACCAGAGACATAAAGAGGCGCAACTTTAGGGAAACAGACATCGCAGACCGAAGCACAGGGTATAGTGATACCACGGCACCACACGACCGATGAGCTTACTCCTGGATGTGTTCCCGAAAAGTTAGGCCCTTGTCCAGCTTGACTCCCAAGTACTTGATTGAATTCTCCCACCTGATCTCTTGCCCAAAGTAGGTAAATTTGGGGAAATTGGCGGGAAAGCGGCGCTTGGTGAACAATATCGCTTGGCTTTTCTCCGTATTAATGGACAATCGCCAAAGCGTGCACCAATCCTAGAGGAGGATTAGGTAGCGTTGGATGGGGTTGAAGGTTCTGCGTGGATGTCTGTTTGTTGAAAATAGCAGCACGTCGTCAGCATATTGTGCTATGTTGTACATGTTTGTACTCGTCTCACCATATTCTCTGAAGTTTTGCGGAAATGATATCAAATTGAGAGAAGGTTATTTCCGGCAAGATGGAGCACACATCATGGAGCAGACACTATTTAATGACACCATGGAACTTGTAACCAGTTTCTTTGATAATAGAACAATCTCAAAAGGTCTGTGCCCCCCACCAGATAACCTGACCTAATCTTAGCGGACCTTTTATTTTTTGTGGGGGTGTCTAAAAATAGAGCGGACAAGAATAGGTTACGGACAATTGATGTTCTCAAGGAATCCATTCGAACCGAAATAAGTAAACTTTTCAAGGAGCCTCTCCGTAAAAGTTCAGAGAATATCGTGAGATCGGTGCAAACATATATAGATGCTGGTGGAGGACACTTCCAACATTTTTTCTGAGATGTAAATAGTGTAATGTAATCTCCCAATTGTGTATTATATTCTACCAAAGTTGCACATGTGTCCTATTATTGGTTGAAAAGCGATTGCGTATTGAAATGGTTCAGGTTTATGTGGATCACACGGTATTATGGCGTAAAGGATTGTAAGAGCAGAAATAACATTAGTACTATTGGCAGTTTTCCGACAGTTTCACAAATGAAACCAGGAAATGCTAGAGCAGTTGGGTATTTACAGAAGATAGATCAGTACAGGATTAAATGACATGAGCATATGCCACGGATGAAGAAAGGCCGTATCCCCAAGGTACTTTATGTATACAACCACAAGGGAGAAGAAATATCGTGCGACTTGTGGATTGACTGGTTTCTGAAAAGACAAATACTAATCCGAATTGTATATGATAATGATGAAAAGGTATTCGATAATGTCTGAAAATTGGATATAATGAAACAAAAAGGTTGGTTGGTTACAGCACTCCTCACATGGCTACCTTGGTCTTTGGAGTAACCTCCCCACCACGTGATTAACGGACCCATTTCTCAGGTGGAGGCACCAGGAGGGCGGTGTCCATTACCTCCAATGTGATAGTAAAGATGACGGTGAGGCGAGAGGACCTACAGCTTATATGCTACCCCGGCGCCCTTTGAAACAAGGAGGTAGTCAGAGGGTATTCGGCACTGGGACCAGTCTTGGTCTGTTGTACCTTATGCCCTCTAGAGAGGCATCCCCGGGAGGAAGGATGAGGAGAGAGGAGACAGAGCGTGGCCGTCCGAAGGAAGCCACAATAATGTAGAGGGAAGGTTCTTTTCTTTTTTAATTTATGTCCTCCAACGTTAAGTCATATCGGACGATGAATGTAATGGGTGAAATTATGCTCAAATGAGTCCGGGGTCCATGGAGCTTAGAGTTACCCGACATTCGTATTTTAGGATAAGGGAAAACTCCGGAAAAAAGCCTTATCCAGGTGAGTCCGGGGTCCATGGAGATTAGAGTTACCCGACATTCGTCTTTATGAATAAGGGAAAACTCCGGAAAAAACCTTATCCAGGTAAGTGAGTCCGGGGTCCATGGAGCTTAGTGTTACCCGACATTCGTCTTTTAGGATAAGGGAAAACTCCGGAAAAAACCTTATCCAGGTAAGTAAGTCCGGGGTCCATGGAGCTTAGAGTTACCTGACATTCGTCTTTTCGGATAAGGAAAAATTCCGGAAAAAACCTTATCCAGGTAAGTGAGTCCGGGGTCCATGGAGCTTAGAGTTACCTGACATTCGTCTTTTAGGATCAGGGAAAACCCCGGAAAAAACCTTATCCAGCTAACCCACCCTGACCGAGGTCCCTACATTTTACTTAGATGGAAACCTCCGCTGGCAGGCCAGGAGAACAGACATTCCCCCGTACGGCGGTTCGAAGATGGTCCCGGCAGTCGGTTCGGAGACTGCAAGCCTACCTACCGGAGGAGGAAGCGGTTAGATACATAAACTTAATACAATAATATTTACAAACATGTTTACAAAGTTGAGAAGTGTAAATAGCATATTCTACCTAATCTGTTTATATTCTTCCACGGCGTAAAATACTTTCTGTAATAAATAAGTTTTGACAGCCTTTAGTTTTGTTTTCCCGTTTGTCATCTGATTTGAGCCGTAGGTGGTTATACACATTTTTGATGCTGTTTTCTATGCATTTATTATTTAGGATACCAGTAAGTCTGTTTCTAAAATAATTATCTTTTGTTCTGGTGTTATGTTTGTGGATGTTACTATTTTTGTTTTAATCATAACTTTTTAATTTAAGTTTGATAATTTCATATATAATGAAGGTAATGTTAAAATGTTTAGTTTTTTAAATGCATTTCTACATGTCTCTTTTCTGTATTCCTGCCATCAAATGTATTGCTCTTTTTTGCAATCTAAATAGCCTTAAAGCTAAATTTTTTGTACTGATCCCCATAATAAAATTCCATAGCTCAAGTGAGAGTGAATGAATGCATAGTATGTTTGTTTAATACATTTTTATCTATTAATTGTATTGTTTGTTTTAAGATATATATACCTGAATTAACTTTTTTTATTAATTTTTGAACATGTCCATTCCATTTCAATCTGTTGTCTATTACTAATCCTAAGGAGTATGTTTCATTTACCTGTTGAATTTCTTAGTTTCCTATTGTTGACTTTATATTTGTCTGTTTTTTGTTATTAGGACTGATTTGTATACACTCTGTTTTGTTTGTGTTTAATATGATGCCTAAGTTTTCTAAATGTCTGTTTACTTTTATTAGTAGAGTATTTACCCTATTTTCTACTTCTATTTCTGTTTTTCCTGTTACTAAAATCGTGGTGTCATCTGCATAGCCCATTGCTATTCCCCCTGCTTCTTTTATTATTTGAAATAAGCTGTTTATATACAGTAGGAATAAATATGGTCCTAATTTTGAGCCTTGGGGCACTCCATGTGTTACTTTTTTGAATCATGATCGAAATTTCATTAACTTTCCATTTAAATCATGTATTATATCCACGCATTGCTCTCTATTTTGTAGATAGGAGCCGAGCCATAGTGGTGGTATGCCTCTGATTCCATAGTTTTCCAATTTTGACATTAAGATTTCTATGTTAACGCAGTCGAAGGCATATCATCCTGTCATGCACCGCCGAAACTCCCGCCTACACTTCTACCCTGGAAGAGACCTCCAGATGAGGGGTAATATGAAATGGAGGGTGAGGAAATTCGGGGGATGTAATTAGCCTACCCAGCATTTACATAGTGACCCGGAAAACCCCCAGAGAAAACATGGGTCAGGTAGTTCGGCCACGAGATTTGAACCCAAACCTCCAGAACGCGGGCCACAGACGAAATCGCCTCAGCCATCCCGTTCGGTTTATTGAAGTACAACCCAAAAGTTGGAGGAAATATCGGTAGATCGGAAGAAAGTTGTATTCAACTGTATTAAGGAAATAATTCAGAAATAATTTTTTTTTGAAGCTGAGTGCATGAAACTGATGATACTGTGGACTTTTATGTTTGCGAATGTAATATGGTTGGGTGGTGGTGTGCAGTCGGCCCACCTGTATAGCAGGGCAAGTTTGACGGAGTGCTGCACGTCATTATGTCTCTCTTATCGCCAAGATGTGATTTATGACGGATAATCCGGCGTGTTTCGCAGGCAAATCAGCGTTCTGGACTGCGGCTGTAAACCATGGATTGCTTGTACTGCGCGTGCACGTGATGATTGACTGCTTACTGTCACCAAACACGTTTTAACACGCGGTTGCAAATCCTAAGTCTCGCGTGCACATCGATTTATGCCCATAGTAATTGAAATGAATGGCTCAGACTTCCCGCATATTTGTACCTTTGAAGTTAATGGTTAACAGAAAAGTAACAACTCCCAATACAAAAGTTGCGGCATGCGGGTCCAGCACGATATACACACATGACTTAACAACTGAAGGACTGTTCAAACCGCACGCTAATTTCATTCCATGCTTTAAATAACAGCATTAGATATCTAGGTCACAGATCCAGCTGTAATTACCACATATGCCGAAACATCCATTCTGATAAAAATAATAAAGAATAATAAACCTAATCCTTGTTTCACATAAGCTTGCTCCGTATCACTAAACGGTCACGTGACCTTATCACCTCTCATTGGCTGCTGTTGTAGTATAGATTGTTGTGCGGTAAAAGTTAGTACGTTATTATATGTTGTAAGGGAATTGTCAAATTTATATTTTCGTAACTGTTTGAATTAAATATATTACGCAACAGAGTTGATTTATCCTAAAGGCACTTAATTCTTAAACGAAGTAAAGAGGAGGTTCCTTTACTCTCAAGCACATTGCACGATATCACGTGATTTAGCGGTAGTGATGACATATTTGTTTATATGACTTTTATCACTGACCTTGTTTTGAACTGGTTTAGTCATATATCGACATTCGACGGTGTGTTATGCCGAGTGCGAGAGCTAAATTATTTTGCTGATCGTTTATTGCGCATGTACTTATTATATGTATAATGGCAGAGTCTACCGTCAGTTTTTCGCTGAAGCATCGCAAGGGAAAACCTTTACAAAGCGGCCAAAATAATTGTGTCGCATGTGTTTAATGCATTCACAGAGAAGAATCCGTCTTTGTCAGTGAGGGAAGTCGAACAGCTGTGCTCTGAACTTACAGGTGTGAGTGTTAGATGCGTAGGAACATCGCGACATGAAATTGAAGCAACAGGAGAACCTACCACTCCAGGGGCGATATTGCTGTGTGGCGAAGACGTTATTTAAGGACAATTAGACTGTACCGAGATACAAGTCACAAAATATACTACCTTGACGAAATTTGGGTGATGAAGAACACACAAGTATGGCGTGACACGACTTTTAAGACTGAAAGACAAGCATTTTTGCAAGGTATTGTAACTTTGTGGGTTTGTGAAATTAAAGGTCCAATTGCACAAACTCAAAATGTTCTTTATTTCCACCGAATTACAGTTCAAACACTTGCCGATTACACAGAGTTACTTAGGGCACACAATTACAATTCACCAGTTCGTCTGTCACAGGTCTATTGCACGCTCACAGTTACGTACAACTCCTCTGAGTCCTCTTAGTCCGTCCACTCACTCGGCGCTCCTCACGGCAGCTCGCCATGTACCCAACTCACTCGCCAACTGCAGCCCCTTTTTATAGGAATATCGCTGTTTCTGGAAGTCTCGCCTTTCAGTGAATCACCCCGAAGGTTCCAGACGGCAGGGGGAGGGGAAAGAAATGGCCAGTAATGTTTTCCCAGCCATCCCTTCGTTAGCGCTATAAGACAAATGGGTAGGCGTAGTCGAATGCCTCCCGGCCCTCACCCAAGAGCCAGTTGGTCGCGCCTTCCGATATTTGGGTGACAGTATGTGTGCTGGTTTTAAAAAATGCCAGTGGAAAAGGCCAAAGGTCTTTCATTTTAAACTTGTTTCAGTTTCATTGCTCATTCATTCGGTTTCAACTTGCTGAGTTTCATTATAAACTTCATTATTTTTGCATGCCTTCATATTCTTATTTGTATGATTTTATCTATCTTACTGGCAATTGTTATGACGTTTACTGCTAGTTTATATAAGACGGGAAGGCACCGCCTATGGCCTATGGTGCGAAAGCATTAGCCAATTTGGATGAGGGGGAAGGTAGTTGCACTGTACATGTCAGCGGGGCAAGGTTATATGAAACAGAGATTAGGTCAAAAGTAAATAAACCAATAGCCGTAACATGTAACGGTTATGTAGTTATGAAATATAACAGCTTCGGCTAAACAAGATGAAATAGACTTTTGATGGCAACATAAGTAAAAATAAACAAAGACCTTTGCTGCCCCCCCCCCCCAAAATGGTAATCTGTCATAAATTTTATTTAACGACTTCAGGTCTGTGCTTTCAGTTTTAAACTACCCCAGTATTATACTTTAGTTATTATGTGAACTGACATCCCTGCGAGAAAATGTTGAAGTCTCTTGAATGCCATGGAGTTTACACTGTTACTGTGGATGGGCATATGGAATTGAAATGTGGGGAGTGTCTAAAATTTGGCTATGTGGAAAACGTACGAGGGTTGTTTAACAAAGAATAATCACATTGTTTTGACAACGTACCTTTACCCATCCTCATAATTTTCATGGCCCTTCTCAAAATAGTCTCCCCTGTATGCGATGCGCTTGTCCCAGTATTTCTGCCAGTCTTAAAAAGACATGCTGGAAAACATTTTTTGAGAGATCCTTCAAAATAGCCGCCGCAGCCTTCACCACTGCTTCTGATAATGGATAATGCCTCCCACGAAGGCGTTTCTTCAAGTTAAGGAATAGAAAAAAGTCACATGCGGCTAAATCCGGACTATAGGGAGGGCGAGAAATGCACTTCACGTTGATTTTTGCAAGATGTTTAGCAACAACATTGGCAATATGCGGCCGCGCATTATCGTGGTGTAGCATCCAGCCTGCTTCATGGAAATGTGGTCTTTTGCGCCTGATATAGACTTGCAATGTTTTCGGGATATCCCTGCAGTATTGTCCAGTTACTGATGTGTGTGCAGGTACAACATGCTTATAAACCATTCCATGAATATCAAAGAATGAGATGACCATAACTTTCCCAGCAGAAGCAACCACTTTTGATTTTTTAGTCGTTGGTGATGAAGGCGATTTCTACACTAAGCTTTGCTGTTTGCTCTCAGGATCAAAATGATGTAGCCAAGTTTCATCAGCAGTGATTACGTTTGTAAGAAACTCCGGATCTTCCTCCAACATCAACTTTAACTGCCTTCAGACCTGCATGCAAATGTCCTTTTGTTCGGGAATCAACAGTCTTGGAACCCATTGCGCACAAACACGTCTCATGTGTAATGTTTCTGTCAACAACGTGTGGATGGCATCCACTGAAATGTTCACTAGTTCAGAAAGTGATCTTAAGGTAATTCGTCGATCCTCTCTCACAATGGCAACAGAAGTGTTGATGTTCTCTTCCGTAAGAGCAGTAACTCGAGCACAGGGTCTACCTTTCTTTTAAATTGATTGTCTCCCCTCTTTAAACATTTTAAACCACCTTCGAGCTGTGCTGTAGGGAAGAAGAGACTCTCCATAGGCCTCCTGTAACATTGTATAAGCCTCGACTAAAGATTTGTTGAGACGAAAACAGAACTTCAAAGCCGTGTATTGTTCCTCGCGCGTTACCTCCATGGCAGTGGTAGACGATACTGAACATGTCTGAACTTCCCTGGTTCAATCAGGCGGGAACCAGGAGTACCAACAATGAAACTGCTACGGCGTGTTTGATTCACATTAAGCTAACAGAATATAATGAGATTGAATTTTAGTGCGAAAAATGATGACCTTGAAAATTATGATCATTCTTTATTGAACAGCCTCGTATATTAACAATGTTTTGTAAATCCATTTTGGGGATTCCCGAAAATGATGCAAATATCCAAGGTATGCTGGAATTGGTAAAATTGAGTTTTAGAGGTCTAGAAAATGAAAGAGTAATAAAATACTGCTTTAGGATGCAGAAACTGCTAGACAGTGACCTTCTAAAACTGTGTTTGAACATTAAAACACACAGGAGCATAATAGAAGGTGCTTGGAGACATTAAGGGGATTTGATAGACAAATGGATTAGGGAAAGAAACCTTTGTACAGCCCTGAGCAGTGGAATGACGTAACATACGCCAACAGTCTCTCGTGGCTTCAACACACGTAAACAAACATAGAATTCATTTTCAAGTCACTTCAGGATTATCAGGTCTCGAATACTGTTCAAGTGTCCACACACAAAGAGAGCTCGTAACTGAAACTCCTCGCAGTTCCCTGCTCACTGACTGTCTAGTCCACTCCAGTCACTTTTATAACCCGACCAACGTTTCTCGAAGTTTGCCAAAGTTTCTCGAAGCTTCACGGCGTTTCGTGGTGGAGAGAGACAAGGGGAGAACTATCCAGACATCTCTGCGTCTCCCCCTCTACCCGCCCAGCCTATCCCACGGCAAGTGATTAGCGCTCACCACTTTGTGGGTGTGGCTTGGACGCTGTCTGTCTCTTTCACTCTGTCACTTCCCGCTTCGCTCTCTCTCTCTCTCTCTCTCTCTCTCTCTCTCTCTCTCTCTCTCTCTCTCTCTCTCTCTCTCTCTCTCTCTCTCTCTCTCTCTCTCTCTCTCCCTCGCAACAGCCAAACATTGCCTCGCGTCAATGTACAGAAACGACGGATAAAAATACACTTAATTTTTTATAAACAATGGAAACCAGAAATTTGGAGCGAGCTATACCCTAAGGTGTGCCTTAAAGAAGGGAACGGAAGGGATTGGATGGTTTCGTTTGGAAATTTGAAAATTGAGGAATGAGAGGATGAGCATGTGGAGGGAAAGATGTCCTATATGCAAGGATAGGGAATATGAAATTAATTTATTATTAGTATGTTCGGATACCGAGTTTTGGAGAAAAAATTTGGTTAATGGAATATGTTTGAAGAGCTGACAGTGAAAACAAATTTTAAAGACAATCAGATCTGAAAAGCGTGGGAAAATTTCTGTGGAAGTTTAAAAATAAATGGAAATGGTCTATGAACAGGACAGCTGAAGAATGAATTGTTGTTGCTCCACAAAACGACGGCGCCGTAGCTCAGTTGGTAGAGCACCTGTCTGCCGTGGGAAGGGTCCCGGGTTTGATTCTAGGCTGTGGAGTGGGGGACTTTACTCCAACGAAGATGACTCCCCATATTCGCCGGAGTCTGGAAGTATTAATGAGAGTGTGAATGAGAGCGTGATCTAATGATTAAAACCCAAAGAATACGAGTTAACACCTTCGATATGTTCTCCAAGGAGAACGGCCGCCGATATGACCATTTGAGTTATAGGCGGTGTATAAATGAAAGAAAAAAAGTCTGTTAGTATAGAAGTGATATTGTAAGAGGTTAGTGTATTTTCTGGTGAATGGTTAGGGCAATATATATAATATATATTATCTTTACAAATATAATAATTTGTAACTTAAAACGTCACTTATCTTATAAGAAATTATGATAATTCTGATAAGATAAGTGAAGTTGTAAATTACAAATTATTAATTTGTATACATTTGGTTGCTTCACTGTTAATAGCTTCATATTTTACGTATTTAATAGCTGGTGAACCATTAAGACAGTGCAATAAATAGCAATTTGAAAAATAAATAATAATGTACCTTTTATTTTTATATATGAAAATATTTTCTGAGTAATTTCATGAAAGTGTAACATATGGAGCTTTCACCAGCTGTTTAGAGAAGTATATTCTTTCTCCGAACAAGTTAATTCCTCAACGTCCCCAAACTGTGGAAGGTGAATGAGATCTAATGACTAAAACGTGATCTAAGGATAAAAATGCAACGTATACGAGATAATATATTCGATATGTTCCAAAGGTGAACGTGAGTGAGTGTGGTGTTTTAGGGCCCGTCGACAGCAAGGTCATTTGGGCCCCAAAGGTGAACGGCCACCGATATGACAATGACAGTTAAAGGCGGGGTATAAATGAAAAAAAAAAATTCTCTTAGTATAACAGTGATTTCTGGTGAATGGCTAGGGCAATACCGGGCAAACACTTATGTAACTTGAGCTTTGTACTTAATAATAAATAATTTTTTGACTGTTGCGTTTGTAATAATGTGAAGTTGTGATATGCGGACTGTATATTTCATCCACAGAGAGTTATGCTCCATAGACCCTAAACTCATTTGAGCATCATTTCACCCAATTCATTCACCGTCCGATATGACTTAACGTTGGAGGACGTAACTTAAAAAAAACCAGAGAGGTACAAGGCTAAACAGCTAATGATGTCACACACGTATATGTTTTGT
The DNA here is from genome assembly GCA_030765055.1 of Mantis religiosa. NCBI lineage: Eukaryota > Metazoa > Arthropoda > Insecta > Mantodea > Mantidae > Mantis > Mantis religiosa. The sequence goes on along the minus strand of CM060951.1, from coordinate 23,834,289 downwards.
TTTCATCGCTACGTAAACTAAGGATTGCACCATATAGGTACACCCCAGCATAGTTAACTAAAGGTTCGATTCATTACAAAAGTATTCCCATTTTTCCCGCCACATATTTTCACCAGAGTAAAATCAGTCCAGGTTAAATATGTTTTATATCAAAATTAATTTATTTTAAAATATTTTGCGCCAACAGCAATCCAGGAATGTAATTCTAAACATATTATATATCACATGAGCTACCACATGGTTATCTTGACAGGTCATTGTGTTATAATATGAAACAACTGCGCAGTTCAATAATAGAAACAATGATTGTCGTCTGTTAACTGCATGCTTCTAGTAAAACAGTTAAAGAGACAGCACTTGGAAAAGCTGCGAGGTGGGTATAAAGTAACCCCCTCCCCAATGTTGGCGTTACGAGGGTTAATAAAAGCTCGGAAACACATGTAATGAAGCATCTCATTTTACACTACAACATTAGGGGAATATATTTTCCTGCGTGAACGAGGAAAATACATTTTGGAAGAGACAATGAGATTGGAATCTGCTGAAAGGTAGGATAGAGCGAAGCCGAAGTTGCTCCTTCCCTTTCAGTTGACGCCGCAGGGGACAAGCTGCCTCTATTCATAGCAACTTCCATAATATCGGTACTTGTTTAGCTTTGTAACATAAATGTTGTCTTTCCGTTATATTCTCTGCTATAGTGGAATATACAGCATTCCATGAATATTCTAATATCTTCTAAACATTCAATATATGAATATACATAATACATGGAAAGAATAATAACATTTTGGTATAGGTGTTTGGCCAAAGAAGAAACGGAGATTATGAAATTATGCATGAAACAGCAAAAAAGATTAGAGAACTCAAATAGTTGGTGGGCAGTGATAGGAGGAATTGTGGGAAAAATAGAAATGGGAGATATATGGAGATTAGAGGAAAGGAATACAAGCGATGTGGGTAAAGTGGTAAAATGCAGAACAGAAGATATAGAAAGACAGGAAAAATGGGGAAGTCTAGAAAATATGAAATCATTACAATTTTATAAGCAAATAAAAAGAAATTGGCGACGAGAAGCATACGTAGATTACTGCAATAGGCAAGAGAGGGAAGGGTTAACTTGGATGAGAACAGCAACAATATTTCGAAGAGGGATAAGAGGAAGGGAAAAGGGAATTTGTGAATTGTGTGGGGGAAAAGAAAGTATAGAACACTATGTAACACAATGTGAGGAGGCTGCAATGTGTACAAAAGAGGTTTGGGAGGAAAAATGGGAGAAAGTGCAGTAGATAGTAGCTACAAAGTGTTAATGGGAAGGGGGTAAAGTAGGTTAAGAAGTTCTGGTGAGTTCCTGCAGAAAGTAAAGGAAAAATGGGCCAGAAATGTAAATAATATAAGAAAGGAAGATGAGGGGAGGAAAGGGACTACAGTCCGGCCGTTGTATCTCCGGCTCTGACGTTTTGCGACTGTAAAGGGTGGAAGGGGAAAGCTAACAGTACCAACATACAGTAATGAGCAATTGAAAACATATCCTCAAAATTATCTTTAGAAAGAAAATAAAGGACTATATTAACTTTAAAACACTGAAATACAACTTACAATTTCATCATAATGCAAGATATTTATCACAACACCACCCTATTCGAATATTTCATTCACACCTTTCACACACACACTAACTGCATCTGTTGGTAGTACTGGGAGTCTCTACATCCGGTGTCGTGGTCAGGAAGTTAAAACTGTCTGCTAGCGCCAATCAGCATTGTCGCTGGTAGGTGTGGCTCCCGAACCCAACACCGTGTTGCCAGCTTAAATTTGTTTGAGCCACGTGGCCTTATAGCGGCTTGCGCTGGTGAACTTTCTTTGATATATTTTTCGTGCGTGAATTCCGATGTTTAGTGTTGGTAAGTCCTATTATTTTCGCTATTATAATAATATGGCTACTGGTCCGTGAAATATGCAAATACATGAAATATTTAAAATACGCATTGTTCCTCTGCTTGAAATTCCCGCTAAAGAACTGGCAACAGTCTGCTTCCCCCTCTCGAGAAATGTCAGAGCCGGAGATAGAACGGCCGAACTGTAATTAAGTAATCAAGGAGACGTGGAGGTTAAGAGCTACCTGGCAGAGCAGAAGACCAGGGTGTCATGTAAGTCAAGGTAGCAACAAAGTAAAGACAAATAAATGCAGCCAAAAGTTGTGAATTTTAAAATTTATGAATATACTCACTAAATAATCTAATCTAACCTACTTAAAATCTAGGAAAATGCGAAGAAAAATCTATGATTGGATATATTTCTGAATTTATAATTGTTAAATTTCTCGTTTCTTAAATCTAACCTGTTTAGCCTTTTAAGGAAATTAAACACTTGAACATATTTAATTCCTTTTTAGTGCATAGATACAAATGTAAAGAACTATGCATTGGGAAGGTAGTCATTCTGCACAATTCAATGCCATAGCCGGGATTTGAGCTACGGTTTTCCTGTTTCCTTCCGGTTGTTCTTACCAGTTGACTTACCATGTTAAAACGCCAGCACAGATAAAGCTCCCCAACTTAAAATGTAGCCGGCAGAGATATGGGGAGTAGGGGTAGAGATTTATTTATTAAGAGATCCTTCTGTAAATATATTGAAGGCCCGCCATTAACATCGCCTAGGTCCGGTTGCATAAAAGATAATCTAAGTTCAAGCATATGAAAATGATATTCAGTAAAGCTACACTTACAATTTTGGCTGCATAAGTATTGATCTAAGTTCATGGACCCTTGATCTAAGAATAAACCTAAGTGGTGAATTTTCTCCAGTTAAATGGATGCAGCACCGAAAACCCCAAATCCAGCAATTTTCAACCAATCTTGCTGAAATGTTTACCACTTAGTTCTGATGCATAGTGGACACAGAATTCAAAATTTGGTTTTTATATCTTCAATAGTTTTTGAGTAATTAATTTGTGAAGTACAAAATTTGGGCAAAACTCAAACCGCTCCACGTGATGAAAACTTATAAAATTTTAATTCTTCTATTTCTAAAGAGATTCAGATTGTTATGAAAAAAATATCTATCTTATGAATTTCTTATACCGCTTTAAGTTCCAGAGGAAAAACAATTAGGTATGGAGCAAACAAAAACGCCAAAAAATGATAAAACCTCTGATTTTTATATCAATAACTTTAAAAATATAATGAATATTAAAAGTTCATAAGATAGAATCCTTTGTTTGCTTTCTAAGAACATGGGTTGAAAATGTTAGAGGGACTGAATGAAATCTGCATCGTGTGGAACATTTTGAATGACAACAAATGTTGAAAAAACTATAACTGAGTAAGTCAAATTTTAAAATCCAAAACATTTTCCTTCTCAGCTGTATACCTTGAAGCAGACTTAAACCCTTCAGATAGATAAGTTGGACCCTTCTGCCTCTTCCTTCTCTCTTCTGCTGCAGTGTTCTTCAATTTCAGTTTCCTTCTGGATGTTTTAGAAGTTACTTTCACAGAAATTTCTGAATGAAGTAAGCGTAATTGGTTCTTCCCTTTACTAATTTTTAGAGATACTGGTGAAATCTGTGTCCATTATGTCTGACTGCAGCTTGAGTGAGGCAGAACAACCAAAATTGAATTCACTGATGGCTGATGTCACAGCAACCTGAAGTCTCTTCTTTAAAACAAATATTTATTTTAGGCCATTTTGCCATATCATGGTATGTAAACCTTCATTTGCATTTTGTGTCTTACCCAATGTACATCTCCTTAGGATTTCATCTGATGCCAGCCTTTGGTACACAGGCATTGGTTTTCTTATCACTTCAGGCCTCAACTATGTTCCAATTGTTGTGTTGCTATGTTTAGGTGTTTCTTCCAATGTATTGTTTGGGCTACTCATGATCCTATGCACACAGTCAACAAGAGGTCAGTTGTTCCAAAGAATGTTTTACCTATAACCTATATAACAGTTATATGCACGTTTTGATATATAAAATACCTATATAAATGTTAAATGGCAGACTAAAACTCATCAATTATATATAAACAGTATGTAGTTTAACAAGAAACAAGAAAATCCCGACCGTTAGGAACTCACACAAAAGCAAAAATATAAACATTATTATTTACTTTCAATGTTTGTAGCCAGTGTTTTGTTTCCATGGTGCCACATATTTTAAGCAATAGCCATGATACCAACACACAAAATTCCACCAGTAACTTTGCCCGCTAATATCAAATGTATTAATTTAGTACGTTCAATCGAACTCAAATGACAAAATTCTGTGAATCCAAAGGCGGGCATGCACGTGCGGACGGACATTTAAATTGTCATGTGAAGGTATTTAAATGCTTGAAACTCATAAATTTAGTTGGATAATGATAATATAAGGTTCAAAGTATTTTATTAGCTTAAAAACAAAAATATTATATTTTTCCCATATTTTTAGCAAATTTCGGTGCTTCATTCCCTTAACTTGATTAAACTTAGATCAGGAGAACTGCAGAATTTACAAAATAGTTTATGAGCATAAATAAATAGTGCAGCTTTAAATAAAGAGTAAATAAAGCATTTTTGTGGTTACTTGTATAAATATTTAGCGTGTTTATTTCACAAATGTATGTTAAAGATGCATTGTTTGTGTTCATAACCTATACATTTTTATTGCTTTCAGAATTCAGATTACTCTGATATCTCTGATGATTAGAATTTTCAATTTGAAAGGTCTCCTCGTGTTTTCCAACATAGAGGAAATACCATCTCAGAACTAAATGACAGAAAATTCAAAATGATATTTCGACTGTCAAAGTATGTAGTTGAAGAACTGGAGCATAGGCTACATGCACAGTTAAGAACACAAACCCTGAGTAATTATGTACTCAATCCAATATTTATGATCCTTCTCACATTACGTTCTACTGAAAGCTTCCAAATGGTGATTGCGGATATATTTAATATAAATAAAGGACTGCGTTTAGAACAATACACAAAGTTACAAGAGATATTGTAGCTTTAAAACCTCATTTCATCAGGATGCCTAAGGAAAATGGTGAAATAAGTACAGTTATGCGAGATTTAAAGTTAGCTGAACGCATCTTCTCTTTTTCTTCAACTTCCATTTTATATAAAAATATGATAATCTTCAATTCCTGTTTGTATTTTCCATATCACAGTATTGTAAACATACGAAAATGTAAAAAAAGATGTTCATTGGGCATATAATGAAGATAAAGTAAGCAAAATGATTAACTTTTGATAAATACTGTTTTAATATGGAGTAAATTCTTATACTGTTTGTTTAAAATAATATTATTTATAGGAAAAACAACCATAAAGTGAAAGATTTATTTAGTTTTTTATGTCTAGATTGGCTACTCTGTGCACCTGAATTAAAGAGTGTCGAGTAATTGCGATAATTCTCGAAACCTTTCGATACAACACGAAAGTTGTAATATGTTTGGTGATGTTGCCGCAATTGTTTTTGTAATCTCAGATCAGTACATAACGCTGTTCATCTGATCTTCTAGGATCAGCACTTTACAATCCACGCAGGTTGGTAAACTTAGTTCAATTTTGATCTTCGATTATAAATGAACTGCAGTTAGCGATTTTTATGGAACCTGGCCCTAATAGGTCAATACAGCTACAGTTGGGAAGACATTCAACCAAGGTTAAAATTGTCTCAGGCGTAATGACCAGGCATCGGATCTTATACACCTTTAATGAAATTTACAAATCTCGCAGTACACAACTGCTGACATCAGTCCCGGGGACAACACGCAGGGATAGTCTGGTTCGCAACGCGTAGCTTTAGTTTCATTACAAATACTGGTCACCCTGTAGGTAGATCTGTCTTCCAGGCAGTGCAAGGTGTTTGACGTATTGTGTTAATACCATTACGTCCACAACAATTATTTGGAAATCTCCATTTTATAAATACATTTTTTGGATATTACTAACAGCCACTGAAGACCTTAAAGAGTGTAATTTCGAGCTGTCGAAAGGCAGTCGAGGAGGTGTCTGCAAAAATTAAACAATGAACAGAATGCACCATCTAGCAAACGAGCAAAAAATAAATTTTACAGTATTATAAACGAAAATACTGGATTTTCAGTTCTTCGTAATATAATAAATAAAATAAATCTCGGACAAACAGGTGAAATGATTTGTACCACCCATATGCTCCATTGACGTCATGTGACGTTGCACGAACTCTCTCCCAATATTTTTATATTATTTCAGTAAGAGGCGCAGAAAATTCACATTCGACGATTTACGAATGTACATGGTTGTTCTTTGTAATTCCCGCAACGAAAGCCATGAGAAGGATGGCATATTGTTACGTAGTTTACATTTTGTATCCGTACCGGAATGTACACACACAGCGCTTCGGTATACTTGTTAACACGGACGTTTGTTGATGTCTCGCTTGGCTTTGTATACTACCTGTGTGCGTACATTGATTGCTAAGGTGTATGCGATCCGATGTCTGGTAATGACATATTTATACATAGTTGCCAACTTGGAGGAAAGCAATATTATTTACAGTTCGGCCGGCCGTTCTCCAGCTCTGACATTTCTCGGGAGGGAGGAAGCGGGCTGTTGCTAGTTCTTTAGCGGGAATTTCAAGCAGAGGAACAATGAATATTTTAAATATTTCACGCATTTTCATACTTCACCTACGAATAGACTCATTATTATAATAGCGAATTCACGTACGTACAAAAATAGGAAACTGACTTCACCAGCGCAAGCACTAAAAGCAAGTACAGACACGTAGTCCAAACAAAATTGAAGTGGCAAGACGCTGTTGGATTCGGAAGCTACGTCAAGCAGCGTCAATTTTTATTTTTATTTATTTATTTTCAATTTAAGTCCTCCAACGTTAAGTCATATCGGACGATGAATGAAATGGGTGAAATGATACTCAAATGCGTGAAGTGCGTCCTGGGTCCATGGAGCTTGGAGCTACCCGACATTCGTCTTTTCAGAATAAGGGAAAACCCCGAAAAGACCTTATCCAGGTAACTCGCATTGACAGAGATTCGAACTCGGGACCTCTTGAACGTGAGGCAAGTACGCTACCATCTACACTACTGAGGCGGGCTAGCAGCGTCAATGCTGATTGGCACTAGCATATAGTTTTAACTTCCTGACCACGACACCGGGTATACAGACTCCCAGTACTACCAACAGAAGTAGTTAGCGCGCGTAAAAGGTGTGAAAGAAATATTCGAATAGAGTGGCTCTGTAATGAATACTTTGCAAGATAGTAAAATTGCAAGTTGGATTTCAATGTTCTTCTTCTTCCTCTTCTTCTTCTTCTTCTTCTTCTTCTTCTTCTTCTTCTTCTTCTTCTTCTTCTTCTTCTTCTTCTTCTTCTTCTTCTTCTTCTTCTTCTTCTTCTTCTTCTTCTTCTTCTTCTTCTTCTTCTTCTTCTTCTTCTTCTTCTTCTTCTTCTTCTTCTTCTTCTTCTTCTTCTTCTTCTTCTTCTTCTTCTTCTTCTTCTTCTTCTTCTTCTTCTTCTTCTTCTTCTTCTTCTTCTTCTTCTTCTTCTTCTTCTTCTTCTTCTTCTTCTTCTTCTTCTTCTTCTTCTTCTTCTTCTTCTTCTTCTTCTTCTTCTTCTTCTTCTTCTTCTTCTTCTTCTTCTTCTTCTTCTTCTTCTTCTTCCGCTTCTTCTTCTTCTTCTTCTTCTTCTTCTTCTTCTTCTTCTTCTTCTTCCTCTTCTTCCGCTTCTTCTTCTTCTTCTTCTTCTTCTTCTTCTTCTTCTTCTTCTTCTTCTTCTTCTTCTTCTTCTTCTTCTTCTTCTTCTTCTTCTTCTACCTCACGGCTTTGGTTTGTGTAACCCGTTCCGGCTCCAAATTGGTCTGCCCATCTCTTCTTCGGTCTTCCCTGGTTTCTTCTTCCTATAGGTTTATAGTTTAAGGCTATTTTTGGTATTCTGTTATTATTCATCCTCTGAACATGTTCTTTCCATTGATTTCTATTTTTTTCAATAGTATGGTTTATTTCTTCTACTTTTAATTCTGTCCTAATACCCTGACTACGCTTTTTTTTATCAATTTTGGTATATCCAGCTATTGCTCTTATGAATTTCATTTCTGATGACTGTATTCTCGTAGTATTTCTTTTTGTTAGTGTCCATGTTTCTGATCCATAGATCAGATTTAGTATTGCCATTGTTTTGTATAGTTTTATTATAGAGTCCTTTCTTGCTTTATTTTTTAATGTTCCTTTTATTGTGCCTGTTATATACTTAAATGTATTTATTTTCTCTATTATATCAGCTTCCCCTTGGTACGAGACATTACATCCTAAATACTTAAAGTGTGATTTCTGCTCAATTATTATGTTATCTAACAATGTTTTATAGCTCATATATAGTCATATGTTTTCATTCTAAGGATAATATTGTGGATATATTTTCAATTGCTCATTACTATATGTTGGTACTGTGGCCTTTTACCTCCCCCGCTGCGTCTGCTGATACTCTGTCTCTGGTATCAGCCACTCTGGAAGTGACCTTAACAGCCTGGATCCCGGTGGTCTGGTCGCCTAGTAGATTGCTCTATGAGTTGACTATTCTTTGCCCTGGCTAGTCATTAGAGCTGAGACCACGCTATCTACAGGGTATGCGTGAGATAGGTTGACGAAATAAAGACAACACAGTTCATAGTATCAGCTTTACTATTCAGTTCGTTTCGTGCTCACGGTTCACCAGGAGTTGCCGCCGCGTTCAGATCGAATTACTCTAGATTTCCACTATCACGTTAAAACTATACTGAATTGCTGAAATCTATCGCGATGGAATAAATTACTAACACTGTTTTGAAAGTATACTTCGCCGCTTAATTCACTGCTGGGAGATCTTGTTCCCTTAATAAGATTCTCATTACTGATTGTACTTCTCGGCGCAATCCGACGTTTGTGTCCCCGGCAGGCAAAACACGTCTACACGGTATCACGTCTCAGACTAGAAGACTGACGCTAAAACCTAATATTCCTTACCAACACAGATATAGCCTCGACTCCAGCTGGATTTCTCTGAAAAACTCTAGTTAGCGAGCTACAACCACGCGGATATTTCCCCGAAATACTGGTTTGGGCCAGGTTTGGACCGGTCTACTAATTACCCAGGTAACGACCCAACCCGTGACAACAGCCTTCCGACGGAACATTTTCATCCATATAGACCAGCAACTTTATTACATAGCTCTGGGTTAAAATACTTATTCGCATTCTAGTAATTGAATTTAAATGCTGTTGCTTCGTTTCATGAACTTATCCATCTGTAATATTCATTATCTTAAATTCTTTCACCTTACTTCCTCATTATAATTTAATTATCATTTTATTCATTGTTAAAATCGTATTCAATCATACGGCTGATAAATACGGCATCAGTACTATTAATCTTCCCCCTCCGCCACCTGCGACCGCAAAAGTTAGAGCCGGAGATCCAGCGCCTGTAGGAATGTTTTCTTGTGGAAATAGGAAGTTAATTTGCCCTTTTACAGACATATTCCTGATACTAACACCTCTGCCCCCTTCTTAGAACTGTTCCACTCTTGCTGCTAAATTTGTTGTCCCCAAACATTCTTTTTCTTTACAATATAGTGTACCACGCCAGTCTGTAGTTCTCTTGGTGCTAGCATTGGTTTGGTATTCTGCAAAACAGTTGACTGTTCCTTCATTTGATGTGTTGTGGTATTGTGTCGATAAAATAGCGATTTGATGGTAAACATCATAAGAAAATAATTTTTATAGAATTTATAAATATTTGTGTGATATAAGAGTAATTAAATTGGAAATTAACGGTTGTGGTAGATAAGTCTGTTATTCTTGAAGACTAATAAATCAATTGATAATCTTGCATTCTGTCGTGGAATTGCCTATTATAAATCCTAACAGCCTTTGTTGTTGGTACACATCTTTCTTTATGCAAGACGAAAACAGGTTCTGACGTCATTGGTTAAGAAGCAAACGTCCTTTAATAATGCATGTTGTAACCCACAGGGAAGTTGCTTAATCCTATGAAAAGCAACAGTCTGTGAAGAAAGAGCCCCTCGGCTTTGGGAAAGGAACAATAACACAGGATTGGACGTGAACCTCGGGCCTTACAAACGAGTGCCAGTTGGGATTGATAAGCCGGAGAAACGCTAGCAAATGTTAGTTCTACATGCATTATACACACGCAGCCTGGTCCCTTAAGGGTATAATCCTGCCAGTGCTCACAATTGGCTACCATTGTATAATATTATAGAGAGTCTGACACGCCACAATGCAGAATTCCATTTAACTTTGGGCAAAGTTTCTGAGCGAGGAGGACCAGGAAATGGGAAGGAAAGGGCGGTAAGTAGCTGTACATTGAAAGATTTAACACTGCCGCCACCATATTACCTTTTGCTTGAGTCGCTTCGCTACAGATCTTGTGTGTGTCTAAGTGATAACTGCTTGCTCAAATGAGGTCACAAAAGTCCTCTAATTTCGTCAAGAACTGGACTCATGTGACCTTTTATGCTCACTCTGACACCAAACATTATTGCTAATATTATTCTTGAGAGTCAAATGAGCACCTTACAATTTTTATGTATAACGGAATAAAATAAACTAATGCTACAGTACATTTTAACATTGAATGTTGCAAATTAAGGGCTTTAACATTTCGTGATATAGATGAAACAGTTTTTGTAGAAGAACAGACAAAATTTCGGATAGGAAAATCATGCACCGATAGAATTTTCAGAATTAAACAAATAATAGAAAAAAGAAGAGTTTCTAACTGCCTAACCTATAAATGTTTATAGACTTTGTATGTAGAAGAAAGATGGGACATAAATACAAATATAAAGGCACTTAGGAGAATTTCGTACTGCCAAATGAGTTATCTGAACTTACCTATATAAATAAAACAAATTCAGATTATTTGTGATTGCAGGAATTTAGTAACAGTGACGTCAAAATTATTAGTAAAAACTATTTGTAGTCTGTTTATTGACGCTCATCACATAGATTTTTATATTACCGAGGGACTAGTTTCGGAAGCCTTTTGCTCCATTTTCAACCTCTCTTTAAGTAGCATATGTTGTCGTCTGCTGTCTTCTCGGATCCAGACCCATGCATAAAAATAATATTTCAAAGAATATCACACATAGCAGAAGAAAATTGATATAAGAAATATCTGGTGTTTAAGAAAATTATAAAACCTAAACTAAAGAAAATCATTAAGGAAGCAACCACATTTACAAAAGAAAAGGAAAGCAACAGCATATTCAGTTCATTCACATATCACCCAAAAACAATTTATAAATTTAAAAAGACAATTAAGAAACAAAATATAATCTTGGCATCTACTAATGGAAACCAAACTTTAAAATTGCTAAATTCAAAAACAAAGGATGAAATCCCATCATTTAACAGATCTGAAATATACCAAATAAGTTGTAAACAATGTGAAAATTTCTACATAGGTCAAACTAAAACAAATCTAAAACCCAGAGTCAAAGAGTGCTTTAGAAACATCAGATTGACACAAGAAGTAAAGTCAGCAGTAGCATTTCATATTATGAACGAAAATTATGAATATGATCCAAATCCAAAATTATTAAAGGGAGTGATAAACCAAAATAAACTAACAACATGGGAGAACATATTCATATGGAAAAATAAGGACCACACAATGAACTTCGAAATCCCACAATAGATAATTTGACAAAGAAGTTCATAGTTCCACCGCCAGAGAGAGGACAGCAGATGACAATAGATGCTAGTTGGAGAGACGTTGAAAATGGAAGCAAAAGGTTCCGAAGCTAGTCCCTCGGTGATATATAAACATATGTGATTAGCGCCGATAAACCAGCTACAAATAGTTTTTATGATTAATTTTGGCGTCACTGCACTTTCCCTTGATTGTTAACTCGATGGCGTTATTCGTTAGATTTTCACACTTCTTCTGTTCAATTGTACAGTCGCGGTTGGTTAATATTGTGTAGCCTAATCACAAATTGATAATACTTTTAAATTTAAATTGTGAGGTAGAAATCCAGGCAATTCTAATGAATTTAAAAAGTCTGTGGGATAATTCTCTACGTCATCCTGGTTTATAACTGTGTCATGATTTGTACGAAACCAACTTCTCCGGAACAAACAAACACTCTACAACGTAATTCTGATACACCAGCACGACTATATGCATTATCTGCATCTTGCTGTTCATCAATGCGGCCAGCACGTGACGTCACACATTTGACTGTCTTGTACGACCGGAGTCAGGTCATCTTCTCCTTTTTGTAACAGTAGTTTCGAGTTATATTTAGAAAAGGTATGAAAAGATTATAAATATATAAAAATATATGTAATTTTGTGATTGGGTGTAGTAATAATTGTATGACGTAATGTTGTGACGTGGCATTAAATTGGCCAATCACAAAATTAAGATAGGAGTAACGATAGTTACGATAAATCAATAATGTTGGTAGAGATGTTTTGTAATGGTGAGTGTGATGAATAGTGGAGCAGGATCAAGAACTTTTATGTAATTGTTGGAACTGTTTAAAAATAACAAAGTAAGAATTTATCGATATGTTGGAAGTGACTGGGAAAGGAAGTTTAAGTAAAGTGTAATCTAAATAATACAATTAAATAGTTACAAAATTTGACTTCTCCGAAACTCAGATTCCACGCCTGAAACTCAGATTCTCATGACTCTTAGTTAATCAAGCACGATCATCAAGAAACAAATCAAAATACAACGAATTAACTCTGTTATATCTGGCTTCTCGACGTGGGTCTTCGAAAAGTCAACGTGTATCCCATCTCAAACATAGAAATCCCGCACCAAATGTCGCCCGAACGTGTGACTGATTAAGATGGAGAGAAATTAACTACGGATAAAGTATTCCTGTCCCATCCTTGACATAGTAAAAAGTTACCGTGAAGTTCATAGAGTCACAAAGACATTGAATTAATTGTGTATAAATTCATTTCACATTCTCGAATTTACAAACACAAATTTTAAAGACGTTATCCCAGGATTCACAAAAATTGGACAAAAATTGTAGTGGTCAAATATTTAGTGTTATAGTGCATTTATAAATTAATTTTTTATCTAATCTTCTAAATATATATTATGTTACATAAAATTTCCAGTCTTGTTAACAAACGATAAACGTTATTTAATATAATATGGTAAGTGAAATAGCTTTGAAGTCTTTGGTAATGAGTGAACTATCTTTCTGCTTTATAACGCTTTTGGTTGTGGAAAATAAAAGGTTTATGTGTTCCCTAAACGTTTACGTGTGTACTTTTTGTAGTTTACGTCCTTTTCAACTCTTTTAGTCATATCGGACGATGAATGGAATGGGTAAAATGATGCTTAAATTGGCCCAGGGTCCATGGAGCATACATCTCCAATTTACTGTACCTAATTCAAGAACATGTGGGGGAATTCTGATATTATGATGTTACATATTTCTTTCTATTTGAGTAGTTTAATTACATATTTCAGTATTTTAAAATGTACATATATATGTATATATTTTTACTGACTTTTAGTACATAACTATCCGGACCCTAGTTATAAGAAAGTAACTTTACCTAATTACACATTTGCTATAGATAAAAAGTGAATATTGACTGTAACATGTTTTAGAAATAACCAACATACACTGCATTTGAGTTACATATTTAATCGCGAGGCAAGTAAAATATTCTGTGATACCATGTGTAAGACTTTAAGTACTTTCTGTAATTAAACATTAACTATTTTGTTGAAGCATATTCTAGTTTAACTCGGCATCTAGTGCAATTTAAAATAATGTACTTATTTCTCTTTACACAGTAGAACTGAACAAACATGAAAGATTCTATGGAGAGTGCGGGAAAAACCCTCTTGGAGACTCGCCAGAAAGATAAACTGAAAGCTTAAGACTAGACCAGCCAGTATTTCTGGATCAGCTCCGAAACATTTCCAACAGTTTTGTTTCTCTATGTATGTGAGCTGGACGGTAGGTTGGGACACTAGTAATATTCATTGTTTCCGCCTGCGCATACATAGAGTCGATTTTACGGGATTTGGAAAGAAGCCACAGGAAATTGCATTATCTGTTAAAAGGTATCCGCTGGCTGTTTATCTCCCTCTTGTTTTGGAACCATTCTTCTGTTTAGAGAAGTGCTGAGCTGGGATTTTAATTATATTATTTGTTTTCATAGGCACTGCTTTTCTAAAATTGTTTAATGGGTATGGAAATTTGTATATTTACCGTAATATTGTCTTTCGCAAGCTCATTCGTAACACTGGGGAAAAAAAAAATGTTTCGAGCACTTCAAGAGGCAATTCCTAGTAATTTTGGGTTGAGAAAAACAAATATGACAATGAAAAAAATTTATTAGCTCTAGTTTCTGTGATATACAGAAGGTGGAAGTATTACATATTAACGAATTGAGAGAAAACGTTACCATTTAATCACATACATGCTGGCAACAATGAACGTTCATTTGATTTTTTAACTGGTAATTACATGCCAAGAGCTATAAATTTCTGGAAAAGTACTTCGCAGATAGTCGTATCTGAAGAGAGTCATGTGTTGGCCTATTGACTTCGTCGTCGTTTAGCTTACCTCTTGTGATTTTTTTTTTTTTTTTTTTGTAATTTACGTCCTCCAACGTTAAGTCATATCGGACGATGAATGAAATGGGTGAAATGATACTCAAATGAGTCCGGGGTCCATGGAGCTTAGAGTTACCCGATATTCGTCTATCACGAAAAGGGAAAACCCTGAAAAAACCTTATCCAGGTAACCCACCCTAACCTAGATTCGAACTTGGGACCTCCTGAACGTGAGGCAGACACGCTACCATCTACGCTACCAAGGTGGGCGCCTCTTGTGATGGAGCTCCGCAGAATCCGTATACAAAGATCAACAGTAATCTGCAAGCATTACTTCACTCCAACGGCCCTGATATCTTTGTTCCATAACAGAAATGTCCTGATGGAATCTCCCCATGTTCATCACTAACAGCTCCACAACTAGGAGGGAAAAGGTCTAGATGGGAGTGGAGAAAATGGATCTTAAGGGGCATGTTGCATCCAAGGTTACGGTATTTTTGTAGGAGCACTGTCACCAAATGCTTTTAGTTGTCATCTACCGTATTATGACAGGTGTGCCAACTCAAAAAAATTTCCCCCAAATTTAAAATCTTCACTCTAAAAACTGAATTGTCGCTTTATCTTAAAAAAAAAGAGCTAATATATCGTTTTTATGGTGACTTTTGAATTCAGCAGTTTCAGCCCGAAACACTTTCATTGTCGCCCAGTGTAATTATTCGCGGGTCAAAATAGTTAAAGTTATATTGAGGAAAAACTCCTTAGTTGAAATTAATTTTGGAAACCAGCTATTTCTATTAATTTTACTCTATTTTTTAAAACCCGTTTTGTTACTTCGCTTCCTTGTCTGTGTTCTGACAAGCTGTTTCAATCGGGTTAAAACTGACTTCCTTATGAGGTAGAGATTTGAAACTAAACGAAGCTCAGAACTGGATGACAGTACAATATTATCTCGCCTTCAAAAAACCCCTCAAAGAAAGCTACCTTACACATGATAAAACTTTCTAAAATTATATTTTGTCTTACGTAGCTCTAAGATTTCATTAAAATACTCGTTTATAAGATATTTCCATAGGAAACTAAATGCATATCTGAATTTTCTGAGTAAAACTTCTAAATTCCTTTGAAACATAAAGCATAGCTCAAATGGGCATTAAGGTAACGTAAAGGTACCCCCATGAGTAGAGGACATACGGCCTCCATCGGGGCGATAGGTGGTTACAACACCCATCTATATAGACTCCGGCATACAGGGCTTGTGATTTGGTCAGCCCCACAAGGCAGCTTCCTTCACCCCCAGGAATTATCCTGGTACTCATTTCTGTTAGAGACTGGGTGAACCCCAGGGCCATAGTGCGACCAGAAGGATTATACCAGGGAATAAATTCCAATGCTACCATCGGGGATCGAACCCGCGACTTCCTGGCGTGTGGGCTAATGCCGTAACAACTAAGTTAAAGATAAGCAAATTCAGAGACAAACACAGTGGCTTAAATAGATATAATCGACATGAACAATTAAATGCAACGGCCGGGTTTTGAACTGGGATCTACTGGTTTCCGTCCAGTCGTTCTTACCCATTGAGCTACCATGGCCAACTTGCCATCATGGCATAAAATTCTCCAATAGACTCATATATTTCCGCGGTAAACCACTAGGGGCTCTCACATCCGACATACACCGTTTGTGGCGACTTACTATCGTAAGTACTTGAGTCCCAGGCTTCATCATTTAACTCTTATTATTTAAGTTAATTGATGGGAATTAATCATTTTTTTTTCACTCTAGTCATATACGGGCTAAGATTCTGGATTGATAAAGTCGACATGAAAATTTCAATGCCGCGGCCGGGATTTGAACCACGGATCTATTGATTTCCGTCCAGTCGCTCTTACCCATTGAGCTTCCATAGCCAATTTGCCGTCATGACATTAAATTCTCCAATTTTTAAATTTACGTCCTTGAACGTTAATTCATATCGGACGATGAATGGAATAGGTGAAATGATGCTCAAACGAGCCCAGGATCCATAGAGCTTAGAGTAATCCGACATTCGTCTTGAAGGATAAGGAAAACCCTGACTGAGATTCGAACTCGGGACCAGACATGCTACCACAACGCTACCGAGGCGGGCTCCAAATTTACAGGGCAAAAATGAGTCAGTTGGAGAATTTAATGTTGGGACGGCAAATTGGTCATGGTGGCTCAATACGTAAGAGCGACTGGACGGAAACCAGTAGATTCATGGTTCAAATCCCGGCCGTGACATTGAAATTTTCATGTCGACTCTATCAGTCCAAAATCTTAGCTTGTACACGGCGTCTTAGCTTCACATATTTAAGTAAAAATTAAAAATTTTAATTACCATGCCTCTAAAAGACAACACTAAGAGATATTAAATTACTTATCCTAGCTCCATTTAGATATATAGCTCCAAACGAATTCCTAACCCAATAAAACTTGTCCTGAAAATTTGAAAATGTGTATTTTTAAACTGTGCAGGTACTTGTGAGTCTTGAAAGAAAAGGTCCAATGCAGTAGAGAATAGTAAGTTGGGAAGAGAGTATTTATAAACTCACAATATTTCATATCATTTGTAGTCTATAAACTATGGATCAGTGGGGCCCCGTAGGGTTCCAGATCTTTGTAAAAAAAAAACTGAAGCTAAGAAAGAAACTTAATAACACACTTGAGCTATCTGGTTAAAATTATCTAAGACAACTAAGTGTGCTATTAAGTGTTGAGAACTGGAAAGACCTGGGAAGACTGGGAATTATGGAGATAATGGTGGAAATTGTATTAAAATATTGGGCGAGAATTAGAAAATTAGATGAGCAGAATATTCTATGTCAGTGCTTGATAGTACAGGTAAGACTAAACCAGAAAAAATCGTGGCTAAATAAGATAAAGGAAATGATGTTAAACATAGGGTTTGGTGTCATGTGGGAAAATGCTGCAAAGTAGATTTGGAAGGAACTTAGCTTAACAAAGGAAGGTATTGATAGGTAAGAAATAATAGGAAGTTTCAATTTGAGAAGCCCAATTGAAGTTTATAACTAGACGAAAGTGATCTGGAACAGGGAAAAATAATTTGATATTTGTGATAAAGCAACAAGAAAAGCCTAGAACAGCGCTTGTGAATTTGTAGGAGTTTGGAAGAGCTAAAGAGATAAAGAATTTTAAAAAGGTATTATTATTGGTTTGAAATAGAAAATACCTATACAATATCGAATGATGCGTCGTTGTTTCCTTCTGATCATACACGATAAGGACAGTGGAATGTATGTGTGGCTCAAAAAATCGATTTTCCGCTTTGTGTCTTATAAAAAGGTACATGTTTTTACGAATCTAGTGATATATATATATATATATATATATATATATATATATATATCACTATAGGCATTCATAATATTTAAGACCTTTAAATGGTGATTTTAATATGGCGTCAGCATGTTCACGCCCCTTTTAAATACCTACATCACCACTGAAATTAAAACAGTTGTAACTTTGTGATTTGTGGCAGCAGAGCGATACGGTAAATTTTATGCTTGTTGTTGGTATCTCTGCTTCTGGTGTGGCTGCATGTGTATTGCAGAAGGCTCTCACAATTTGGCGAATCGTTTACTTTTCAAGCACATGTGAATTATAGTTACACTTTTGCTGACAGCTCAAATTATCGAGTTAATTGTTATTTACTCAAGCTGGTTTGAAGTCTTGCTATAAATACGGATAGAGTAAAGCCTTTTGGTAGGAGAATGGCAGTGTTTTGTCATAAAAGCATAAAAACAGTGACATTGAAAGTCTATCTTACCTTCCTAGCTGTAGCATACTTTCAGCTTCTGGGAAAAAAATTGTCTCACATACAACCCGATGATGACAACAGACTTTGCATAGATAACAGCGGAGCTCAAAAGAGCGTTTTAATTGTATATTTATCATTTTTATCGAAACTGGTGCAAAAAGTGTGATGTGTAAGGACTGTGGAATTGTTGATTGTGTGAGTATAGTGGAAAATACCAGCAGTAGAAAGAGGCTTGTTACTAGATTATCTGTAGTATGTTCAGTATGTACACAATACAACTCTGCAATGATCTCAAACGTAGTAGGTGCTACTAAATGTTGTGAAATTAATTTAAGATGTTTGTTTGCCATGAGATGAAGTGGTAAAGGTAGGAAGCCAGGAGAGTCATTTTGTGCTTTAATGGATCTGCCACCACCAACTGCAAAGGTTTATTTCTGTTTGGCCAAACTACTGAAGAGTCTGGAGGAAACTGCTAAGGAATCTATGAGCGTTGCAATTGAAGAGGCAGTATTCGTAAATGAAGGCAGCAGGGATATAACAGCATCCTTTGATGGAACCTAACAAAAGCGAGGACACACCTCACTCAATGGTTTTATTACTGCTACATCATTAGTTACTGGCAAAATAAGTGACATTGAGTGTATGACAAAACACTGTCACCTCTGCAGGAGTGAGAGTTCTTCTAAAGGCATCGTTGCCATATGGCCAGTTTTCCTGAGAAAGCAGGTGGCCATTTACTTCGAAGTGCCCATAACAACATTTATTGGATTTTCTTCATCTTCAAACACTCATACATGTAAGCTCGAAGTGTACCCGAGAGTCCAAAGACTCCGGCCTCTATCTCCTGGGAGAGGACGGAGGACTCCGGGGCTCTTTCCACTGGACAATACCTGTAGTCCAGAAGACCACCCCCCATCGAAAACGTCAAGATGGGATGGAAGTGGATACGCCATTTACGCGCGTCAACCCGCAGGGAAGACTACCGAAAACCTCGGTGGGACCACCTGGTGATCTAACACACCTTCTACTAGCTCTGTAGACAAGCACCCGGGACCTTTTAGGCAACCATCTACCCCGTCTGGGCGGCCGAGGCCTGACCCAAGGTACCCAATCTCTCCGGATGTCGAGAACACACTGCCCCCTCGAGTCCAACCCAATCCGAAAAACTTCCATTCGGTAGGGGCTCGAATGTTCAGCCCGAGGTTCTTCTAGTAACGTCAGAAGTACCACGAGTTCTCAGGATCCGCATCTCTCGTACCCCAGCAAATGAAGGGGACGGATTCCCTCCCCAACGGGATCAGACACTCATACAGTCGACTACTGTTTACATTCTGGCTCATAAGCATTGATCTGTGATTCGTCAACTATTCCAATCTTATATACGTCTTTTGTGGCACCAAGTTTGTATTTCTTGAATATTTTTATACAACAAACAACATGAGCACTTTTTTGAGATTGTGTCAAATTATGTGAGATCCAAGGAGAGCAAACCTACTTCACGGCTAAATAATCAAGAAGTATTTCATATATGCTGGTGGAAATAGTGTCCAGGGTTACTTAAATCTCATATGTCGCATGGCGATCTTGCATTATTAGTTTTAGCACAGCATCCATGTTTTTCTGGCACAACAACTGATTCTGCATGACCTTCACGAACTTCGTCACTGAGCAAACAGCGGCCACGACTAAATTCATCATACCAGCGTTTCGCAGTGGCAAAGGATGGAGTTTGGTCGTCAAATGAGGAAGATAGTTGATCTTCTTTTTTTAATTTTTTTTATTTTTCTACACCGATCAGCAAGTGTGCTTTACAGATGTTTGTTATTAAGACCCTTAGTAACAGTACACAAAACAATTGAGGCAGCCATCAACGAATCCTCTAGCTAAATATGGCAGGATCACTATAACACAAGTTGAGAACTTTTAAGTTTTATATTTATCACTCGTTTGGGTCGTCTGTACTGGAGAGGACATTCAGGAGAAGATCTTGTGGCAGTCTGCGCTTGAGGCGAGTTGGTTGGCGAGTGCGAGCGCCGAGATTGTACGTAAAAGCTCCAGGGACCTCCTGAAGATGGTAAAAGAAAGGTCGTGCCAGCTGGCGGATGTACTGGTGAACGGGTGAAGACGAAACTCGTGGTGAAGTTGTTGGTTTCTCACGAACCATGGAACATTTGTAGCTGTATGCAGCACCCTGTTTTGTAATACCTGCAGTCGGCGGAGATTAGTCTTGCTGGTGCCACCCCAGACTGGAGCTGCATAGGCAAAAATGGCAGGGACTAGAGATTTGTAAAGAAGGGAGGATTCATAACCAAGTGAGGTGCGCCTGTTGAGTAAAGGGTACATCCGCGTTGTATATCTGCACTCAACTCCCACGGATAAAAATCCGTAATATAGAGGTTAGCTGTGAATTCCTTTTCCATGAATGAAAATGATCACACTGTACACTTAAAACTTACCTTTACTCGTTAAGGGTTTCTTTTATATTTTGTCTTGATGTCTCAGTGGTAAAATTCAAGCTTAGACTTATAGAAATACAATAATTCTACTCAGCATTATCACACGCAAACATGACGAAGTCACGGCCTCTTGTCGAAGGACGTAATAAAACATTGCACCATGTTTTTGTTGAGACACAATTTCCAAGTTAATGTAAACAAAACAAAAGAAGGTATCATGAAAATGTCTAAAGTAGATTATAGTCAGAAATGTCAAACTTTCGTTGGAAACATCAAGGTTTCTAAAGCTCAAATTATAGTGAGAATTGTATTTCATGGTCTTGTGAACCTAAATAGTATGAGAAATCAGATAGTTTCTAAAATGTTTGTGTATTAAGATGAAGTAAATGGAGAAACTAGTGTAAATTTAGTTTGTAAAAGAGCATAGAGAGTAATATAAATGCAGTACAACCCATTTTTAGGTTAGAATACTTTTCTAAACTTTTACATTCCTGTTTGCCTTCACTTTTAGATATTAGTCATTATTATACTGCATTAAGGCAATGTAATGAAGTGTATTTTATAGGTTATATTCCTTGAAGAGCATCACGTTTCCATGTTGTTAATTTGCTATGTATCTGCCACTTGACTGCTCTAAGACAGTTGAGTGACTTGGGTATCGAGAATTCTCCATAATAATGCTTTCTCAAGTCCTCTAAAACTTACAAGTTAGGAACCTAAAGGGCTTATAGCCTGATGTAGCAAAGCGGATAAGATTCAAGCAAGGGAGGATTATTATCATTGCAATGTCAATTTATAGCGTTAACGTGAAGATTCGATTACAGAAGATTGTGGTTAGTTAACGGGACAACAGCGGAAGATCTTGCCGTTGCCATGACTACTTCCTTAAGCCGACCTCGGTGGGAGGACAGATGCTCTCCCTTCTAATGAACTCTTGTAATTAATGTTTGTTCAACTGTTCATAGCTTGCTGTATTTAAAACTTGACCTCATCTCCGTGGGTTTGTATACTTTATAAATAATAAATATACAATTCCTGCAGGTATGCATGGCACAATTGTAACAATTATTCTTGAAATCTGACGTTCTTTATCAAGTTGGATAGCATCGGAGGAGGTATTTTTTTTTAAAATTTACGTCCACCCCAACCTCAAGTTTAATCGGACGGTGAATGAATTGAGTGAAATGATGCTCAATTAAGTCCAGGTTCCATGGAACTTAGAGTTACCTGACATTCGTCTTGAAGGATAAGGGAAAACCCCGGGCAAAACCGTATCTAGGTAACTCACCTGACCGCGATTCGAACTCGGGAACTCTTGAACGTGAGGCAGACATGCTACCATCTACGCTACCGAGACGGGCATCGGAGGAGTTAGGTAATGGTTAAGATTTTATTATGCTCAAATGAACCGAGCGGTATAGCTTAGGCGGGTTCGATTACCATGTCCGACCAACCTGACCCATGGAATTTCTCATCGTCATTCCAGGGTCGTCAGGTGAATGCTGGATAGCTTAATTATACCGAATTTTCCGTCCCTCCATTTCTTCTCCATTATCATTTCACATTATCTCTCATCTGGTGGTCTCTTGCTTGGTATAAGTGTAGGCGGGAGTCTCGGTGGTGCATGGCGGGATGATATGCCCTTTCGAGACAGCCAGCCAGGGAACTTAGGGGCTCGGCTGCTGGGCTCATTGCCGTCCCGCAGTAGGGGAACGTGTCTGTTGCTTGTATGTTGTAATTTGCGTCCTCCAAAGTTAAGTCATATAGGACGATGAATGGAATAGCCGAAATGATGCTCAAATCAGCCCAGGGTCCATAGGGCTTACAATTATCCGACATTCGTCTTTCAGTATAAGGGAACACCCTGGAAAAACCTTATCCAGATAACTCACCCTGACCGAGATTCGAACTCGGGACCTCTTGAACGTGAGGCAGACACGCCACCACCACGCTACCAAGGCGGGCTTGCTCTAGCCTGTCGTAGGACGTCTGTATTTAAGTATATTGAAGGGATTGATAGAGTCGACCTGAAAAATTCAATGACATGGCCGGGATTTAAACCAAGAATCTACTGGCTTCCGTCCAGTCTCTCTTACCCATTGGGCTACCATGGCCAATATTCCGTCATGACATTAATTCTTCAATTGACTCATATATTTCCCCAGTAAACCACTAGGGACTCTTGCATCCGAGACACCGTTTGTGGCAACTTACTATTGTAAATATTTGTGTCCCAGGCTTCATCATTTAACTCTTATTATTAAAGATAACTGGTGGAAATTATTGATATCTTTATCAATCCAAACCCTTAGCCTGTATACTGCTAATGTGAAGAAATGAATAATTTCCATCAATTTACTTAAATAATAAGAGTTAAATGATGAAGCCTGGGACTCAAATATTTACAATAGTAAGTCACCACCACGATTTATCTCGGATGCTAGAGCCCCTAGTATTTTACCGGGAAAATGTGAGTCAATTGGAGAATTATCATGACGGCAAGTTGGCCATGGCAGCTCGATGGGTAAGAGTGATTGGACGGAAACCAGAAGATCCATGGTTCAAATCCCGGCCGTGGTATTTAATTCTTCAGGTAGACTCTATCAATCCAATACCTTAGTCTGTATACGGTTAGTGTGCAGAGATGAATAATTTCCATCAATTAACTTAATTAACTTAAACTGTAGGGAAAGTGTCCTCTGGAGTATTTAAAATTTTCAGTTTGTATATTCCACCAGAGCAAAAGCTGAGCTCTTACATAAACAAACCAGGAGTTGTTTGTTTTCAAAATTACTTTAATTTTAAATTTAAGCTACTTCATGGATAGAGTGCATTACGCATAGCATCCTTTGTTCGTTCAGAGGGGTAACCTAGTACATCACAGTTTTTCTTCCATTCTAAACCAGAACATCCCATCCTTAATGCTAATAGAGGAAAATCCTTCCTGAGGATAAGCCCGGTCCTGGGTGGGCCAGCAGCAGAAATCTTCGGGCTGAACACAGCCTGCCTGTACCTCGTCATCACTGTCGTCGTCTGTTTGTATGCAAATCAGGAACGATCAAGCTTTTAAAATTAGTAAAATAACGTGCATTTGTTTTGTAGGCTGGATATAACCTTAGAAACGTGTGATGTGTGCATTCTAGCGTATGGTTATATTTCATTTACGTATGTCATTATAATTCTATTAATTGTTTCTGTCGTTAAATCCTTGTAAAAGAGTATGTTTTTTCTTAAAAATTATTTAATCCTATTATAATTTGTATAACATCATTCTGTTAATAACACAATGTCTTAAGATGAATTAGCCTAACAAACTTTTGGATTTCAATCACAGATTTTAATAAATCACAAACAGAAATCACTTTCGTTACCTCATTTTCTCATTGCCACTTGCTAAAATGCTTTAGTCCACATTTTACTTTCATTTCACGCATACACCCGCCTCAGTAGCGTGATGGTAGCGTGTCTGCCTCACGTTCAAGAGGTCCCGAGTTCGAATCTCGGTCAGGGTGAGTGAACTGGATAAGGTTTTTCCGGGGTTTTTATCCTGAAATACGAATGTCAGGTAACTCTTAGGTCTATAGAAACTGGGCTCATTTGAGCATCATTTCACTGATCGTTCGATATGGCTTAACGTTGGAGGACATAAATTAAAACAAAACATCAACAGTTGTATATAATGATTGAGATAGCTGTTGATTAGTTTTGTCATTGGTTTTCCTATATTTGAAGACTATTTTTTTTTTTCAGAAATCTAAAGGCGGAAGAAGAAAAACGTTAGTATGATGTTCTCTTTGTAAGGAAGCCGTAGTCTCTTGGGCCGTACAAAAATCGTTGTGGTCATAAAATTCCAAAACTGTTCTACCAGCGTCCTGTTTTTAAAAAATCATCTAAGTGCTTTGCTCGTACTGGTATGTTAGTGTAGTTTGTAGCCGAGACAGAAGCTTTAGCAGAACCTGACTCATATTTTTACCTCTTAACTGATCCGAGAAATAGCTGCAGAAACCACAATGTTGAGCTAATGGATGTGTGGTTGGCTGATCTTGGAACGCTTAGCTGCCTTAGTTACACTGAATTCTAACTGAACTACTTCTCAAACATAAAATGACTTACATAACGTCTAAACTGTCACTTATGATTACTTTAACACTGGAGGTTACTCAAAATATTTGCCTTACTACTCAGTAACTCTGGTATCTCAGTAACGTTTATGTTTAAGGATTTCTTAATTCGGAAGCTTGAGTGAAGATTTAAGAAACTGAATGTTGCAGCTCACAAAACGTTAAGAAGCTTATGAAACAATAGCTACTCTTCAGGCATTAATGAGCAATGGGATTCGTTTATGGGCGGTGTTTCCTTTGCTTGCTTTGCCGGGAAGCAAAATGATTAGAGACAAAGGCAGTTCGACACCATAACTTTACAAAGGCACTTTAGGAAGTCCTACGCACACAGAGAGAATGGTAGGGGGTAGAAAGTTACCAACAGCTGCACAGGATTTTCTACTACCAAAGTACGTCGTTCGGTGAACTTAGTTGACCTTGTGTGTAAGCAGAGAAACTTTGTTCCTCCACTCCTTTCAAGACGCTTATAACGTCGAAACACACAACCAAACTCCGTGTAACTCTTTTTGTTGAATTTTATTAAAATAATACTTACTTTGTTTCTAAAACTTCATTCTGAAACTAATATTGAGCAAACAGGCAGAACATTTATGGACATTTTAATTTGAATTGGAATCAGACTGTCTTTCGTTATTAGGTTCTGCCCTAGAACAGAGTAAGAACCACTTCAATACAAAATCCTGAACTAATAAGGCTAGCTTCTTAAGATTTATACCACAGATGTAACTTAGTACAAACATGATACAGCACAAATTTTGTCAATTTCACTTTGATGGTTTGGAAAATATGGTCAAATTTATTTAGTTTTGGTTACGTCACCTACAAGGTCCCATGCGACAAAATATCTTCAATTTTGGCTTAATATTTTAACAACAGGTTCCTAACAGATTCATTTTTTAATTTGCCCTAGGTTCTCTGTGTCTCCAGAAACTTTTAAAGCAATGAATATGGCTTTCCTGACCCAACATTTGAAATTTTTGTGCTTTGAAATAAAGAAAGTGTGCTTAAAATGCATGTCACAATAAAACCCAAGGCAGTTTCTATTTACCGTGTCTCTATGAACGTGTGCAGCAAGTTTTATTAGTCTAACAGTAAAACTGCGACGTAAGGAGCATTTTAAATGATGAAAAATGCCCAAATGTTCAATAGCCAGAAAGCAAGGATAAAGAATTAGAATTCATATCTATCACTAGCATTCACGTAACTTTCAAACTAGATTAGATCATTTAAGAATAGCTTTAAGATGCTATCTAAGCGTCTTTGGTTTCAGGAAGGCTTACACTATTTTATAGACTAAAAGGAGGGGAAGGTGATTTTTTGAAAATGTTAATGTAATTTCAGTCATACATATCTTTAATGACATCTTACCCCATGTCAAACTTTACTCATAATTAATTACCAAACCTAAAACCACTTAACAGTAAACACAAATCCAGAAAATATTTATACTGTCACCCAATTGTCGGAAGGCACGACCAAATGCAGCTGGGTAGGGGACAGGAGGCATTCAATCCACGCCTACCCATTTATCTTGCAGTGCTAACATAGTGGCATGACGGCATCATCCATCGGCTCATCCACTACAATATCCCAGCATACCTTATACAACTCATCAACACCAACCTTAAAAACCGTTAATTTGTCGTTGCCAATGACGACATCCATTCTCAACCCTATGGTATTCAAGCCGGGGTACCACAAGGCAGTGTCCTTGGTCCCCTCATTCCTCACCTATATAAACACCCTCCCTACCCTAATAGGCTGTAACCTCTATCTATTCGCTGATGACACATCATTAACGGTCTCATCTAAACAACACGTTAATGCAGTAACCAAGGCGCAGCGTTACGCTGATATGCTATCTGTCTGGTTCATCACTTGGCGCTTGAAGTTAAATGGAACTAAATCTCAGGCAGTCACATTCACCCGCCGTACTCCACAAGTTGTATCCAATCTCCGCCTGGCTGGATAGGAAGTACAATGGTCCACGGAGGCTACATACCTTAGAGTAACCCTGGATTGGCGTCTGAGGTGGAAACAACACATCACCACTGTGGCTAACAAAGTGTCCAGAAGGATGGCCATGCTATATCCTATGTTTAATAGGAAATCAACTATGAGCCTGAACAACAAAATGCTTATATACAAGCAGATACTCCGCCCTGCACTAACCTATGCTTGCACGGTCTGGGGAGTTGCAGCAAAATCTCATCTCCATCAACTACAAGTCCTTCAGAACCGCTACCTTCGGATAGCAACAGATTCCGATTGGTACATTCCTAACGATAATATCCATGCAGACCTCTCCTTCCCAAAAGTCACAGACTACATCCTTACCTTATCTCATAATTTTTATAACAAGCTCCCTTCTAGCTTCAACAGTCTAATCCGCGGTCTGGGAGAATATGACCTCGACCCCGGTGAAACCTACAAGCGACCCAGACTAGTGCTAGCACCACCATAGGCCCATACAATCCCCCAGATATTCATTGCATTTCAATCCCTACCAACAAACCCAACAACCATTATGACTTGTCCACCACCTTCCACCCACCGTCATATCATTAAAAAACCACCACCATGCCAGTAAGGGACAATGCCCCGAAATGGCAAAAGGTCGAAGGCCCCTCCTCCGAGGAGCAGGTTCATCTTCAACGACACCACTGTGTTATGGGATGGTTAGGAATGTGACACTAGGCACTGTCCGTCTCCTTCCCCTTCCCCTGACGTCTCGAACAATCGGGAGGATGTTATGGGCCACAAAACTTCCAGACACAGCGATCTGCGTATATAATGGATGCAGTGCACGAGTCAGTTCGTTCTTGGCGAGCAGCCGTGAAGAGCGCCGTGCTAGCGAACGGACTGGAAGACTGCGTACGTGTATCAGAGGAGTTGTACGTAATTACGAGTGTGGAGTGAACCTGTGACAGACGAACTGGTGGATTGTAATTGTGTGCGCTACGTATTTCTATGTGATAGGCAAGTGTTCCAACTGCAATTCGGTGGAAATAAAGAACATTTTGAGTTTGTACAATTGGACTTTTAATTCTACGAACCCACAAAGTCACAATATTTAACTTTATTATAAATCTTACTTTATTTAACTGATAGATATTTCTGTGTCGAGGATTTAATCTTTCTTATGTAGGTGCGTGCTGTGAATTAGATTAAACACACAAGTAGATAAGGTCACCACTGCCGGTTAGGAAACTCAACTTCCCCTCATACCAACATGAAAGAAAAATGGAGGAAAAGCACAATGAACAGAATAAAATTATTCCTTTCAAAATTAAGTCTTACTGTGCTCTTGTTATCCTTCGACGTAACTTGGAACTAAAATTGCAAGGTCAGTCGATTCCTACTGCTGCGTTTTATCTCCATACATCCTGTTGTTTTTTCTTGCTTGTTTTTCACTTGCAGGAAAGGTCTGATTTGGGGGCGGTTCAGGGCCATGTTAACGTGACGTTGCTTCCCCTTTAAAGGCCGTTTTTCTTTCTCTCGCAAGTAAAGAAGCGAGAAGGAGCCCTCGGGGGCACTGCGAAACAGCCACTTTCGCTCACCACTTGTAGATTTAAAGTCCGCTCCATTTCATCGCAGTGATTCGATTAACCAGCACAGCTAAGTGCTGATCCTTGTTCTTGTGGCAACCAAATTTCTTAACTCCTGCAGATATGAAGGCGTGAAAATGAAGAACTTTGCATCTCCGAGGCAGTCGTCTTACTTTAAAACACAAGGGGAACAGTGTTTCACTTAATCGTTGGCTCCAATTTGCTCTCATTTGAAAACACTCGCACCAAAAACGCCGTAAGTAGAGCTCTCTCTAGATAATCAACATTTTGACTGAAAACAACTGACTTTTATAGACATCTGAAGTTAGTGTAACAAGCGGAATGTCCGTTACGTGTGTGAAACTTGCACAAACATTCGTCTTTTTTGGGATTTCCCGTCACTAGGTAAATGCTGGGAAGCATAAACGGTTTGCCTTATCATATTCTATTATTTTCTATTTTCTAATACTGCATTAAGAATTATGATTCTAAAATTACAATGACAACTGTTACCGAATTATTATTAGGCATAAAAGGAATTATGTATAAAAATCCTATGAGGCTGTATTTATTTTTGCTAAGTTTCCCTATCAACGGGAGACAATAAGAAATGGAGACGTATTTACAATAAGAAGCACAGTGCATTAATCAGTCTTCTGATGTTTATCGCTTCTGCTGTCCTTTGCTTGCACAAGGATCGTTTGATAAGTTTGGTAAAAACCCAAACTCCACATAGCATCCAATGATGGCTATACATTTGGTCCAACAATGTTACAGATTTTTCATCCCGTCGGAAAAATAGGTTACTCCAAGGTCTACAAAACACTCATTGACTTTTAGTTAATTGATGGAAATAATCATTTCTACACACTAGGTGTACATAGGTTAAGGATTTTGATAGATAGTCAACATGAAAAATTCAATGCCATGGCCCGGATTTGAACCACGGATCTCCTGGTTTTCATCCAGTCGCTCTAACCCATTGAGATACCATGGCTAACTTGCCGTCATGACACTAAATTCTTCACGTGATTCGTATATCTCCTCGGTAGACGACTAGAGTCTCTTGCATTCAAGATACACCGTTTGTGGAGACTTACTATCCTAAGTACTTGAGTCCCAGGCTTCATCATTTAACTCTTATTTTAGTTAATTGATGGAAACTACCTAATCATTTCTTCACGCTAGCCCTGTATAGGCTAAGTTTTTTGATAGATGGAGTCAACATGAAAAATTCAATGCCATGGCCGGGATTTGAATCACGGATCTCCTGGTTTTCGTCCAGTCGCTCTAAGCCGTTGAGCTACCATGGCAAACTTGCCGTCATGGCATTAAATTCTCCATTTGATTCATATATCTCCCCGGTAAACCACTAGGGATTATCGCATTCAAGATACACCGTTTGTGGCGACTTACCATAAGTACTTGAGTCCCAGGCTTCATCATTACTAGGGACTAGGGACAAAGGTAGGTAGAGAACTATGAGTAATCTCTAAAGCTGAATGCACCTATTGATAAAGGATATTTTATTCAGTACTTATAATACTGATGTCCTACTGCTACTGTGACGTAGGCCAGGCTTCTTTGACCATCCTATGACAAGGTTAAAATGGGCGGAGGCTGCGCTCTTCCAAGTTAGGCCCGTTATGATATAGTATGTCATATCAACCTATTGAAAATACTTATTGGCAAGGAATAGCTGAGGTGAGAGGAGTCCTATGGTACAGTTACTATAATTTTCGGATTTAAATTCTACAATGGCACTGCAGGCTTGCACACTCCATTGAGGAGACGAGAAGTGGAGACCGCCCCCATCTGGAGATTTACAATGAGCATAATTATTCTTGCCATGCAACATAAAGCACCCCACTATCACTTAAAAATCTGGAACAGGCCATCAGTATAAAGCATGAAGTGAAAAAGAAGTGCTGAATAATGGAGAGAGAGGGAATTAGGGGATGCAACTGACTCTGCCAGAAGTCACCAGAAAGCTTGCGTAAACTCCGGAAAAAGCTCGTCGTTCAGAAAGGTCGATTCAAGTCACAATTTCACGATTACTAATCACACACGCTAAAGCTTTCACCAGTTCGCTTTTTTATGTAAATAATTATATATTGTTGGTTATAGCATTGTAGCATAGACGGTTATACCTAACGTTACAATCTATTCAGTAATTGGGAGCGTAACTGACTAGAATAAGAGTGCCTGCTAGTAGAGTAAGACGGTAGAGTCAAGTAGAGACAATATTGTATGCCAATTTACTAAACTCTATATATTGTCGCGGCGAAAAGCACGGAAGTTTCGGGGCCGAGAGGGAAGCGCGGTTTGTGTACACAAAGGGGACTACAGATAAAGACAACAGACGGATTGGTTTCACGTGGATAACGAGGTGCATAAGCAGATAAACACAGCGCTTGAGATGAAAGACTTACCGAGACAAACAAACTGAGATAAATGGACATTTCTGGTAATAACTTTTTTATTCGGTTTCTTTATTGTTCTGGAAATATCTTGAATTTAGGAATGAGGTATTTAAGGAAGTGCCGACTTGCCAAGAGGAGTGAGTCGCGAGAGGTAAGCAGAGAACAGCTGAGAGTGTTGTAAATTGAACGCTGTTTGTTACTGACATCGACCTTGGAAGATTGTGTTGTGATATGTGATGTAATTTCGCTGCTACGGAGTGTATTTCCACGCAAATAAAGAACATTTAAAATTTCGGCAAATTGGACTTTTAATTCCAAGAACCCACAAAGTCACAATATTAATGTAGATACTCTTAAAGTTTTGAAGAGACTTAGGTGCAGTGGCAACAGCAATTACATAATTATACAAAGTTACAGTTGGGCTTACCTTGGAGATGCGTTTTGTGGACGTTGAGGATGCGATGAGCGTTAATCTGTCCACCCCCAAGAGTGAATCTAAGGAGTTGACTGTCCCGAGCTACATTAACCGGCTGGAATAAGCAGCCCTTAAATATGGATCCATCGAACATGGCGGACCTAGTGCCAAACCTGGCAAATCTAACACCAATTGCTTCGTTGGTGCATCACACGCAAACCTTAACTTTCCAACATTTTTTTAGAACATCCTACATGCAATTCAGCATTTGGGCGACATAGATTACTAGTCAACATCCGGCTGAACTCAGATTACTTAGCATTGTCAGCACCAGCTCGTAGTCGATATGGACAGACGGAAAGTTGTAGCGGTTTATTGTTAGATGAAGGTAGTGATGATGGATTTCTCAGCTCTGGTGAAGTGCTCGCAGAATTCTTGAAGTTCACCACGACTGCTCTCGAGCGATGATCTCTGCACCCAAGGTCGAGGTATTGGAACGGAGAAATATTCAATTCTGCTACAGATTGATTAACTTTTCAGTACACTTCCCCAAAGAAGAATACTTTATTCCACATATACAATTTGATGCTTGATCTTACAAAATCTTGAAGATTGACGATAATTGTCTTTTCTCCTACTACCAATGATGCAAAATAGGAATTATAAATATAATAACACACTAGCTATTGGTGCGTCTGTAATGCATGACATAGAGAAATGCATTTGTAATTCTTTTTCTGCACACTTGCAGAGTAAAACTGAGGTACGTCTATCCTTTACGAATGTTCGGAGACCTGTTTCTTGCAAATATTCCATTCAAAAGAATTTAATATTAAACTGCTTCTCATTTGTTTAGCATAGCAAGAATGTAGAATCAGCAAGAAGGTTAATGCAAGCAGTAGTAGTTTATATGATCAGGTGCTTTTTTACTCTATGGATGTCTTGAATGTTGCATCCAAACCTCACGCCGAAACACACGCTAGGAGATGCCACAAGGAACAACAAAATATCTGCTACAGAGTTGATGTCATCAGAAATACCTCATTACCTTATCCCCACGAATCAGCAGTAATGAGGAATTTGTAATTTGGAAAATGTCCAAGTAAATCACAACACAGGAAATCTATATATTGACGTTTGCTAGTCTCACAAATACTCGAGTACGGCTGAACCGATTTGCCTAATTTTAGTTTTGAAATATTTGTATAGGTCCAAGGAAAGTTTAAAACATGAGCAAACAGCCTGAAGTGATAATGGGCCGGGTTATTAACTAAATATAAAAGTACACACGCAAAGCTTTACGGAACACATATGCTTTCTCTTATTTTCGACAAACAAAAGCATTATAAAGTAAAAAGATAGTTCACTCCTTTCCAAAGTCTTCAAAGATATTTCACTTACTATATTTTATTAAATAACGTTTATCGTTTATTATCAACGCTAAATTTTTGTATGTAGCATGAGGATGTTACTTTCGAACATTAGACACAAAATTAACCTCTGAACGCACAATAACACTATAAATATTTGACCACAGACAATTGTTGTCAAATATTGGCAAATCATTGGATACCTTCTTTAAAATTTGTGTTTGTGAATTCGTGAAAGTGAATTGAATTGACACAAAATCAATTTAAGTCCATTCTGACTTTGTGAAGTTCGCGGAAACTTTCTTATTATGCCAATGAGACTTAGGTAGTAGAAGATAATCAAATGCACAGTGAGCTACGTCACGTACTGACCGCACTGATGAACAGCGAGATGCAGGTAATAGTAATAGTCGTGTTGGTAAGAGAGAATTGCATTGTAGAGTGTCTATTTCATACAAATCAATTGATGCAGTTATAAACCAAGATGACGTAGTCATCTATCCCACACAGTTTTTAAATTCATTAAAATTACCCAGACTCTCACCTCACAATTTCAAATTAAATGTAGGATCAGTTGTGATCATGATGAGTAACATGAACTGACCACTACTGTGCAATGGAACACGACTAACTGTGAAAAGTTTAAGGAATAGCGTCATGGAGGCAACAAGGAAAAGTACAAAGGAGAGGACATTTTGATCCCGCGTATTCCGATGATTCCAGCGGATTTACCATTTGACTTCAATCGTCTACAGTTTTCCGTGTGTTTGACCTTTGTGATGACAATAAATAAATCGCAAGGGCCGTCGTTGTAAGTTTGCAGAATCAACTTGGAGTTTCCCTGTTTCTCTCATGGACAATTGTACGTCGCGTTTTCGCGCGTCGGAAAACCACATCTTTATATACGAGGGCTGTTCAACAAAGAATGATCACAATCTTTTTTTGATAACCTACATTTACTCATCCTCATAATTTTGATTGTATTTCTTAAAATAGTCTCCCCAGAATGCCATGCACTTGTTCCAGCGTTTCTGCCAGTCTTCAAAGACATGCTGGAAAACATTTTGTGAGAGATCCTTCAAAATCTCCTCTGCAGCCTTCACCACTGCTCCTGATGATGGATAATGTCTCCCACGAAGGCGTTTCTTCAAGTTAGGGGATATAAAAAAGTCAAATGGGGCTATAGGGAGGGTGAGGGTTGCACTTAGCGTTGATTTTTGCAAGATATTCAGCAACAACATTGGCAATATACGACCGTGCATTATCGTGGTGCAGCATCCAGCCTGCTTCATGGAAACGTGGTCTTTTGCGCCTGATATGTCCATGTTTTCAGGACATCCCTGTAGTATTGTCCAGTTACTGATGTGTGTGCAGGTACAACATGCTGATAAACCATCCAAGAATATCAAAGAATGAGATGACCATAACTTTCCCAGCAGAAGCAACCACTTGTGCTTTTTTGGGGCTGGTGATGAAGGAGATTTCCTCACTGAGCATTGCTATTTGCTGTTTGCCCTCGATCCTCTCTCACAATGGCAGCAGGAGTGTTGATGTTTTCTTCCGTAAGAACAGTAACTGGAGCACCTGGTCCACCTTCCTTTGAAATTGATTGTTTCCTCTCTTTAAACACTTTAAACCACCTTCGAGCTGTGCTGTAGGGAAGAACACTCTCCATAGACCTCCTGTAATATTGTATAGGCCTGAACTGAAGATTTGTTAATATGAAAGCAGAATTTCAAAGCCGCATATTGTTCCTCGCGTGTTACCTCTATTGCAGCGATAGGTGATACTGAACATGTGTGGACTTGCCTGCTTCTCACAAGTGGAGACCAGGAGTACCAACAATGAAACTACTACGGCGTGTTTGTTTCACATTAAGCTAGCAGAATATAATAATGTTGAATTTTAGTGCGAAAATTACTATGATCATTCTTTATTGAACAGCCCTCGTATTTACGGACCACAAAAAGCCAAGAAGACGTTTATTAGAAAACTTTAAATTGATTAACTTAATTGTGACTATATTGTACTTAAACTTCACCTTCAATTGCAGATAAATACGTAACTACTCCGAATTTGTTTTATTGATATAGATATATTCAGACAACTTTTATTGACGGTACGAAGTACGCCAGTTCAGCTAGTGAGCAATAAATAACAGGGTTCCAGGATTTGACATTTCCCAAAAATTCTTCAGCCTTGAATGTGACAATCTCTTTGTCTATTTTAATTATTCCTGGTTTAAACGCTTCCTCTTGGCAAAGAATAATAAACACAAACTCGCCACAGTTCAGTGATTGTACATGATAATTAGTACAGAACAAAGCATAATAAAAGTAAGAAATAATTTGTAGAAAAAAAAACATTTAAACTGAATTGCACTTTTAAGGTTCGGGTTTTATAGACATTTATTTTGCTCTGAATTATTATTTTTAATCTAAAGAAGCCATTATCATGCGTCATTTCCTTTGTAACTTTAAACTTGGTTTATAATTTGTGAAGGAGGAGGCAAATGGTTGGTTAAAGTACAGGAAGCTCTCCCGTGATGAACCACAACGGACAAAAACGTTTGCGGGGAATACTTCACAAGAACTTTATTCTGGAGCTGTAACTTTAAACGGAGGTAAATATTTCCTGTGGAGTCTCAGTGTTCCTTTGTCCACGTCACATTTCTTCGCATTGTTGGTTCTGCTTCTTCATTTTATCTGTGTGGCACTTTGCTGTAGCTCTTAAAGCCACCCAGCCAAGATCCCTTTATTCTCTTTCTGCTCGACTTCCCTCCTTCATCGGATGCCTTCCGTCTTCCTCAGACGCGTTTATCTCGCAACCTCCCTCTCCATCTCTCTTTTTCCTTCCCCTCCCCGCCCTCATTATTTCTCTACCGTCTCATTGTGTGGCAAGGATTGTGTGGATTTAATGACGTCATATATTTACAGAAGCCACCATGGACCCCAGGGGCTGTTTTCATGGTGACCCTTCCCCACCCCCAGGGCTCTGCAGCACCTTGATTAAAGCCTACCTCCTCGATCCCAGCAGGCTTCAAACTTGTGTGACTTCAATACTTATACTAATAAATTGTGCGTTCTTAGCATATAGTGTACCTGAGGTGACAGTCTTGTTTATGTGTTTTAGGGAAGAGATATCTCAATAATTCTCGAAAGCAATGATGAACATTTGCGTAAGAATTTTCATATACCTTTTACCACCATTTCATTTCTAACCAGCATATTTAAAATTGACTATTTTTTGGAACTTTTTGCTATTTTTTGGAATAAATAATCTTCTTACTGACCAGAAAAAGTGTCAATATGTGGTAATGCTACGTTGTATCCAATTATGTTTTAGTTACAGATTAATTACCTGCTAGAACTCACCAGACGCGTATTCCCTAAAAGTAAATAAATACTATTGACTTTAATATGCGTATAATTATGGCATATAGGACTGACAACGCAAGATAAAGGTAATTACCTAACAAGAAATTTTAATAAATTGTATCTCATATACAGGATGTTTCAGAAATACTTTTACAAACCTCGGGTGTGGGTTCCTCACACAAAAAGAAGGAAAAACTTTCATACAACATATGTCCCATAATCCTTTGTTTTCTCGTTAGGTGTTCAACTCAGTGGTACACTTATAACACACAACACTCATAACAAATGCTCGAAATGTCCTCTTCCTTCTACGCATGCCTGTACACCCTTTCAAATACTCCGGAATGGTGGTGAATGGTTTCACAGGCTTCCATGACACGTCGATAAAGTGTTGCTGCATCCGGGATTGTAGCTCCATAAACTAATGATTTAAGATGCCCCCATATGTAAAGTTACACAGGATTAAGGTCGGGAGAACGTGCAGGTCTTGAAACTGGTCCTCCTCTGCCTATCCATCAGCCATGGTAGATATCACTTGGTGTATCTCGAATAATGCGACTAAAATATGCCGGAGCCCCATTATGCATAAACCACATGTTTTTCTCTTATTCGCAGGGGCACATCTTCGTGAAGTAAGTCGGGAAGAATGTGCTGGATAAAGTCCCTGTAGACAGCACCAGTAAGACGTGTTAGCAAAACGTATGAACCTACTAGACAGTCCCCTACAATGCCAGCCCACACATTCAGACTAAACAGTTGCTGATATCTAGCCTGAAGTACAGCATGAGGATTACGATCTGTCCATACGTGTACGTTGTGGAAAGTAGTAACTCCATCTCTCCCAAACGTTGCCTCGTCTGTAAACAAAACTGAAGAGACAAACAATGGATTGGCTGTTTGTGCTACAAACCATCGGCAAAAGTTATCCCGTCGTGCTTTCAGCAGGCGAAGGGCTCTGCACACCTTAAATATAATATGGATACAGGAGCTGCTCGTTAAGTACCCTCCATGCTGTCACGTCTGTTAGGTACCAGATGTCACAGCCAATTGTTGTGTATGGATACCTGGATCATCTTCGACACACTTTGACATCTGCTCTTTGCGTCCTGGCGAACGAACAACTCTTGTTCTTCCTTGATCAATAGTGCGTGATGCAACTGTTCCTATCTCTGGAAGGCGACGATAAACAGCGACAGAGGTTGGATGACTCGGTTGTCTTCTGATAGACCCGTGTAGCCTCACGTCCATTACCATTCGCACGACCATACATAAAATTAGCTGCCTGTTCACGAAATAAATGTCCAGTCATGGTGGAACAAAACACGTACACTTAACTCACTACATGTATACAATTGAAACGTCGAAGACAGACTGATAACAAATGACAAATGTAAACAAGTCTGCATGGCAACCCTTCGCCATCTACCTTATGTAGTAGAATAGGTCAAAGCCTTCTATGAGTGCATAGAGAAATGAAGTTTGGAGATTGGATCCCGAAGGCCGTTGAACTCACACAATCATTGTGTCAGGAATAACTGGAAAACTAAGGAATATGGGACATATGTTCATATGAACGTTTTTCCTTCTTTTGGTGTGAGGAACCCATACCTGTAGTTTGTAAAGGTATTTCTGTAACATTCTGTATAGACGAGAAGATAGAATATGTACAATTTACACATATACAGAATCATCGTAAAAGTTAGCAGTAATTTCAAAAAATCATAGTACGATTATTTGTTCAGCCATCAACAAAAAAATTTCTTTTCTTACTTCAGACTGTTTCTACGAGGACGGATTGGAAAGTATCGCAAAACATTTTTATTTATGCCATGGTATTGCAGCTTCAAATTTCACACAAATGTAGTTCGAAGTTATCTCTAAATTGGGTTATTTTTGTTCACGTGCAGCTCTAGCGGGAGAAAGGTGAACTATGCAGCGCAGATGGCGCACAGGCAACTGTCTTTTTTTGTTTTTTTGTTTTGTTTTTTGTAATTTACGTCCGCCCCAACGTTGTCATATCGGACGGTGAATGAATTATGTGAAATGATGCTCAAATGAGTCCAGAGTCCATGGAGCTTAGAGTTACCCGACATTCGTCTTGAAGAATAAGGGAAAACCCCGGAAAAACCTTATCCAGGTATCTCACCCTGACCGAGATTTGAACTCGAGACCTCTTGAACGTGAGGCGGACATGCTACCACCACGCTACCGAGGCGGTCAGCAGGCTACTGTCGTCCACACTTGAAGACAGTGAGGTTTAGTTCGATTTTTATGAACCAGAGGGCATAAATCGAATGAAGTTTACAGGGAAATGCGTGGCGAGTCTGGGGAGGATTTTTTGGACCATAATATTTTCTCTAGGTGGTGTGCATTCTTCCAAGCAGGCCGTGTGAACTTGACTGATTCGCCAAGTTCCGGGTTGCCTGTAACGGCCGGTACTCACCAGAATAGCAGAGACATTGGAGCGGAAATTTTGAACGACTTTCCAGTGCAACTGCGAACCCTATCACAATAGTTCAACGTTTCCTACAGTGCTGTGTGCAATATCGTTCATGGCACGCTGCAATTTCGTAAAGTTGATGTTTGCTGGTTGCCTAAGAACCTCACAGACAACCAAAAAGCTCAGCGAATGAAGATAAGCTTGGATCAGCTAGGGCGGTACACTGCAGAAGGGCACGGCTTTCTGCAAAGAGTTGTCACTGTGATGGGTAGTGGGCATATCACTACACGCCCGAAACAAAGAAGGCCTTACTGGAGTGGAAACATGCTGGTTGTCCATTAAAGAAAAATTCAAAGTTACTCAATCCTCTGGAAAAGTGCTTGTCACTGTGTTCTGGGATATGAATGGTGTTTTATTGGTGGACTTTGCTGAACATGGACCACTATGGACGCTGCAGTCTACATAAGGAACTTGGCGAAGTTGAGTAGTGCCCTTCGTGACAAACGTTAGAACATTAATTCTGACAATGTCAAATTTCTTCATGACAACGCTCGGCACCACTTTGCTGCTTCTGTTCGTGCAAAAGTCAACGCATGTTTATGGGAGGTACTCCAGCATCTACCATATTGTCCTGATCTTGCACCATCGGACTTTCATCTGTTTGGCCCCATGAAGAAGTTCCTGGCCGGCCAACGCTTTGCGACAGATACGGAAGTGAAATCCGCATCAGCAGATGGTCAAACGCTGAATCAAACGGACTTGTACGAACAGGGCATATTGAAACTGCTACCACGATGGAATAAATGTGCTGAGAAACTTCATGACTATGTCGAAAAGTAGATAAAATATGTAAGTTTAGCTGTGCGTTTTTTGTTTTGCTTTATAGCTATTAAACTTAAAACAATAAATTTTGTTGGTTTGCTTTTTGATCAGCCCTCGTAGGTACGCTGCAAACATCAAGCCGTTAGTCGATTACGGCCAGGAGCTCCATATAATCTCAAAATGAAATGAAATGTGTAGTGTTTAACGCCCGCTTTTACTACATATGACACCACAGGCGATGACAGTGATGATACATGAGATGAAGATGGAGCACCGGTGAAATGAGATGGTGGGGGAAACCGGAGATCCCGGGGAAAACCCGCCCCAGCGCCGTGTTTTCCACCAAAAATCTCACTTTGCGGTCGCCTGGGATCGAACCCGGGCCGCCTTGCTGAGAGCCAAGCGGTCTAAACACTGAGGCACGGCGCGGCTCCTAGTTCATCTCAGAAGTGTAGTGAAATGTAATGTGTAATGCTTAATGTCCGCTTTTAGTACATGTAGCATCGCAGGCGGCGAGAATGATGATACATGAGATGAAGATGAAGCAGCGGTAAAATGAGATAGCGGGGACATTCGAGAAAACCCGCCCCAGCGCCGTGTTGTCTACCACAATTCTTACTTTGTGGTCGCCAAGGAATTTGTATGACTTATGTATAAGTGTTTGGGCAGTCACCTTGAGAATACCTGTCCTTAAACTGGTCTGTCAGATTGACTTCCATGGGTTACGTTATACTTGATTGATTTAATCCTTCAACTGTAGTTGCGGACATAGGTTTTAGCCCCTTTACTTCTTCAACACAACTCCAGCAATGATATGACGATCTGGAGCCTTTTATGTTCGGATGTTGGTGCACTGAGAAATAGTCCAAGATGGGTTAGTCGTATACCTGCCACGGATAGGGTTTATTCAGCGGCATGGCGAGATGTGAGTGTTGCAGGATAGCGGGTGAAAACCAGCAGTGAGTTGAAGGGAGATAGCACGATGTAGAATCGGTTGCAACGGCCATCGTGCATCGCTGGTGGAAATATTTAATAGGAAAGAGGAATTTAGAAAAGAAATTCGATTGTCCAGGCAAAAGCTTGGGTGGGTGTAAAATTGGTTTAAAGCTGGCTAGTGGCCTTAGGGTTACGGCAAGACATATGGGGAAGCCGGTGTCGTAGGCAGCGTTTTCGAGGTAGATAGTTCCTAAGGAATCTAACGAGGGCATTGATGTGTTGGCAATTTGTCGACAAATTTGGTAGCTCGGTGCCTAATTTCATCTTGTGTAGTGTTTAACGCCCGCTTTGACTATAAACGGCACCGCAGGCGGTGACACTGATGATACATGAGATGAAGATGGAGCACCGGTGGAATGAGATGGCGGGGTAAACCGGAGGTCCCGGAGAAAACCCACCCCAGCGCCGTGTTGACCACCAAAAATCTCACTTTGCGGTCGCCTGGGATCGAACCCGGGCCGCCTTGGTGAGAGCCAAGCGGTCTAACCACTGAGCCGCGGCGCGGCCAATTTCATCTTCCACATAGTGGCGAGATGAGGCTTATTGGAGTATTCTCCGGGGGAACCGAGCGGTTTCATCTGTTGCTGGCATTCGGGAGGCCGGAGTTCGATTCCTGTGGCGGACCTACCTGACGCATTGGTTTTCTCGGGAGTTTTTCCGAGTCGCTAAATGAATGCGGGGCGTTTTAATTATAACTTCTGAGTATCTTGTCCCTCTATTTTATCTCTTTTATCATATCATATTATCTCTCATATGGTGGTGTCTTTCGGGGTAGAAGCGTAGGCAGGAGTGTCGGCGGTGCTTGGCAGGATGATATACTCTGAGTGAACCACTTCCTCCTCCGGTAGGTTGGTTGCCGGTCTCCAAATCGTCTGTTGGGACCTTCCCCGTAGGGGAGCGGATCCGTCCTCTTCAGCTGCCGTGGTGCGGGCGCTGCGGACCCTTAGCACTCGTGGTACCTCTGACGTTACTAGAGCAACCTCGGACAGAACATCTGAGCCCCTTCTCCAGGAGTTGTTCGGATTGGGATGGTCTCGAGGGGGCAGTGGTTCCCGGTACCCATGGGAATCGGGTACGTCTAAGGACGGGGTTGAGGGACGCCATTAATTGTCCCGGGTACTAGCCTGCAAAGCTAGTAGAAGGTGTGCTAGATCGCCAGGCGGCCCCACCGAGGTCATATCGGTAGCCTTCACCTTTATGTGTTGACGCGCGTAAGTAGCGTATCCACTTCCATCCCGTCTTGTGTCCTTGGACCAGATGGGGGGCCTTGTTTGTAACCCAGGTCTTGTCCTATGGAAAGCCCCACGGTGTACGCCGAGCGCCCTTTGGGACAGCTCGGATAACTCCGTGGTTGTAAGAGGCCCGGGTCTTGTTCCTACGGGTTCAAGACTAATGGG
The DNA here is from genome assembly GCA_030765055.1 of Mantis religiosa. Classification (NCBI taxonomy): domain Eukaryota; kingdom Metazoa; phylum Arthropoda; class Insecta; order Mantodea; family Mantidae; genus Mantis; species Mantis religiosa. The sequence continues at coordinate 23,792,535 of CM060951.1, read as the reverse complement.
AGTAGAACCTCTGGACTCAACGTCTTTGACTCACAGTACGGGTTAATGTCTGTTGTGATAGCCTGTCAGCGGAGGTTTCCATCTAAGTAAAATGTAGAGATCCTTCAATATGCACTGTTGTGGTTCCTTAGGACAGCCTCTCTCTGTGTCCTCTCCTCTCATCCTTCCTCCCGGGGATGCCTCACTTAGGGGCATAAGGTTGTGTGGGCCAGCACTGGCCGCGCACTACACACCTAACACTGTTTAAGCTGGTATATGTTGGTTTGGGCCTGTAACACTTACAGACGAAGCACAGGTCAACGTAAGGGGAATGGCAGACAATGAACTGACACACAGTTGTCCAGTTTAACAACTAAAAACTTTATTTCAATACTGTATACGAGCAAATGTATATATGTATAGCTAAGCAAGCGACTTCTCCGATTCAAGCTTAGTTTATTTATGCTATACCAAGCGATAATCATACGAGTATATGTTGCGTTACACACTCACACACTGGAAAGAAAACTCTCTGTCAGCATCTGTTATTACAGTGTTTCTCAACCAAGGTTTCTGGTAGCCTTATGAAGCTGTTTCCGCTCAGTATTTTAGTTATTTATACTCTGTGTTCAGTGTGATTTCTTATAGCTATCAAGAGCTAAATGAACGGCACATTTGAAATTGTTAAATTTCAATGTTAGCCATGGCTTATCCCCGTAACGTAGCAAATAAATTAGTTTGGGTATGATGTGTACAGGCTTCTGATATTACTGTAGAAAATCTGGAATATTTGTTGTTCGATTATGAAGGAGATGTTTAGGATATAGGTAGCAGTGACGTGAACTGGTCTACAGCTGGCATGTCAGCTACTCCATTGTTTGGGGAAGTGGCGGGTCAAATAAGGGAGATGTGGATCAGCTATTACTAGCCATCCCTCTACAAGAAAGCGTTAAATGGTAAAATAAGCATTTTTATACCACTGGATGTAACGATCGCACAATTGTTTAGTAATTTTCAGAGCTGTAAATTCATGCAAGACATTCATCTACCTGTACTTGCGCGTGTAAAGAACTCATAACCTAATTGAGTATTATAATACTCAGAGGCCTCTTTATACTGGGGGGTAGGAAATTCACCACCACATCACCCCTCATACTTGAGAGAAAACACTTTTCTAAAAGTATACCACCCACAACCAAAAAAAGTTGTAACCATTTCGAAAATGTCTAGTGTGTTGCGAAAAAGAAGTTCGCAAGGAAACCAATATTATTTGGTGTGAATCTGCAGATGTGCCCTTGGGTGTTTATCCAGGTTTGGAGGTGTACCATTAAAAAAGAAACCTTTAAGGGTATGTTTACATCCCATATAAAACTAATTTAAATTTATTGTAAAATAGGAAGATTAAAATAACTGGCGTGAAATGAGCATTAAATGCATGTATGTGCAGGACGTCTATACACATCCATATCGGTTTGGGGCATTTTAACTTGGACGTCATATGACGTCCATATCGGTGAAAGGGCTAGAGCCTGAAAAAGATGCAACTTCAGGGGAACCGTCATCCCGGACTGCAGCATTGGGTATAACGAAGCCGGGGCCCTGCACGGTCTAGGCCACAGCTCCTCGATATGTTCTCGGAAAGATAGGCTTGGAGCTTTTGTACCATATTCCTGCCTATATCTTCTGTGTGCTACAAATGGGAACTTCAATTCGGCTAACCAATTACATTTCACACTCTGCTGTACCGTGAATTAAGACATTTTAGCTGTTACAACATCCGCATAAGCAGCAGCGTCATAAACTTTCATTGTCGCGAAATTAGAAGAGTTACTACACAAAACGGCTGAGAAGAATATTCACAGCTATAAAATGTGAGGAGATGTTTACATTTCTTAGTTGAGACGATTCAACGGGAAATACAGTGTTTTGATTTATTTCAATTTATGTTATAATAAAATAATTTTCACCATTGTGAAGTAATTGTTTAGGCAACTGACATCTTGGAACACCTTTGACAGTGTCTCAGTAAGACAGTAGAACACCTACCTCAACGTTAACACTGTTAGCATGTCTAAATGGCTTGGAGCAATCAATGATCCACCGGCCCACTTTAGTTTGTTTCTCCACCTGTCGGTAGTACTCCCTCATCCCATTCTCTTTGGCACGCTTTGCATACTCCATCCATTTAAATCGATTCTAGTATAGCCATCAATTTATACAACTTGGCTGTGTTCATCACATTGATCAATGTATCACCACGGTGACATAAGGAAGGGGTTCGATTCCGTGCTACTGCATAATGCATGTGCCTGATGTAAGGGCCGTATTGCAACACAGATCAGATTGACATGTGTCCGTGGGGGATTCCCCGGCATTTACAATGCAAAACGTCGATAAATGGCTATTTAACTCCACAGGGGCAGTAAGTCGTAGATCACGGACCCCATTCTGTGGTTAAACTTCCCAAGAGAAAACTGAACACAAAAATAAACTAGTCAGCATTGACAGAATTTTTAGAAGTGTTAATTTGTGTTTCTCAGCTTAGATGTTGCATTGTCTTTACACACTTAAATGTTACTTTAAAATCCATTGCATATACTTGTATATAGATCGTTTAGAAGATGAATGCTACATTCTGAAACACTTCATGTTGCAGGAGAGAGAGTGAGAGAGAGAGAGAGAGAGAGAGAGAGAGAGAGAGAGAGAGAGAGAGAGAGAGAGAGAGAGAGAGAGAGAGAGAGCGGGAGGGATGGTAGTTAGGGGCGCACAACTGCTGGGTCATCAGCGTCCTTGAAAACACAATTGGCTTACACAAAAGCTAAATAAAACTCTAAAATGCTAACAGACCATACTCAAGATGAAGCACCCACATAACAATCAGGCAAAGACTAAAAAGACTAAAGTGCTTCCGATGAGGCAGAGCCCACAACGGAAGTTAAAACAATAAAAATGTTAAAAGAAGTTTAAAATACCGAAAGTCCTTCGGCCTAAATTCTAAAATTTACATCTAAAACGAACACTGAAACCTTGCTCACCGCAGCCTCGTAATCCGTGATGATCTCCGCCTAGCTGGCCGGCAACTGGAGAGACCTGCGGCGCCGTTGCAGTCTAAAACAATCTAAAAATATGTGTCGTGCCGACAGTTCCGAACCGCACAGCGGACAAACTGGAGCCGGGGTCCAATTCAATAAAAACCTGTAGGTAAAATAACAGTGGCCAATGCGCAACCGAGCCCGGGTTATTTCCTCCCGACGGGATAAACGACAGGAGGTCGCCCAAGGAATCGGAAACTCCTTCACTGATCTCAGCTTGTTGCTACGCAGAGCAGACCACTCAACGCGCCAGCACGAGAGCGCCGCCCTACGCACAACAAGCCGAAGGTCTTCCATAGTGACCATAGGGAGGGTAGCACTAGGTGCTGTGGTTGCCACCTTAGCCGCCGAATCCGCCATTTCGTTCCGTTCCAGGCCCACGTGGCCAGGGATCCATGCACACACCACGCTGACGCCAGAGGCGTGCAAAACGTGGAGGGCATCCTGGATACGCTGTACCAGGTGGTGGTGGTGGTGGTGGTGGTGGTGGTGGTGGTGGTGGTGGTGGTGGTGGTGGTGGTGGTGGTGGTGGTGGTGGTGGTGGTGGTGGTGGTGGTGGTGGTGGTGGTGGTGGTGGTGGTGGTGGTACAGCTCACGCAGGCTCTGAAGGGCGCTCAGGCAGTCGCTAAGGATAAGGCTGTCGCTCATTCTTCTGCGGCGAACATATAAAATGGCTCGGTATATTGCATGGAGCTCCGCAGTGTGGATAGAAGTGCTGCCATGGAGGCCGAATATAAAGGGTTCGGCCCCATGGACAAACGCACATCCAACACCAGCAGAGCTCTTGCACCTTTTCTTTTTTGTTTTTGTAATTTAAGTCCTCCAACGTTAAGTCATATCGGACGATGAATGGAATGGGTGAAATGATGCTCAAATGAGCCCGGGTCCATAGAGCTTAGAGTTATCCGACATTCGTCTTCTAGGATAAGGGAAAACCCCGGAAAAAACTTATCCAGGTAACTCACCCTGACCGAGATTCGAACTCAGGACCTCTTGAACGTAAGGCAGACACGCTACCACCACGCTACCAAGGCGGGCTCTCTTGGACCTGTCGGTAAAAACCAAAATAAGGTCTTGATAATCCGATAAAAATTCTAAAAACAGAGTGCGGATAGTACTCGTGGGTGTTGTGGACCTGGTGTGCTTAGTCATACCAAGTTCCATGACAGGTGCTGCCCGCAACCAAGGCGGATACACTCTTTCGCCCCTAGGAAGCATCTTGGGCAGCTCAAGGGCATGCCGCCCAAGAAGCTCCTGGAAGCGAAAACTTGGCGACTTTAGAGTTGAACGTATGTTGCTATATCGCACGTCAAAGAAGGTATCAAAAATGATGGAAACGTCCACTTCATGCTGCAATGCAAACATAGAGTTAATACCAAAAGCTACTTTTCCTCATGGGCCACTTTCATAAATGGTACTTCCTAAATTGGGACTTCATTAAACTCGACATGAAGTAAGACCAAGTACTGCGACAACAACGGTAGATTATCAACAATTTAAATTATTATCTTTAACGCAATGGTAGCTTAACCCTTGGTTGGCAACATGTGAAAAATTGGCGCTTACGATAACATCCGTCTGTGAGAATAACATGTTCAAATCTTTCATTTTATGTGAACTTTAATGAGTATACTCAGAGAGCAAGTTGGCCATGGTAGCCCAAGGGTTAGAGCGAATGGACGGAAACCAGAAGATCCGTGGTTCAAATCTCAGCCATGGCATTGCAATTTTCATATTGACTCTATGCTAACACAAAGACAGATACTTTTACGGTATGCAGGCGGAACTAAGACCACCCTCACGATGGCTCTATTCGTAATCCTAGGGATATGGCCGATGGACTTGATCATAAGATATAGAGGTGCAGAATACTGGAGAAGAAAGAATAACCGGCAAAAAATACGAGAAATAGGTGTAGAATGTGAGACAAGGATGCAAATTAAAATGACAATATTACAGGAATGGCAAAACGAATCGGACAGCATAGAGGAAGGACGTCGAGTTTATGAACTACTTCCAACAATAGAAGAAAGACTAAGGATGAGCCACTTCAAACCGACTAAAGGAATAATCCATTTTATTAGTGGACATGGACCTTATGCCACCTACTTTAAGAGGATAGGAAGACGAGCGACAAGTCTATGTACAGCATGCAGCATAGAGGACACACCAGAACACCAAATTTTCGGGTGTCAAGAGCATCGAGAAGTGAATCATTTGAGACAAGAGCTGCAAGAAAAGACAACATGGGAAATAATAAAAGATGCAGAGGAGTTCAATAAGTTAGACACAATAACAAACATCATTTCAACAAAAGCTTGGGAACAATATATAACTTCTAAGAAATCGACACCAATAGAATTGGCTACACCTGCAACACTTCAACAAATAAGACGATCAACTAGACTCCAAAGACGAGAGATGGAAGGAAATATGAACATAGGAATGGATCCAATTGAGGAAGCAACACCAGTAGAAGAAGAGGAATAAGGAGATTTTGAAATTGAACATATTCATGAGTTGGGAGGAGAAGAGCTAATAAACCAACAAGGTGATATAGACTGAAATCGGACTGACTTGACAGCGATATATATATTTGAAGAGAGAGACTAATTTGGAAACAAAAGAAAAAAAATAATTAGGATAGTTGTTAGGTTAGTTGACTGCAAAGTTTAGCAGTCACTTAGGTTATTGTTTCTGGAAACAATTAAAAGAGTTATTCTTATAATTAATAAATTTATAAATGAAAATAAGAAATAGTTAAAAGGTTCCGATATAGAATCCAGGCATCGGGACATAAGAAAGCAGAGTTTATGTTTTTATTTTTTTATTTTTTATTTTTTTATTTTTTTATTGACTCTATGCTTTTTTGTTGTTAGGCCCGGGACTTCTCAGTCGACCCTCGTATGTTCCTATTTTACTGTTATTTATGGTAATTCAAACACCACTGAAATGCTACGAATTCGAGTAGCTTGTTTAAATGTGATTACAGATAAATGTCTACTAATAACTTGCCTGTTGTTGGCAGACATGTAGATATGCCCTTATGGTCCCAAGCGCACCCACGCGACCTTTAATGAAAATGAAAACAGTTCAATTCCAAGAGGTGGTTCGTTACAATATCGCTGATTGATGCATTTTAACTCCAATAAAACAATTTTCACGTTCGCTTTGATGGGGTTTCGTGCACAATTTACACAATGAAGAGAATTACAATCGACAGGGTTTCGTATAGTATATTCATCGCAATTAAACACTTTTTGATTAGCAATGACGCAGGAACCTAATTATCAGGTTTTCCATGCAAAGCCAAAGTCCTATATTGTATATGAAGGTAACTAATTTAATTTAATATCACGCGACAACTAGCAATCTGCTAACATTTCCACTTAACAAATATTCCAGGAAAAACAAAATTACAAACAGCGGTTTATCTAGAATTGGTTATGAGTGAACTCCTAGGTTTATAAACACTGAAACGTGTGTTTTTACGGTTTTTGTAGCATTTGATGTATCCTTCACAAAACATTATAAAATGAGAATAGTAATGGCTTCAAAATGTCACGCGCGATGATACATTTCCTATTATTGAGTGAAAAAGGGAATTATTCCTTTAACATTTGAAGCTATATTACATACATGGACATATTAGGTAAACACGGCCAACGTTAGTTCAACGTAAGTTAATAACCAAGCAGGCCATATAGATCATGCAACAAATGCTTAGGTTTATTGAAGTCCCAAATTCTGACGTAGGACCAATCAGAATTAGGTGTTACGGTAACTTAGCAACCAAAACAGAAAAAAGAACCAATGATTTTATTCTTAAATATTTCCTTCTGGTTTGAACTCTCGAAGAGGGTAGAGGCGTTTTCTGTACAAGACTTCTTGAAACTATTAGAAGTTATTTGAGTTCATCATTTGTGAACGTTTAGTAAAGGTTTAAGATGTATATATAAGGTAAATAGAAGAGAATCATGTAGAAATGTTTTTGTAGAAAACAAAATCCTAACAGTAGTATCTCTATACGTTTTTAAAGTAATAATGTTTGTAATTAGCAAGGATGAAATGGGTAACTTAAATAAACATTGTCACAAACACGAAACAAGGACACAAAATAATTACCACAGAATAACTTTAAATAAGAAGCCAACAGTTAGAGATCCCTTAATAATGGGAAAAATATTATTTAATAAACTACCAAATTCACTAAAAACAAAAAAGGTAAATTATTTAAAAATGAACTAAACAAGTTTCTAATACAAAAATGCTTGTACAGACTGGACGAATTGTAATTAAATGTATATAACTGTTTATTTTGACGTATCCAACAACATGTAAGTGTTATTATGGATGAAAAATTATTATTATTACTTTATTATTATTATTATTATTATTATTATTATTATTATTATTATTATTATTATTATTATTATTATTATTATTATTATTATTATTATTATTATTATTATTATTATTATTATTATTATTATTATTATTATTATTATTATTATTATTATTATTATTATTATTATTATTATTATTATTATTATTATTATTATTATTATTATTATTATTATTATTATTATTATTATTATTATTATTATTATTATTATTATTATTATTATTATTATTATTATTATTATTATTATTATTGTTATTGTTATTGTTATTGTTATTGTTATTGTTATTGTTATTGTTATTGTTATTGTTATTGTTATTGTTATTGTTATTGTTATTGTTATTGTTATTATTATTGTTATTGTTATTATTATTGTTATTGTTATTATTATTATTATTGTTATTATTATTATTATTATTATTATTATTATTATTATTATTATTATTATTATTATTATTATTATTATTATTATTATTATTATTATTATTATTATTATTATTATTATTATTATTATTATTATTATTATTATTATTATTATTATTATTATTATTATTATTATTATTATTATTATTATTATTATTATTATTATTATTATTATTATTATTATTATTATTATTATTATTATTATTATTATTATTATTATTATTATTATTATTATTATTATTATTATTATTATTATTATTATTATTATTATTATTATTATTATTATTATTATTATTATTATTATTATTATTATTATTATTATTATTATTATTATTATTATTATTATTATTATTATTATTATTATTATTATTATTATTATTATTATTATTATTATTATTATTATTATTATTATTATTATTATTATTATTATTATTATTATTATTATTATTATTATTATTATTATTATTATTATTAAAATATACATCGAAGACGCGACGCTACGATAAATAATTTAAGTAAAAAACCGTTGCACCATTTATAAATAAAAGGAGAAAATTAATGTATAGTAAAGGGCTATATACATCAGTGGAAAAAGTTGAACGTAAAGAAGAAAATGATGTAGAGAAATATAATTCCAAGTAAAGTAAAACTGTATTAATTGTCTTATTCCATAGTTGTACAAAGTGAAATCTCTTTTGTATGGATACCACGCCTGAGAAGTTTCACATCTCATCGCTCGCCGCAGCTGCCGGAGAGAGGATTTATAGAAGTCTTCGAGAACTTCATCTTCACGGCTTTTAGACGAAAGGTTCATCGCTTCTACATCAAGGTAAGATTTGCCTTCTACAAGCATCGCCACACCGAGGGAGCGCGAAAATTTGGCGCGTGTGGGGCGTAGACCTCACGACGGGGTGAATCCAACTTCAGATATGTCACCGCATCGTGTGATATAAATCCAACCCACAAGGAGGGGAACCACTCCACATTTGTTTAATCGACTTTTATTTTCAATTAAAATATTTTTACATATATGGCCAAGAAATAATTAGGAAACTATCAAATTTTAAAATTTTAGGACCAAGGAGCACTTTGGGCAATTGTTTTGTTTTTAAGTTCGAATCCGCTGAGCGGTTAAATCAGCAGCTGGCAGATTGCTCGTGTGTTTTTAACACCAGTGGCGGTCAGAAGGTAACCGCACGTATTTTTATATTTTTACAACCATGACGTACGGTTGTGTCAATTTGGCTTAATATAATTAGGAGATGGCTACGTAGCGTTCTAATTCGGAACGATCGACGTAGTGGCCCAGTCGACTCGGTAACGTCATAGATCACCCACATATTTAAGATCACTGATTCCAGCCATGGGGGTTCAGTACGAGTCAGTTCGGTCCAGGAGTTAACCGAGTTATTGCTGGTTGTTCAGCAGAGTCCTCGCCCGCATAAGTTTGACAGAGCTTAACTCCGAGAGTTAGGCGAGGGTCCGTGGAAATTCTCAGCCATACATGAAACACCGCACCATTAAGGTAAGCACTGATGAAACAATAAAACGTTGTGGTATCACTACTTTCACCCCTGAGCCCCTACAGGGCCAAGAGAATGTTTTGTAATATCTTTGAACTATCGTACCGGCTTGTACTGTTCCCGCATCCTCTACCTCTTCTCTACCTCCTAGCTACGTCCCCAGTTACCAGGTAGGTTGTATACCCCATTTTCAACAACCAACCCTAACGGAACAATATTATATAAATATGATAAGCAGTTGATATGCTCTGCTGTTACATCTGTCTCAGGACTTTAAATCTTTTAAAACGGAAGGAGAAGCGCAATATTGTAACTACATGGGTTACGTAGATTCGGAAATCTGGTTTGCAGAAATTTAGAACAACCTTTGCTGGAGTATAAAGACGTAACAATCAGCTGTCTTCAAGGCTGACTCGATGTTTTGCTGCACGAAAAGAAATTAATGAAGTATCTGCGGTAAAGTCTGTTTAGTTAACTGGTGTGCACGTCGGCTACTGTCTTTGACGAACCCTTATAATCGCTTTACAACCCCCCGACCCTCCTTCTCACAGATCTTTCTGCAAGGTTGCCACCTTTCTCGATACGTCTTGGGTATCGTACGAGGTTTCCTCTAAATAAATTATCTTATGTCCATTACTGCAAAGCTTCCTTAGTTTTGACAAATATATCGCCAAGCTACAATTCTACTGGATTCCATAATAACCCTTATCTTATTTAAAGTGCCGTATTTGAAGCCCAGCCTCCTTTAGGAGACCACGCAAAGTTCAGTGCCATAAGGGAAATACAATTTTTTTTTTGCAAATGTGCAGCCAATTCGTCTAAGGTGAGCGCTCTCCTATTTGCATAGAATCTATAAATTTCTCGACGAATTAAATCGCATGTGAAATTATCTACTTTAGAGAAACGTTTTCTTTTGTTTTCAAACTTGATCGGCGTCTTTGGTATTCCTTTCGTCACAATATTTCTTACTTTATTTTTGTGAATGCCCAGAATGTATCATCAGGTTCATTGCACGACTCCTTACCAAGATTATTTGTCAGCACATATTTATACGTGTTCAAAACAGGCGTTTGAATTTGCTTAGAAACAGTTCCCATTATAACTTTGTTTCTTGAGGCTCTCCCAGCAACATAACTTGGTCCAGTTATTCACTCTGTCTTCACTTTGATTATTTTCACTTCACTGAAATTGATCTACTACTTCATTTTGCATTTACCACTGCATTTCCCTCCCACGGTCTCCACATCGTGACACACAACGAATTTCTGCACATAATGAAACAGATCAACTAGAAGTTGGAACTTTGGCAACTGAGACTCCACGTGGAGTAGACATGCGACTGTCACTTCGAGAAATTCTGGGTTGCTATTGGTCCTCAACGATAGTGTTCCATTTCTGAAGTGTGGAGATAGATTTATGACGGTCATTAGTGGGCAGGAGAGTAGTTTCCTTTGAGCGGCAAACTGCACTCCCGTTCACTAGACAGACTTTACACGTCAATCGTCGACTGTCGCAATGATCAATAAACAACTGCCGCTTCTAACACCTAGCGTGTATTTATAACTCCCAAGCAATTTTCTAGAAAGCCGCAGACCTTCCGAGAACTTTCGCTTCCGAAACAATGGGCAGAGGTTACCGCAATGTGTGACTTGTGGTGGATAATATGGTTTTCTTTGGGTTCTCCCGTTTCTCCTGCTAGCATTCCACCAATTACTCCATTTTTCCTATCACCTCATCTCTCGTACTTCCACTTCCGCCGTTGGGCTGATCACTTATCCCGGAATATCTCAGATGAAGGAATTTAAGGTTCTCCATCCATTGCCTACAGATCTCGAGGTTGCGCGGTGCACAAGGCCCTATTTTCCACTATAGGAATTCATTTTTTTCATTCGAAACTTTTGAAACTGTCTTGAAATTCCCATCTTCTATGTAAGTGAGCAGTTGTGATTTGCCTGCTTCTAATGTTTGTGGTATCCGTGGGTTTGTGAATGAACTTGTCCCAACTAGTTTATGACTGCTTCACCAGCTCCAAACTTAAAAGTACTCGTTACTCTTTGACTTGCTAATTTCGGAAGACTGTTCTCCTTTTAATTTTGAGAAATTGTATATAAGTGTTTTCATAACATTCTGTGATTCCTCAACGCACTGAGCTCTAATACTTGAACCAACCGTTTCTTGTTGAATAGCTCGTCGAAACACCTACTATGTGTTTCAAATGGGAAGAGTTCTGGCTTGTAGCGGATCAGATGTGTTAGAGCCTTCAGCGCTGCCATATAGCTATGAATGTCTCATCCGCTAAGAAACAATTCGTCATTTTCACTGTCTTCATCGTCTGAGTGATGCAAGTTTATGAAGATAGGCTCCAAAAACTCGACGCGTGCTATTTATTTTCAAAAGTAGTGTTCTTATAGATTATCTGATGTTTCATGCAGTTTTCCTAGTCTTGTGCAACCTTGTCAATTTCTTGGTGAATAGGTTGTTGAGCGTCAGTCAGTTTAAAAGTACTATCTCTGTTTGCAACATAATTTGAGCCCCATATTAACTTCATTTCAATTGCAAGCTGATCCAGTTGATACACTTTCCCTTGTTTTTAAACGGAAGAACAACTCAATAATACTACCTTGAACTCTCTAGAGTAAATAGATATTACGTACGATTCATAAACAAACATACCGTGTGACAAGTCACGTTCTGCCGATGCACCATTCTACAAGCCAAAAGGAAGTGTATTGTTTGTTCTCGCTCGAATTTAACAAGACGTTGGCTTATTCAAGGTAATTTTCTTAACACGTCATTTCAAACGTTGACGTTCTAGTTCTGAGTAATTACAAATATACTGTGACTTTGTGTGTTGCACAAACTCAAAATGTTCTTTATTTCCACCGAATTACAGTTGGTTCACTTACAAATCACAGCAGGATCACGTATCACACACATTTATGTAACACTGCGATTACGTACAACTCAGAATCATGTACAACTCTCTCAGAGCTGACTGAAAACTCCTCTGATACGCGTATGCGGTCTTCCAGTCCGTTCGCTAGCACTGCGCTCTTCACGGCTGCTTGCCAATAACTGACTGACTCGTCCACTGCAGCCCTTATATAGAAAGATCGCTGTTTCTGGAAGCTTCGCGGCTCGGAACATCATCCCGATTGCTCCAGACGCCAGGGGGAGGGGAAAGAGACGGTGCAGTGGCTGGTGATGCATTTCCAACCTTCCTTTCAGTGAACGCCATAAGATAAATGGGTAAGCGTGGTCTGAATACCTCCTGTCACTCACCCAGCTGCCAGTTGGTCGTGCCTTACGATAATTGGGTGACAATACCTACACGCATATATGCCAACCAATATTGATATCCATGACAATGCTTACGTTGCGATGAATATAATACTGCTTTACTTATTTGTATTAGGCAAACCATTTGAGCTTAAATAAGGGTTTTTCACGGTTATATTAGTTGCAGTTCTCTCTCCCCTTCTCATGCATCTATTTTTGAAAAATATAATTTTTACTTAGCGGGAATAGTATTATTTAGAGTTTGATTAGGTTGGCGCTCGTCACACACCACTTAGGGGGAATGCAATACGACAACACCGCAGGACTCCGATTGGTTGCTCACCTAGTAGCGCTCAAGGAGGATCATCATCCTATTACAAAAACATAATAAGCGGCTTAGCTATTTTGAATTCTAATTACTTTACCTAAACACCTGACTGCTGATTTCTTAATCATTTTCGGAGCAGTCACTTCTACTTCCTATAGTTACTCAATGATTCTAATATTTGCAATTTATTATCCATTTCCTATTATATTTTTAAACAAAAGTTGTAATGTTGCATATAAGTAATGTGACTTTGTGTGTTCGTAGAATTAAAAGTCCAATTTGCCGAAATTCTAAATGTTCTGTATTTCCGTAGAGATACACTGTTCAATTCTCACGTAACAACATTACATCACCTGTACAACAGTCTTCCAAGGTCGTTGACTATGACAAACCGTGACAGCTGATTACATTAGGTCCCGTTACAACATCACTCTTGTTACACAACTGTCTTTACAACAACACTCTCTGCTGTTCTCTGCTTACCCACTCTGTTTACCACTGTCCAGCTGGCGTGTCACAATCGCTTATATCTCCTGATAATTTCTAGATCATTCTAAAATAAACGAGAAACCGAATTATCTCTATCAGTCCAGAAGTAACTAGAAATTTCCAAGTATTACAGTTTGTTTGTTTCGGCAGACCTTTATCTGCATGTTATCTTCGTCTTCCGGCTCTCAGTTTCCACACTGTCAGCATATCAGTTCCTTTTGTGTAAACAAGCCGCGCAATCGGGTTCGTGACAGTAATTTCAATACCAACTCTTTTGGAATACCTTTATTCACTTGCTAGAATATTCACTTTATGATTTAAATAGTTTAAATAATGGCCAGTGATTTAATACTGACGATTATGATTTTTCAATATCATCTTGCATGCACCTGTTATATCTACCACTTGCTATGTGCTTACAAGACTTATCTTTGTGTATGATTTACGTACTTAACTTCGTGACGTAACGGCTCTGTAGTACAGGTCTGTTAAAGGGAATGTATCTCCAGAAAATGGAACCATGTATACGATGTTGTCGGATGAAACAATTTCGTGCTCTAATAAACTAAACGTTGCCTTTGAAGTGCTTGTCTACTCTATGTACGTACTTTAGTTAACTCACGTCTACATGATTACAAACAAGACGGCGTAACTGAACCTTTATTAATAATGTTGCGGCAACGGGCATAAAAGTTTGGGTGCAAATATATAACAGACGGATAGTGCTTCACGGAGATAAAGAGCTTGCATAAGCAGATAAACATAGCGCCGGAGACGAAAGACTTACCGACACAGATAAGTGAGGTAATTGGAACGTTCTGGTGATACCTTGATTGTTGTACAGAACATTCGATTTCTTGTTTATTCCAGAAATATCTAGAATTATCAATTAGGTATTTAAGGGAGTGACGACTCGTCTAGAGTGAGTCCTAAGCAGTAAACAGCTGAGCTGATGTTGTAAACATGTGTAATGAGAACGCTGTTTGTTATTGTCATCGACTTTGGTAGATTGTGCTGTGTATGTGACGTAATGTTGAAACGTGAGAATAGAACAATGTATTTCTACGGAAATAAAGAACATTTGGAACATCTGCAACTCGGACTTTTAATTCTACGAACCCACAAAGTCACAATTGGTGTCAGGAGTGGGATATACCACTATGAAGGCAGCATTGGAAAATATTTTAGCGGAACTGAAAGAAATGAAGATGGCCAATGACAACATCTCCGAAATGATGTAAGAAATGAAGGCCTAACTGACAACGAACATGGAAACCTCAAACAACAACTTGCCCACGACGATGACCGCGAAGATGACCGAACTGACAACGGAAATGAAGGTGGTGAACGATAGCCTGGCAACCGAAATGAAGGCTGCGAATGAGGCCCTCGCCGCAAAGTTTGAGGAGCATTGGCGGGCGTAAAGGAGGACCTCACAGAGTTGGGCGAGCGCGTCGAAGACCTGGCGAGCCGCGTTAACGAGCTGGAGGGAAAAGCTGACAGCTACACAAAGTCCCTGAACGCCAAGGTGGAGGATGTCGTCGGTAGGAGGTTAAAGGATTTGAAGTTCGACACGCCGGGACGCGACACAACATCTGCACGCGTCAAACTTCTTAAATACGATGGCGCGACAACTTTGGAAGTCTCCCACCGCCAGTTCGACACAGTCGCTAGGCACAAGTGCTCACCAGAGGAAGATGCCGCACAGCTAATAGCCATCCTCCAGGGACGGGCCGCAGAAGTCCTGAACGCGGTCCAGACAGCTGCGGCGCCCAAGGACATCTGGGAGGCCCTGGAGAACCGCATTGGAAACCACCGCTTAGCTGCAGCGTACCACAGCCAGCTGAAGTCAAGGTCACTAGGAATTTGACTATAAAGACTAAGAAACAAATTTTAAAAACAATAATAGAAGTTTTCTGGTTGTTGTAATTTACGTCATCCAACATTTAGTCATATTGGACGATGAATGAAATGGGTGAAATGATGCTCAATGCGTCCGGGGTCCATGGAGCTTAGAGTTACCCGACATTCGTCTTTCAGAATAAGGAAAAACCCCTTAAAAACCTTATCCAGGTAACTTACCCTGACCGAGTTTTGAACTCGGGACCTGTTGAACGTGAGGCAGACATGCTACCATCTACGCTACCGAGGCGTGCTGTAATAGAAGGTATACTTACACATAGATCTGAAAGTTGGACATTAAATGGAAAAATGCAGAAAAAAATATTAGGGACAGAAATGGAATTATGATGATATCAAGGTTACAACATGTCAGAAACGCCTACATTAGACATGACATGGACGCACTAGAAACTGTAATAGACAGAATGTCCAGTAGAACTCTACAGTGTCATGGACATGTACAACGACTGCCCGAAGAACGGTGGCCCAAACAAGTCGGAACGTGGGAAGTACCAGGTAGAAGAAAGCAGGGAATAGCTAGAATAACGTGGTACGAGGAAATATATGGTCATACGAAGAAGACTAGATTGCAAGAAGGTCAATGGAACAACAGGAATCTCTGGAGAGCAGGAAATAAGGGTGAACTTGCGGAGAAAATAGGCGGCCAAGAAGACTGAATGTTTATGTGCTTAATACCCGACAAAATTACTTAAACAGGTTGTTTCAAAACGACACCGAAATATTATAGCCGTTTCGTAGTTAATAAGTTAACTAGTTCGAATTTCGGTGTCGTAGCTCCGAAGTTTTGTTAGGTATAATTTTATGCAGCATTAAATATTGCATTATTTTGTGATTAGGCAGCGCAGGAACCACTGGCGTGCGAACATCAGTTGGCATTGGGACGCACCGGCCACGAAAACGAAATAATTGCCCCTTGTTCTGTATCAGTAATCCTAGCTTCGCTTACAGGTAATGGGACAAACGACAGTTATTTGTGAAAAAGTCGACTAATAACTCGGACAGTTGAAGGTTGCTCATTTTCCTATGATCTTAAATGTACAGCACTTTCAACCAGTTACTGTAAAATCAATAGCTTCCTTTTAAGTTACAAATGCTTTATTTAATATTATTAAACACAGTGAAATAAAATGCTTGTCTCATTGCATAAGGCAATTAGTTTTGGTTAACTTTATCTACAATTGTTTGACATTGATCTGTGTAGTTTTTATCATTTAATGCATCCATCCTTAATCTCACCGACATTAACTTCCCTCTAAAAGGTAAATTGCATATGCCCACCAGCTTATTTGCCGTAATGGCCCGTTATAACGAAAGCTGGAACATATTAAACTACCCACAAACAAATAACTATGGAACAGCTTCTTTGTTGCGGTTTCATAAGGCAAAGAAACTCTTAATAATAGCAAGCTACCTTGAGCACGTCGGTATATTTATAAACAGCTACAGCATGTGACACGCTGTGTCACTTACCTGCGAACTTCAATAGCGTGAGGCACGCGGCATCGTTCCTATAACTGCCTAATGCTCCCTCGTTTTGGAGCATTTTTATGCGGCTCTTTTGGCGGCAAAACTATGTGTATGTGCCACACAGAAATCGAACAACCACTTCTATAGAGTCGTTGGGTGTCGTTTCGAAGCATGCTCTATAATCAGCTTCATACCAGGCAGCAGCTGCAGCCCGCCTCAGTAGCGTGGTGGTAGCGCCTCTGCCTCACGTTCAAGAGATCCTGAGTTCGAATCTCGGTCAGGGCGAGTTACCTGGATAAGGTTTTTCCGGGGTTTTTCCTTATGCTGAAAGACGAATGTCAGGTAACTCTAAGCTCTATGCACCCTGGGCTCATTTGAGCATCATTTCATCCATTCCATTCATCGTTCCATATGACTTAACATTGGATGACGTAAAAAAAGGGCACCAGCTGCAAGATATTAACCCATTTGAGCACGAATAGAGCATCCTGGGCGAAACGCATAAACCAATCACTGAGAACGACTTTTTTTAAAGAATGGAATAACTTGTGTATTCTCTATCAAGAAATTAGAGTTTATAATTGAAGCCAATGACTACCAGACAAAATACTGAATGCCAAAGTTTTATAATACTCTGCAATGTCTCTACTGTAGGATTACTTTTTATGCCTCAGTAATGAGCAATTTGTTTTATTTTCGTAAAAGTTATATTTTTTACCCAATATTATTTTGTTTTGTTATAGAAAATGAAATGTTATTGAAGCTGTCAAACAACTCTTCCTTTACTTCACCAAAGAACATATACGAGGGCTGTTCAATAATGAATGATCATATCTTTTTTAACAACTTACCTTTCTCATCCTCATAATTTTGAGGTTCTTTTCCAAATAGTCTCCCCTGTATGCGATGCACTTTTCCTAGCGTTTCTGCCAGTCTTCAAAGACACGTTGTATACCATTTCTTGAGAGATCCTTCAAAATCGCCTCCGCAGCCTTCACCACTGCATCTGATGCTGGATAATGGCTCCCACGAAAGCGTTTCTTCAAGTTAGGGAATAGAAAAAAGTCACTTGGAGCCAAATCCGGACCATAGGGAGGGTGAGGGATGCACTTCACGTTGATTTTTGCAACATATTCTGCAACAACATTGGCAATATGTGGATGCGCATTATCGTGGTACATCATCCAGCCTGCTTCACGGAAATGTGGTATTTTACGCCTGATATGGACTTATAACGTCTTTAGGACATCCCTGCAGTATTGTCCAGTTACTGATGTGTGTGCAGGTACAACATGCTGATAAACCATTCCATGAATACCAAAGAATGAGATGACCATAACTTTCCCAGCAGAAGCAACCTCTTTTGCTTTTTTGGGGTTGGTGATGAAGGAGATTTCCATACTGAGCTTTGCTGTTTGCTCTCAGGATCAAAATGATGTAGCCAAGTTTCATCAGCAGTGATTACGTTTGAAAGAAACTCCGGATCTTCCTCTAACATCAACTTTAACTGCATGTTACCTCCATTGCAGTGGTAGGCGATACTGAACATCTCTGAACTTTCCTGGCTCTCATTCGCGGAACCAGGAGTACCAACAATGAAACTACTACAGCGTGTTTGTTTGATATTAAGCTAACAGAATATAACAAGATTGAATTTTAATGAGAAAAATTATGACCGTAGAAAAATTATGATCATTCTTTATTGAACAGCCCTCGTATTTTTTTTTTTTTTTTTTTTTTTTTTTTTTTTTTTTTTTTTTTTGCATTTCAAAGCTGGTACGGGTTAAGGAGGTGTTACTGTTGTAACAGTATTTTTAGGTTATGTTCGTGAGGAATTATGAAGGGATTATGAATTTATAAAAATATATGTAGTTGTGTGATTGGCCGAAGTAGTTATGGTATGACGTAATATTACGTAATGTGGTGACGTGCCATTGGATCGGCCAATCACAAAATTAAGAGAGAAGTAACGATAGTTACGATAAATCAATAATCTGGCTTCATGGTGGAAAAATGACGCGGAGAAGAAAAAAGTTTTGAATAGTAAGAAATAAATCAATAATCTCGTTTTAAAAGAGAGAGATTTTTGGTTGTAATGGTTGAGTGTGATGAATACTGGTATTAGATCAGGAACATTTAAGTTATAATTTGAATCTGTATAAATATAACCAAGTACAGAATTTGACTTCTTTATTCCGAACCACGCCTTGAAACACAGATGTCTCATGACTGTTATTTGGAATAAGATGATACAATTGGTGAACAGAGGAAATAGATAGCCGCAAAAACTCACACGAGAAGAGAAAGAACTGTGCGTCCAACATAGAAATCCTGTCCCAAATTGAACCCGAACGGCTGATGTAGACGAAGATAAATTAACGACGAATAGACACAAATTCCTGTCCCACTGTATACATTTTGGCAGTGGAAAATTCTTAGAAAAACGAACTGGAATCCCATCAACTAAAACTCCACATATTATTTTTCGACTGCCTGTTGCATTACTTCCAAGAGGTAGTTGTTTGTCTTAAAGAGCTCTTGTTCCTTGCATGATTTAGATCACGTGGCCTGTTCCGGCCTTAACCCATGTCAGACTTGATAATGCCATGCTCTCGGTTTATGGTGTTCTCCTACCATCCAATCAATTCAGATGCTCTTTCCATTTATATACATACTGTCTCGTAGGTAATGTCTTTTTCAAGAAGAACAATTATTTGTAATGTGTGCTGATAAGCAATTAAGTAATTTTAAAAATATCGGCCATTAGATTCTCAACGAGGTTCGTTATCCCACGATGGCACCAGTCTCTGGTTTTTGAGGCGTAGAATTTGGTGACACTAACTTGCATTACTTCAAAGTTGTCAATTTCTTGCACGTATAAAATACGCCATGGATCGAAAAATATGACAATCTGACGGTGGGAGTTCAGGTCTGTATGCTGGGTGTGGTAGCAGTTGATTCTTCCCATTGTCCTTTTGCAATAGAACTCTATTTTGGTAAACTAATGCGGATATCTCTCTCTCAAAATTTCATAAACTCGTCCCAGTTGTTGACAATAAAAATTAGCATCAATCGCCCACCCGTTTGTAACAAACTCCAAGTGAATTACATCTTCAAAATTCTACTAGACACACAACATTGCTTTGGTACCGAACTGATTCTTTTAACGATGACTTTGGCAGATTGGCGGGGTTCACGCCACTGCTTCGAGGCATCAGCGTCTCGGTAACATACCCATTGTTTATCACAAGTGACAGTACTGACAAATCTATCATCCATACTACAAAATACTGGAAGAAATGGTAGAAATAATATCAGGGAAAGTAATGGAAGAATACAATCAACAACGAGAAGGGCGGGAGGTAAGAAGGAGAGAGCGACGGCAAACAGGATCAATTATAATGGGAACAATACCAAGAAGGTCGAAATGATTAAGGCAAAGAAAACCCAGAATTACAACACAAGAAGAAGAGGCAGAGGAACAACAATAAGTAAGGGATCAATTGGAACAACAATTAACACCGGACAGGATAAATCGAAGAAGGCAGTATTGGACATCAATGTGGAGAGTGGGAACCGGTTCCAGCAGCAGAACGGAGGAAGATATACAGGAGGTCGACTAATGTGGACTTAAGACATTGACCGAAAACCAATCCCTCGTCAGAGAAAGTGGCTACACGATAATAACAGTCGAGTGGATTTGGACATCGGATCATGCCAACAAGCTATAGGCGGATAGAATATTAGACTTAGACTTGTAGTAGGAACTATAGCGAAATATGTATTGTGATAGAAAATTTGTAAAGCTGCTGGTTTCCAGTAGCTATAGGTTAAGAGTAGCTATTAGATTAGATAGGTAATCTAAATCAGGGGCGGTTCTTCCATAAGGTTGCAGGTTTGCGCTACACCCAGCGATTCTGAATATACAACAGGTGCATTTTGCACATTAAAGCTGTACTTGTTTGCATTGTTTTATATACAAACATGTTTCAATTACGCTTATCGTCTGTAGCTGCCCATGACCGCAGAAGTCGAAATAAACAGTGATTAGCTGTAGGAGCCGCAGGTTTGCAGTGAAGTGTTAGCCTAAGATTTCGCCCAAATTTTGGCTCTCTGAGGGGGTTGCGGGAAGGGGAAGAGATGGGAGGGGCTTCTTATACCTTGCTTAAATGGAGGTTTATAAACTTAGCTCCTCCTACTCTTAGCAACGGCTATAGTGTGACCTTCAGGCTTAGCTTCTGTGCGCTCTGCTTTTCGAACACAGGGAGAATTTAGTTAAATGCATGGAGGTAATTCAGAAGAGAGCTCTGTTAAACAACAACGCCACACTTTTTCAGACTTCTGGGTTTATGGCCACTTTGAAAGATTATAATTTTGTATTCTGGCTGTCTTTCTTCTACAAGATCATGCCACATGTGGACATTTTGTACAATCAGCTGCAGAAACAAGACTGCAATGCAACATTTGCCATCGCCCAACTAAACGCATTTAAAAGGGAAGTGCAAAAGGTAAGAAATATCGTGGATATCGAGGAACACGAAGAAACTGCAATTAAGAGGAGAAGAATAGAAGATCATGATGTGAAAATAAGAGAAGCTCTTGAAGTATGCGACATTCTTAGAGAAGCAAAGGACAGATTTAGCTTCACGGGGAATCTGGTAGCCTCAACTTTGTTTCATCAAGAAAATTTCTAAGACATTTCCAGAGGATTCCCTTAGAGAAACAATAAGGTTCTATCCTTTTATCATTGGAACAAAAATTCGTAGAGAACTGACTGTAATTTACAGTCGAGAGGAATTTCGTGGAATGTCCGGCGCTTTGTGCTTGATGGACTTCAATAAGGAAAACAATTTATGTGCTACATTCAGCGAATATGTCAAACTCCTCTGAGTACTGTTAACTATGCCAATGTCTACCGCTGAAGCAGAATGCTGTTTCTCAACTTTAAAAAGAATAAAAACTTTCCTTAGGAACACAATGTCACAGGACTGACTGTCAGCATTAGCAATGCTTTCAATTGAGAGATTTTGTTATGAAGATCAGCGACTTCAACGCAAAAGTTATCGATAGATTCGCCAGGTCTAAGGAGAGTAGAGCAGAGAATCTGTGTAAATAGGTAAGTCATTACTACTCTGTATTTTATTTTTCATTTGTGCACCACCAATAATTTAACCCACCAGCCGCCACTGATCTAAATGATGAAATAAATAGAGAAGGTTAGAAAATAAATAAAATTTGTGGACACTTGTGCTTTGGTATAGCCTCTAGATGCCAGGGAAGAAGATGAGCAGATTTTATTTTTATTATTTTTTTTATTTTTTATTTTTTTTATCCACGAGATTACGGATAAGCTGGCTACAGATATCCACTCTACGTTCAGCTTGTTGAAGTGCCAGTTCATGAGGTACAGATCTACAGTTTGTGTATGATTTTCCAGTTTCTTAATATGGGGATATATGATATCTTTTGATGCGCCAAGTTCTTCTAAAAGCCTACGGGTACCTTTTTGCGGATGTTATCGCTAAACATGGTGTGTGTACTCAATATTGCATATTTTAGGTCTTCCAGAACGTGGTAAGTTTTTAGTGTATTCGTCTCTATTGTTGAAATGTTAGAACCATCGTTGTGCCACACGCTCTCTAACGATACCTTCTCCTTCTACTTCAAATATACTTCGAGCTGCGGTATTGATGTTTACACTGGAATCAAACCCGGGCCACTGAAAATCCGCTCCGTAAAAATGCTTGCAGTAAAGCATGAAAAAAATTAGGGAGATAAAGACGTTTGCGAAGAGGGTAAAGAAATAGTGGTTAAAAAGGTTTAACAAATAAGGTGGGAGGGATGTTTGAAAGAAATACAAGGTTAATATGAACGAAATTAGGGATAAATGGCCAGGGAGCCGAGGCAAATAAATATATTTTTAAACGTTCTTTACCTCTGATGTTCAGAGAAGATTATTTATTAGAGGTTACTTACTTGGAGGTCCACTCATGCATCAAATGTGTGAATCCATTATGTAAAAGAACCCTGTCTAGATAATGCACAACGGCCGCGCCGTGCCTCAGTGGTAAGACCGCTTGGCTGTCACCAAGGTGGCCCGGGTTCGATCCCAGGCGACCGCAAAGTGAGATGTGTGATGAACAACACGGCGCTGGGGCGGGTTTTCTCCGGGATCTCCGGTTTCCCCCGCCATCTCATTCCACCGGTGCTCCATCTTCATCTCATGTATCACCAGTGTCATCACCTGCGGTGCCGTATGTAGTAAAAGCGGGCGTTAAACACTACACTTTTCATAATGCACAACCATTCCTCGTTGTGTAACAGGCTAGACTTTGGTTCGACTTCTTACCATACCACTGAGGAGCAAAATGTGTAACGTTTCAACTCTACTTGTTGCATAATATGTTTAAAATAAGACACTCACTGCTTCCCCGCACACAAGAATACGTGTTTATTCCATCACAGCGTGTAATGTATCCTTAGGTTTGAATTCACATTACAAATTAAATACTTTGTGAATGCATTACCCTAACTTTGCTTCTTCTGCACACACGAGGACATCACCTTACAAAATAGGAATTAACATATGGTTTCAGGTTTCCGGTTTTTATTTTCTGTTTCATGGCCTGGTGCCGGTACAAAGGGGCCCGGCTTACAGGCTAAAATTTTCATTGAGGTTATATTTTGGGAATTAAATGCTTATTGTCTACGTGGGTATATATAAAACCCATACGGTGACCTTTCTTAACCCACCGAGAACAGTTTTATTATGTTAGGGTCTTTCAGTGTCCTTTTTTGTTATGTACAATATTTACACGCGCTTATTTTGCAATTTTATTTACACACACACACACACACACACACACACACACACACACACACACACACACACACACACACACACTTCACTATTTACACTGCGGCAGCGTGCTGCTGTATTCTGGGCTGCTTTGGCGGCGGCCTCTGCATATTGGGAAAGGTCTAGGCCGGAAGGACTTGGGCCCACATTGTGGTGTAGCGGTGGCATTAGATTAACATATGTGCTTACGTGTATGGAACCAAACCCTATACATTCGGATTCCACACTAGCACTTCCATTTTTACCGCAGAGCTCTATGCAATATACCGGGCCATTTTACACGTACGTCGGCTAAAGTTGGGGGACTGCTTAATCCTAAGTGATTCCCTCAGTGCACTTCAAAGCCTACGGCAGCTGTACAACTACCACCCTATTGTGCAGCGGATACAGGATGCCCTCCACGTTTTACACGCTTCTGGCGTTAGCGTGGTGTGTGCATGGATCCTTAGTCACGTAGGCTTGCGGGGGAATGAAAAGGCGGATTCGGCAGCCAAGACGGCTACAATAAAGCCCAGGGTTCGAGTACCATGGGTGACATCCGAAGATTTTAGGACCGTATTGCGGAGAGCTGTGCAAACCTGCTGGCAGGAAGAGTGGTCCGCTCTCCGCAATAACAAACTTAGATCAGTCAAGGAACTTCCGATTCCCTGGATTACCTCCTGTCGGTCATCTCGTCGCGAGGAGGTGATTTTGGTTCGGTTGCGCATTGGGCATTGTTATTTTAGCCACAGCTTTTTATTGAATAGGACCCCGGTTCCCGTTTGCCCACTGTGCAGTGCTGACCTGACTGTCCGTCACTTGCTCTTAGATTGTTTTAGCTTGGCACGTCTCCGCAGGTCTCTCCAGCTGCCGGCCAGCTTGGCGGAGATCCTCGCGGATGACGAAACGGCGGTGGGCAAAGTTTTAGCGTTTGCTTCAGCTGTGGATTTTATAATTTAACCTCAAGTATCTTGTTTTCTTTTGGCCATTTTATCCCTATCGTGATTTTACGATTTTTACTTCTATTTTAAACAAGGCCTCTTCGTTATGGTGGTGTTTTTACATTGGTTTTATTTGATTGTGTAGATTTCTAGTGTTTTAGACTTTGATTTAGCTTTTAGCCCACTTGTTTTTAAGGGCACTGATGACCCAGATGTTGAGCGCCCTAAAACACAATCATCATCATCATCATCATCATCATCATCATCATCATCATCATCATCATCATCATCATCATTTAGATTAACATAAGGTGGGGCTAGGCGTTGCTGTTCTACCGCTACTAGCAAATGCGGTGCGTGCAACGTTGTACAGTTTAGCACGCATGCTGGCTAAAGATAGTAATTAAATAATTAGTTTGTGTCTCCCATGTTACAGAGTTATTTTTCTGAGGAGTACTGTCCAAACCCAATGTTTGTATCCCATGTACTTTCGGTGATATATGACTAGAAAGAAAAGAATTATTAACTGTCAGTGAATAAAAACACACACATGCTATGCTGCAGTTACGTGTTGTACCCTGTATTCAATAAAGTGGTGAGCTTTTAAGAGTGAGCTTATTCAGTGATGAACATTGTTAAAGATGGCAAACAGTTCACCAATTTAGGAGAGTTTCCGTGTTTAGTTCTCTAGGAAAACACCGGGCAGGAAAAAAACATGTTACCAACTTAGACAATTTCCAAAAGTGTGTTTTACGTAGAACAGTTCATGATTTATATGACAAGGTGAATATCCAACTGCCAAAAGGCTGACCAATTAAATGAGGGGGGAAATAGAATATACGGATACTGTATCTTGTACGCATTATATTCTGAAGTCTCTCTGGTTAAAATATATGTAAGAGAACCAATGATTGTTGCTTGAAAGAAGCGACATTGTTGCTGCAGGAATAACATTTCTGTGCACAATGTACAACATTAGTATAGGTGATTCATGGTGTGAAAATGCTTCATAAATACACGTTAATATCTTTCGTATTTATTAGGTACGTTAATGAAACAAAAATTGGTTTGAAGTCCATTAGAGGCAGTATACAAATATGGCGTTACTAAAATAGACACTATATTTAGAAATTGTTGAAATATCACGCCTTTAACTGCAATGGTCATATCGGCGGACGTTCTCCTTTGGAACATATCGAAGGTGTTAACTCGTATTCGTTGGGTTTTAATCATTAGACCGCGTACACATTCCCAATCTCATTCATACTTCCAGACTCTGGGGAAGATGAGGAATTATCTTGGTCGGAGAAAGCCTTTAACTGCAATGGTCATATCGGCGGCCGTTCTCCTTTCGAACATATCGAAGGTGTTAACTCGTATTCGTTGGGTTTTAATCGTTAGACCGCGTACACATTCACACTCTCATTCATACTTCCAGACTCTGGGGAAGATGAGGAATTATCTTGGTCAGAGAAAGCCTTTAACTCCAATGGTCATATCGGCGGCTGTTCTCCTTTGGAACATATCGAAGGTGTTAACTCGTATTCGTTGGGTTTTAATCATTATATCACGTACACATTCACACTCTCATTCATACTTCCAGACTCTGGGGAAGATGGGGAATTATCTTGGTCGGAGAAAGTCTTTAACTGCAATGGTCATATCGGCGGCTGTTCTCCTTTCGAACATATCGAAGGTGTTAACTCGTATTCGTTGTGTTTTAATCATTATATCACGTACACATTCACACTCTCATTCATATTACCAGACTCTGGGGAAGATGAGGAATTATCTTGGTCGGAGAAAGCCTTTAACTCCAATGGTCATATCGGCGGCCGTTCTCCTTTGGAACATATCGAAGGTGTTAACTCGTATTCGTTGGGTTTTAATCATTAGATCACGTACACATTCACACTCTCATTCATACTCCCAGACTCTGGGGAATATGGGGAATTATCTTGGTCGGAGAAAGTCTTTAACTGCAATGGTCATATCGGCGGCTGTTCTCCTTTCGAACATATCGAAGGTGTTAACTCGTATTCGTTGGGTTTTAATCATTATATCACGTACATATTCACACTCTCATTCATACTACCAGACTCTGGGGAAGATGAGGAATTATCTTGGTCGGAGAAAGCCTTTAACTCCAATGGTCATATCGGCGGCCGTTCTCCTTTGGAACATATCGAAGGTGTTAACTCGTATTCGTTGGGTTTTAATCATTAAATCACGTACACATTCACACTCTCATTCATACTTCCAGATTCTGGGGAAGATGAGGAATTATCTTGGTCGGAGAAAGCCTTTAACTGCAATGGTCATATCGGCGGCCGTTCTCCTTTGGAACATATCGAAGGTGTTAACTCGTATTCGTTGGGTTTTAATCATTAAATCACGTACACATTCACACTCTCATTCATACTTCCAGACTCTGGGGAAGATGAGGAATTATCTTGGTCGGAGAAAGCCTTTAACTCCAATGGTCATATCGGCGGCCGTTCTCCTTTGGAACATATCGAAGGTGTTAACTCGTATTCGTTGGGTTTTAATCATTAAATCACGTACACATTCACACTCTCATTCATACTTCCAGACTCTGGGGAAGATGAGGAATTATCTTGGTCGGAGAAAGCCTTTAACTGCAATGGTCATATCGGCGGCCGTTCTCCTTTGGAACATATCGAAGGTGTTAACTCGTATTCGTTGGGTTTTAATCATTAAATCACGTACACATTCACACTCTCATTCATACTTCCAGACTCTGGGGAAGATGAGGAGTTATCTTGGTCGGAGAAAGCCTTTAACTCCTATGGTCATATCGGCGGCCGTTCTCCTTTGGAACATATCGAAGGTGTTAACTCGTATTCGTTGGGTTTTAATCATTAGATCACGTACACATTCACACTCTCATTCATACTTCCAGACTCTGGGGGCGATGAGGAATTATCTTGGTCGGAGAAAGCCTTTAACCGCAATGGTCATATCGGCGGCCGTTCTCCTTTGGAACATATCGAAGGTGTTAACTCGTATTCGTTGGGTTTTAATCATTAGATCACGTACACATTCACACTCTCATTCATACTTCCAGACTCTGGGGAAGATGAGGAGTTATCTTGGTCGGAGAAAGCCTTTAACTCCTATGGTCATATCGGCGGCCGTTCTCCTTTGGAACATATCGAAGGTGTTAACTCGTATTCGTTGGGTTTTAATCATTAGATCACGTACACATTCACACTCTCATTCATACTTCCAGACTCTGGAGAAGATGAGGAATAATCTTGGTCGGAGAAAGCCTTTAACCGCAATGGTCATATCGGCGGCCGTTCTCCTTTGGAACATATCGAAGGTGTTAACTCGTATTCGTTGGGTTTTAATCATTAGATCACGTACACATTCACACTCTCATTCATACTTCCAGACTCTGGGGAAGATGAGGAGTTATCTTGGACGGAGAAAGCCTTTAACCGCAATGGTCATATCGGCGGCCGTTCTCCTTTGGAACATATCGAAGGTGTTAACTCGTATTCGTTGGGTTTTAATCATTAGATCACGTACACATTCACACTCTCATTCATACTTCCAGACTCTGGGGAACATGGGGAATTATCTTGGTCGGAGAAAAATCCCCACCCCCACCGCCGGGAATGGAACCCGGGAACCCTAGCACGATCACTATTTTGTTTCACTGTAGCAAATAGCTTCTTTGGTCGAACGCATTTTGTTCTGTGTTCATATGAATGGTAGCTACGTAAGCGAACTGTCCTCCAGTTCAAGGTTTTAAGGTTCAGATTATGCGATAATCATTGTATATGTTCTCACACATATGCTGAAATGTTAAGCGAAATTCTCTCTCAGCATTGTATGATACTTGCTAGGTGGATTCGGTGAGACAAAGACAGATATATCTCCCAACTCTGTCACTCGCTAGCCATGGAGCTGGCAACGCCAAGACAGTAGGATAACCATATTGACTTCACCCATGTTCATTGTTATTTTGTAGCTACCCTATCCGCTCCTGTGCCTTCTATACACACATCTTATAGCCTGACTATCTGGCTCTTCCGGTAATAGCGAACAAGCTACGGGGTAAACTTGTACTTTTTTCCTTAAGCGTGTTACATGCATAGAGTTGGGCTATGAATTAAAAATTAGTGACGAAAATATGTGTAATTATTAAAATTATATAATTAAATATCTTATATCTCAATACTCAAGTAAATTGTGTATGCATGATTTCGTTAGTAGAATTCTGCGCTTCCTTTATATAATATTTAGAATTAAGGCTCAGTACTAGGACCTTTATTGTTTCTCGTTTTTGTTAATGACATTGCTGTTAATAGTAACTGCCAGATAAGGTTGTTTGCAGACGATTTTATCATTTATAATAAAATTCGGAATACAGTGCATGAAACCGCTCTTCAGGATGATTTAAATGAAACCTGTAATTGGGCTGCGGCTAACAAAATGTCAATTAATGTAAAGAAAAGTAAGTCCCTTGTTTCTAGTAGAACTAAGGGCAAAATTATTGTTAACTATCACATGGGAGGGGTGCAAATTCCACAGGTGGACAGCTGCAAATACTTGGGAGTGTACCTGGCAAGTAATGCTGGATGGGACGAAGCAGTAAATTCCACATCTAGGAATGCGTGGAAGGCATTGCATTTCGTAATGAGAATATTGAAAAAGGGGAGCGCTAGGTCCAGGGAAATTGCCTACAAGGCCTTAGTGCGGCCGGTTATGGAATATGGAGTAGCATGCTGGGAGCCGTATAGAGCTAACCAAATCGATCAATACAGAAGAGGGCAATAAAATTCATAAAAAGAGGCAAGTATTTTGGGCCTATAAAAGGAGATGAGACTAAATGGGAGGAATTAAGAATTAGGCGTAAAAAACATAGGTTGGTAGCATTATTCAAAGCTAATGCTGGTGTAAAGGCATGGGTGGACGTTAGTGTAAGGTTAGATAATCCGGATTATTATGGACGAAACGATCATAGGTATAAAATTAAGGGTAGAAGATAAAGAACCGACATAGGAAAATTTTCTTTTGTTAATAGAACCATTGAAGAATGGAATGAATTGCCTGTAGCAGTCTTTCAGGGCTGTCCCCTGTCGCTGAAGAAATTTAGAAAAAATCTAAATGGTTTATAGTTCAACTTTTAAATTATAATGGTATATAATATGTAAACAGAGAAGTAATTAGATATGTTTTAAGTGACTAAAGTTAAAATAATATCATGTTGTATTGTTTATTGTGTTACTGTTGTAAATCTAGTATTTGTAATTTGATCTGTATTCTTAACTCTGCCACCGGGTAGTACCCAATTGCAGTGAATAAATAAATACAAACACAATACAATACAAATATTTTATCAAGTTTGACCGTGAACTTGAGGCTTCTCTTTCCTAAAATATGTTTTAATGATAATATTCTCCAAGTTATTATAAGCAATCTAGATAAACATCAGACCTAATGTAAAATCCGGCCTTCTAAGCCCAAAACACAAAATGGCAGGGCACTGCTCTACAGTGGGTGAAGCTCTGGTTACTGCTGCTTTGAAACACTTACTTTCAGGCAGGGAACGTTCACAAAGCTTTAGATTCCTTGGCACTGAGATGATAATTCCCATATTTCTCCAGATTTCCGCTCTGTTGTGCTTAGCGCTGTCGTACAAAAGGAACGAGAAACAGTGTTACCAACGTCTGGAGAGAAATGCGGCGCCCCTCTCAAGGAAGTGTTTGCACAGGATCCCAGGAAATTGGTTCAAGTTAAATTAATCAAGCACATGGAGACAAAGACGGGATGAGACAGAAGGACGATGGACTTGATTTCAATCGTGCAGCCTGCAGAAATTAATCATCGTACACTGAGACAGCTCAAAACTGTCCTAACTATGTTGAAGACGTCTGTTTATTGCTGGAATGTAATAACTGTTTCCTTATTACTGTCATCTTGTCGACGTTTGCAACATTACAAAATAACTTCTCATTTCACGTTGTCAAATTATCCTACCATATTATTAGAAGTTATCTTCGGTTTTAAGGAAACATGGCTTTATTTTCAGTTTCTGTACAACGTACATAGCAGGAAAATTAATTATTGTATTTTGTATCAATATTTAAGCAGAAATACACGTTTTGAGGTGTAAATAAAGCTAGAGATGTGAAATTGGATCTATTAACTTAAGCCACCATCTTTCAAAGGCATTCAAAAATACCCTGCTTCTTAAACTACGGCATTATCTATAATTGTATCAAACGATTCTAAAATGAAAAATAGCGTACATTAAACATATATCACGTCTAAAGTTTGTAGTCTTTAATTTTCTTGGCACAGCTCATGAAGTCTCCTTCATTCAGAAGTACTTTGTAGTACAGTTAGAGAAAAGCATAAAACACAGATAATGTGGTTTCGTTTAAAACATAATTTTGTAGGTCTTTTCCAGATTTTATTACTGGTTTGTATGTGTTACACTTGAATTTTACCTTGAAACAGTATGACTGCCTCATGTTGCTTCACCGCTTTTGAAGCAGTATTGGTCTCCTTCAGTCTCGAGCTGAGTCCCGCCTCAGGGTATGTATAGGTGTAATAAAAGTAAGGATGACACCGGAGTCTAAGGGTAAAACCAGTCCAAGAGTGTCCAAAATTCTACTCAATGCCCTACTGAGCTACCAAAGTTACCCTAATATCCTTCCCTTTTGCCAATGACCCTAAGACCTGCACTACTAGCTTGTAATACGGTGTTGTCACTTTATTTCTACATTACTGATGTTTTCTGCTCTCCATCCTAAAGTCTCTCTACAAGTTTCTAAGAAATACTCTCACATATTCCAAGAATTTCAAGGTGGCATGCCATACCCAATCTGGCAACTTTGGATAGTAGCTCTGCCCTCTCCTAACTACTTTTACGAATCTCCTTGAAACTAGCCCTAGCCAATTAACTTAATGACATCTAACCCCTTTACTCATAATTAACTCTTTACATTTAACAAAAATTATAAGTCTTAATTTATTTAACTGATCCATAAATTTTGTGTCAAACAATTTTTATCGTATAGGTACTTGATAACTACAAATCTTCTATAACCTTTCATCAGCAATATCAAATATTTTACTCTCTAACTGAATGAAAGTAAACTTGCTGTACATTAGCATACAAGTTAATACTACCAAATGGATTAAAACCAGTAACACTGTATCACTGCAAATAACACTCGTTGCCACATACATATAGGCTACTATATTTTATAAGTACGCCGCATTTCAATGCCTTCTTCCTTATTTAATTAATTACTATCTGATGTATGGCCGCGCCATGGCACAGTGGTTAGACCGCTTGGCTCCCACCTAGGCGGCCCGGGTTCGATGCAACGCGTGGGGGTTGTGGTGGACAACATGGCACTGGGGTGGGCTTCCTCCGGATCCTCCGGTTTCCCCTACCATCATTCGACCAACTGCTCCATCATTCATTCATCTCAGGCGTTGGGTCGCCCCTCAACCCTGATTTCATCTCAGATCAGATGCTTCGACTCCTTCGCTCTGAGGGATCCCAAGCGCCTCGTAGCGTCAGCATTGACGAGAAAGAGAGAGAGAGAGAAAAACCATCTGTTGTAAAATATTAACTGAATATTTTTCATTATTGATTAATCGCATCTATATGATAAAATAATTTATTATGCAGGTGTACAAACCTATATTGTTCACTCGTGGAAGCTGAAAATCTTCGGGTGGAGTTTTAAATTTTTCTACTCATGGATAAGCTCTCTGTTTAAGCAAATGGTGTGGTGTTAAGTAAGGGGTGTAGAATTTTAAAGCTAAAATTTGTATAATAAAACAATTAAACAAGTAAATGTCTAAATACATAAATAAATAGCCAGTACATCCATTACGGGCGATCCCTGATTTTGCAGGGAGCTGGTGCAGGGAATTTGCTACGATAACGAATTATAAGAAAGTTTACTTTTTGTCGGTGCTCAGAAATTTGCATTTTGATGACTTGCACACTTATTAATAAGAACTAGTATGCTAAACCACACATCATTATATACACAACTATCAAGGAAAGGTCTGTGAAATGTCCAAATTGAAACTGCTGCTGATCTGAGCTATGTGTTATCTAAGCAACTGTTATCTAAGTTTCCTTTTATTTAAAAAGTTTGCAGGGAGCAGGATTTCAGAATCGGCAAGCCTATAAGCAAACTAGTAAAAATAGCAATCAGAAAACGCAACAGTTCCTTCATTCCTACTTAAATGAGGGTGACAGTGCACAGAGTCCAGCCAGTTCAAGGAATACAGTGTCAGAATGTCGATAATTGAGGATAGATTGGGTTTATTGTAGCCCGTTGTATACCACTAAATAAATGTGTGACCGGACTTTGTTTGTAAAATTACACTACTATTATAATAAAGAGAATATAAAATAGGTTTTCACAAAAATTATTGTTCGTTGAACTTAATTAAGAGTAAACGACGATCAGCACAGAAAAGTATACAAATTTGACAGTCATATGTTTCTTTTAGCTTATTTCCTCGTATCTGTGATGTTATGTTTTCTAATTGAATTGTTTCTAGTGTCATATGTTTCAGTAACCCCAGCAAACGAGAACATGTAATTGGATATTTTTCTACATACCAACTGATGCAAGTTATTTCACATCAATTACTTATACACTGGAAAACGTTGTTGCATGAATTGGTCGCTAGTTTGTCGCACCTTATTCTTACGTTGTAAATTTTGAAGCAGTGTAGCCTATCCTGAGGGTAGAGCAAAGAGTGCCGTCAAAGGGTATGCGTGGGAGTAAGGTTGGTTTTAATGACACTGGCACGCAAGTTTAAAACTGGTTTAGTGACTGCTTCTTTTTATCATCACATAACTCGCCGACTAGGAGTTGCCGTATGTAGAGTTCTTATTACGCGATAACACTTAATTCGTTATTTACGTAAGAACCGATAGATACCCTTTCTCCTCGGTTCTCGTCTGCCTTCATCGAAGACCGAACCAGTTGTCTTTCTTAATGGACCGCTAGCCCAGTTGTGTGTGTGTTCCTCACTGAGTCATTGCAGCTACGTGTGACTTTCACCTCTCGAAGCCTGTCTTTATTCACACAAAAACTCCTTTTGTGACTCTTGTGTCCATTGTGATTATTAGTCTCGGTTATGCCATTACTAAGGGCCCGAACAATGCCTTTTCAAACGGAGTCAAGTGTTATCCACTTAGAATCTCTGCTAAGAACCCGCTTTCTTCCATCACTTTGTTATTCACCCTAACTGCACTTGCTCGCGTTTTAACAAATATACCATATTCCTTTGAAATCCATTACGATTCTTTATTCATTGCATCCCTTAATCTGCTCGCCTTGGTAGCGTGGTGGTAGCATGTCTACCTCACGTTCAAGAGGTCCCGAGTTCGAATCTCGGTCAGGGTGAGTTACCTGGATAAGGTTCTTTCCAGGGTTTTCCCCTACCCTGTAAGACGAATGTCGGATAACTCTAAACTCCATGGACCCCGGACTCATTTGAGCATCATTTCATCCGTTCCATTCATCGTCCGATATGACTTAACGTTGGAGGACGTAAAATTACAACAAAAAATCCCTTAATCTCAGTATCACAACATTAGGTTTCTCAGTTCACTAATACAGCCCCGTTGATCAAAATGCATTTTTAAGCAAAAAAATAAGCCCTAGGAGTGGCTTCCACTGTCGAAGATTTACGACACGTAAAACCGAGAGGAATGACTCTGACGGTTTCGTATTGTGACTTTGTGGGTTCATGAAATTAAAAGTCCAATTGCACCACTCAAAACTGTTCTTTATTTCCACCGAATTACAATCGGAACACTTGCCGATTACACAGAATTACGTAATGCGCACAGTTACAATTCACCAGTTCGTCTGTCACCGGTCCGCTCCGCACAACTCCTCCGATGAACGTACGCTGTCTTCCGATCCGTTACCTCACTCGGCGCTCCTCACGGCTGCTCGCCAAGAACTGACTGATTCGCCAACTACAGGCCTCATATAGGGAAGATCGCCGTTTCTGGAAACTTCACAATTATCTCGAGTTTTCGAGACGTCTGGTGGGAGGGGAAAGAGGTGGTACAGGGCTCCCGCCGTTTTCCTAATCATCCCTTCAGTTAGTGACACGAGACAAATGGGTAGGCGTGGTCTCAATGCTTCCCCTCTGGCCCTACTGCCGGCCGGTTCTATAGGGAGTTCCGACGTTCGCGTGACAGTATGTAGCCCTCAATCGAGAGGTGCGGGTTCGATTACCGTGGCTGACCTACCTTACACATAGATTTATGAGAATTTTCTCGGGTTGCCAGGCGTTTGCTGAGTAGGGTAATTGCATCCCCGAATTCAGTATCGTTCCGTTTCACCTCCATTATCATTTCACCTCATCTCTCATCTGGTGGTCTCTCTCAGGGTAGAAGTGTCGGCGATGCATGTCAGGATGATATGTTCTGAAATGAATCACTTCCTCCTTTGGTAGGATAATTGCCGCTCTCCGAACCAGCTGCTGAGACCGCTTCCAAAGCACGGTAACGGGAATGTCCGTTGTCCTAGCTTACCGAGGAGGTTTTCATCTAAGTAAAAGTAGGGACATGTTTCCTTGGGATGATAGTCCTTTGTCTCCTCTCGCCTCATCCTTCCTTCCGGAGATGTGCTACTTGGGGGCATAGACACAATAGATCTAGGTGGTCACAGTGCCCTCCATAGTAATACTAATCCTACAGCACGTAAAATAAAATACAAATTTAGAGGTCATTCACGCACAATATCAAATGGGGCACGAAGAACAATGGTATTCAGAAATACAGAATAATTTTATATTATTGGAACGTGGATAAAGCAGTCATTAATAGTTACGTTTAGGCAGGAGAAGACAGGTAGTGGCGGTGTGACGGCAGTTCCGTCAGCTCTTACCGCCAAATATGCCCCCGAACGAAAGTCAGGTTAGCGTTTGACGTCACCGCGCTGAATTTTGCTGCCCAAGAGGAAAGAACAGTTTGATGTGTTGGGGTTCCGACAACGTAGGAAAGACAGGTAAGTTATCGGGTAGTATATGTAAAACTTACATCTTGGTTGTTGTAATATTAATGCTGACTGCTTTAATTACACAATTGGTCACAGTTTACAAACGATTACATGTTTAGCTCTGTGCTATGAGAACTTATATAAAAATTCAACTAGTCTTAAGGTCAGGTATGTTATAAAGTAAATAAAATAAAACAAAGTAATTTTCTCTGCAAATTACGAGAGACCCACTCAGAACAAAATTACGTTGACATTTACCGACACTTTCTGTTTCGGTTTTCTTTAACTACTTGAACAATATCAATACGTAATGTCTGGTAAATTTGCAATCGAAGGCTGCGTGTTAGATTGTGATACGACAAGGTACTTCGGGATTTGGACTTAGCTGAGTTCGTAACAGAAAAAAATTGTTTGCACAAATATATCGAGCCAAACATACACAATGCCCGTGTGGTAAGGGAATACAACCTCGGAAATCTGGTTTGGGGGACATTCTTGTAAAAATCCGCCAACTCTTTATTGTGTGTATATTTTTCCTTCAATAAATCGTCACATTGTAAGTTTAAATGTTTCATTTGGTACATGGTAGCTACATTGCTGTCATCGAGTGTGATACACCTGACCGAACTCTCAGATTCTGTTCTCACTGCGCCGTTTATATACGTAACTTTGTACTACACGGCTCTTGTCTGACGTCACACGTACTGCAGGCTTCGCTCCCGCCTGAAATACGACACAACTCTAAAGCTCTCTTCCTGTGGCCCAAAATTTTGGAACAGTGAATGGACGAGCGGCCACCCACTGAGGGAGCTAAGAAGAATATCTGTATGGCAAGCTTCTATGTCATCTGCCCATAGTCGACGACACGCATGCCAAAGACATCCTGTAGCATGGAAGAGAGATAATGAGAGGAAACTGGAGAGAGAAGAGCCGTAGTAAAAGACACATCTGCAGCATTGGGCCAGAGAAAAAACCATAGAGTGAGCGAACACCAAGATTGGAGGCCAGCACCTCCCTAATACGTGCCTCGCACTTTACTGTGGAGCCATTTCACTCAGTCTGTTTCACTAAACCAAACCAAAGACATCGATGCCCTTACAGTAACTGACCAGACGTATTACAGACTTCGATGTACAGTCCGGTGTATGGAAATGTTCCGAAGCTGTTGGTATCTTTGGTGTGTTACTTTATATAACGTTGGCACAACCGTTTCACCATTTATGTTCTACACCAGTCCTGGCTGTGCCAATCTTTTATTGGTTTACATCAAAGTCCAGTAACTCAAGCAATGACGGATAAACAAGGCGCGTAGTCGTGATGCATAGTGTTAGGGGAGGGGTAAGGAGGAATTTAAACTCAGTGGAACGATTGTAAACACCAGCTGCTTGCTGTATCCGTCGCTCATTGGTTTGATGTCATAACTCTGGGACTCAGATTCGGGAACAGGGGAGGACAAGGGGTGAGTTACTTGAAACAGCTTTGTTGAATATAGTGTCTTGTATACTATGCATTGCATTTGAAGAGAACAAACGACATGGATAACAAGCCGAAAGTAATTGCTGCAAGGCCTGGGAAACTATATGGAGTATATTCACTAACTGCTTTAAACTGCTGCAAAAAATACCAAGAACGGGGATATTGGACACGCAAGCCAGTTAGGGCAGTTTATTATAAACATATGTGTTCAATGGGCACTGAAATTCTACAGCAATAACGCCAACACAAATTCTAATAGTGCCCCGTTTTACAGGTAGCGGAGGGAATTGGGTATCCAGGTGACGAAAACATGCTTTTGTATGCTCATAGATAGAGCTTAAGTTACAGATTTAAATTATGCGGAATGTGGAGTTCAAGTTGATACATATAATAAGACATACAAAACTGTCCCATCCTTTATTCCCTTCCCAAGAAAACTGCACAAACCTAAGAAGGTTCATTATTAAAAAAGGATGGACAATTTGCTCCTGTCCTCAATAACCGCTGATAAAATAATCAAAGTCCGATGAGAAGCATTGTGAATTATATGTCTGGGCTTCTGGTTCCTCCACAATCGCGAAACAAAGGGCAGGCGCACGCCTTCCTATCGCTGACAGGGGTATGACCTGGGGGCGTGGTGCCATTCAACTACCAACCTTAACAGCTGTTCCGCATGTCGGAAAATTTCCGTGCACCGGACTGTGCAACGTACGGGAGCACCTGCGGCCTACATAGCAGGTACAGATTGTCATTAAGAACCAGAGGTACCATGCCCCACCGATAATATCACGCATATGAGTTTTTTTAATATGAAGTAAAAAATATTTTATATTTTGTTCAATCGTGAGAGTAATTATAAAGAATAGCTTATTATATCACGATTCTTAATGGTTACCGAAGCTTAAAACACACGGCATTGTACAGACAAGCTCCAGTCTCCTTATAAAGGGCCCTAGGTCACTCACTTTGTCAGTCACCTGCCTAAATCTTCCTCGCCCCCCTAATCTATAATTCAAACAACCCATTTAGCAACGCTTGGGGCCAGCTGGTTGTGGCCCGCTCCATTTAGTTTAACATTCGTGTGACTGTTGTTGGAATTTTAAGTGTTTGGTGGACAAATTAGTGTAGCTTCAAACTGGACAGGGTGGATTATTTATTTTAAAGTCCCTCTCATTCTTTAAAGGTAGAAGAAAAACTTGAAATTGAACAATTAGGTGCTCATAAACCGAATAATTTTGCATTTACGGAACAAGGAGGCAAAAAGCAAAGGACTTACTGTAACAAATTAGTAAGAAATCGTGCTTTACAGTATTTTGAGTCAGCTCTGTCTGGAATTCTGAGTACAATAGAGATACTTGATGAAAATTTTGCTCCTCCCTCAAGAAAACAGCAGAATTGCGCTTCTGAAGTGAACCTGAACTCAGATGCCAAAGAAATGTGTGTCATAATGTTGGACCAAATGAAAGGGCGATTCCAACAGTCTCATTTATTCAATACCTTTGAGATTACTGATCCATAGTAATTTATTACATTCAGAGAAATTTTCCCTGCTGAGAAAATTCTGCATCAAATTACAATATCATCTCCTAGGAAAAGATAAAAAAATTGAACCTTTAGTGATTTATTATAATGATGCATTCAACGATGTCCCTTGAGTCAGTGAACTCTCAGATTTTTCACACAACACTCGTTTGAGAAAGGATTTTGTGAAGCACACAAAACGCTGTAAATTGTACTAAAACAGCTGAGGCGAAGATAGGTTTTAGTGCAGGCCACTTTCTTGGAAAGATTTTCTGCGTCACTTTTACTTTGCCCACCCTATATGTCAGTAATGTTCTGGAGTCAACAATGAAGTAGTAGTGTAGTACGTGTGTTTAAAGCCCCCTTTTAATACATGTGGTACCGCAGGCGGTCAACAATGAAGTTATTCTGCTACCCAGTAGATTGAAGTTATATCTTGATAATTTTGTAAATCTTTACGGTTTTGTACGTAGATGTTCTATAGCTTGAAAGTACGGTACACAAATTGGAGAAGTTAGCACAGAGATGTTTTCCTAAGCAATGATGCCTCGTCATGGCAACAGCAGATTTCCTGGGAATTTCCGGAAGTACAGAGGGATTTTCTAAAAGTAATTAAATATTACGTTTACAAACTTTCTCAGTTATTGTAATTTTTAATTTGCATTAATTTTCTCTTTATAATCTTTTTAAGAACGAGCGCTGGGGTAGTGCAGTAGTTTCGTTCCCGGCATGGTCCCGAGTTCGTTTCCCGGTTCAGGGGTTGGCGATTTTATGTCGGCCCTATCGACACTTTCACCTCTGTCTAGCAATGTGAATTGTCCCCTATGCCCAACGTGGTTCGGAGTCCACGGTATAAGCTGTAGGTCCCCGTCATCTTCATTGTCACCCTATTATTGGAGGTAATTGACACAGCCCTCTGGGTGCCCCCGCCTGAGAAATGGGCCCGGTCATCAGTTGGTGCTGCAAGGTTACCCCGGAGGCCGTAGTTGGGGAGTGTTGGTAACCAACCAACAATCATTTTAAGAGATTCACATGAAAAATGTGTGGTTTCTTTCCCTTTAATTTTACATTTCCTTTTTGCTAATATACCACCCTTTTTATTCCAATGAACTCTACAATGGACCCGAGAATCCATTATAAAACTAATTGTTTTCCAACTTTTTTTTAATGCTCTGGATTAAATTTTGTATTTCTGAACTTCTTACACCTTTGGGCAGGATATGTATGATACAACTTGAATTGTTTCTATAGAGTCTGACAAATTCACAATATTCTTGCACCGTTGTCAAATAGGTAGGTCTGGGAGTAAAAAAGAATTAGCTATAACTTCACCATAAAAATTGTCGTATATATTCTAGAACTTTTCACCAGGTTCATCTAACAGAAGGGTCATTTGTGTGTAGTGTCTATAGCTAAAACCTTAGCCATGTCTGGGGCAGTTTCTTATTTATAATGAAACTATTTTATCCTATGTTATAATTAAGGCTGAAATTATCAATTGGTTTGGTACCATATATCATGTTATCTTGGCTTTTTGAATTTATAATTTTTTAATTTTGCTACTTCTTGTAAAAATCCAACTTAGGTTAGCTATCTGATCGCTTGTCCCTTTTTCTGAATCTGCGAGCCTTTTTAACTTCTCATAGGTAAGTAATGCTAGTTCAAGTTCTGTTATAACTGCTCTTTTAGAATTAACAATACGTAGAGTGTTCACAGTTAAGGATCTGACTTGAACAACCATATAGTCTATGGCCGCTAATCTTGCCCAATATACTACCTCGCCCAATTACAATAAAATAAACAATTATTCTATTGGACTGGTGAGACTAAACATTACATATAAATTATAATGCAAAAGCTTTCGCATTTCCTTTGTTTCTCTATTTAAGTAATTTGTAAATAAAACATGTATTAAATTTTTGTGTATTTAAGGACTGTGGCTTGCTCATCTTTTTTAAATTCGTGAGGTTTACCGTCATGTTTCACATTGTGAGGACTATAAAAATAAAAAAAATATATAAAAATAAATAAAAGAGAACCAGTAATAGCAAATGGTAGCGTAAGACAAGGTTGTCCTTTATCAACCGCACTTTTAAATTGTATGTTGACGAAATAGTAAGGATTTGGTCGAATAAAGTCAATTGAGTCATTAATGTATCAGGAGCTAAATTGAAAACTATGTTGTATGCAGATGATCAAATAATAATGGCAACAAATGAAGATGACCTGCAGAAAATTCGGTATAGTCAAGATAAAATTGCCATAGAATATGGAATGAAAATATCAGCAAATAAATAAAAACCATGGCATTTAAAGGAATTAATCCAGTAATATCAAAAATAGTGTTAGATAACATAATAATTGAACAGAGGATGAAATGTCTCGTACCAAAGGAAAACTGATATAATAGAGAAAATAAATAAATTTATCTATATAACAGGCACAATAAAAAGAACATTAAAAACTAAAGCAAGAGAGGACTCTATAATAAAACTATACAAAACAATGGCAATACCAACTGTAATCTATGGATCAGAAACATGGACACTAACAAAAAGAAATAGTACGAGAATACAGTCATCAGAAATGAAATTCATAAGAGCAATAGCTGGATATAACAAAATTGATAAAAAACGTAGTCAGGATATTAGGATAGAATTAAAAGTAGAAGAAATAAACCATACTATTGAAAGAAAAAGAAATCAATGGAAAGAACATGTTCAAAGGATGAATAATGACAGAATAACAAAAATAGCCTTTAACTATAAACCTATAGGAAGAAGAAACCAGGGAAGACCGAAGGAAAGATGGGCAGACCAATTTGGAGCTGGAACGGCTTAAACAATCCAAAGCCGTGAGGTAGAAAAAGAAGAAGAGGACTATAATCTATATCAACCTAGTTTAATTCTGCTATAAACATCTGTGTGGGAAGAGAGATACAGACAGAGATATTGGGACAAAAAGCGGTTAAGCTGT
Organism: Mantis religiosa; assembly: GCA_030765055.1. Classification (NCBI taxonomy): domain Eukaryota; kingdom Metazoa; phylum Arthropoda; class Insecta; order Mantodea; family Mantidae; genus Mantis; species Mantis religiosa. The sequence goes on along the minus strand of CM060951.1, from coordinate 23,750,842 downwards.
TGATTGGTTTCGCGAAGTTAATGGACGCTTTCTTTTATTTGTATACGTACGATAAACCCCTCCTTTAAGTACAGTACTGTAAGTAGTTTTCTGATCACTGCTCTGTGCGAGCTAATTTCGGAGAGAGAAAAGTATGCAAATGTTTCGAGTCTTATAAACGTAATAGCCACACATTTTATCTTTCTGTTTCACATACCACATAGATCTGTTCTGTATAACATATACAGATTAGACAGAAGACGCGTGAAATTATACACAGTATTAACTTATTATGTTAAATTAAGCTGCATTTTTTAATAATTAATAATGAACACAGCTATAAAGTAATATGTTTACATTCTTATACCAGGCAGCTCTCTCCCAACGAGGTCTATATACAGTTGAATGCTGATTAAGATGTTATTGTTGATACCGTCCCTGTTAGGCATAACATTGTCATAATAACCCAGGAAGTCTTATTAAATGCATAATTAAGGGCGGATAGACACCACAATATGAATTAAACAAAGTTATAATAAATATAGAGGATAATGATTAAATATACAAGTGCAGAAACTAAACAGGCAATCCCGATATACGAGAACCCAAGTGTTAATATAGCGAAGTGAATGGACACTGTCCCTCACAGGTATTTTCTTTGTGTTTCTAGCCGACAAAGGTGCCATTGTTCAGGCTAGACCCTCGTCGCCAGCCATGTTTTGGTCCGCACATGATACGTGACGAGAGAATAGACACTGGGATTTAAGATACACATTTTCAAACATGCTTATGCATTAATTAGTTGAATGGTGGGAAGGTGAAAGTTGCGTGGAATACATGCCTTAGACCCTAAAAATTGCTATTAAATTTAAGAGTAGGGAGGAAACACAACCTATAAGGAACAAGGAACAGGTCATATGACCTCTAAAGTGTCCAAAGTTCGGCGAAAGGAAGGGGAAATTTGTGCAATGGCGACGTTTGATGTTTGCTAGCCCTACTGAGTGGGACAAGGACAGCGAATATGTGTGACAGAGAACGCATGCTACACAAGGAGTAGAACGGTTTAAAACATGTGCTCTATTCACTCTGTACGCTATAACCGAGAAGTTTCATTTACAAAAGTAGAAATCTTCAGAATGGTTTTGAATGGTATGTAACAGAATTGACAAGGAATGTCAAAATACCGAGGGAGGGTGTAGGAACCTTTTCCAATTCCCTGCGTTTCATACTCTGGAGATTTTGTTTACTGTGGTATATTATGTTTATTATGCAAATTTAAAATCAGTGAGCTTTTCATTAAAGAGTAGGCCGGTGCTTCAACCGAAATGAAACACAATCGAGTCAAACCTTTATTAAGTGGTGAGGGGCGAGTGATCGCCCATTGTTTCGCAGTGTTTATAGAAAGAAACCCGGAATCATCTATAAAAGCATAGAGAAAGAAACGGCTGATCCTCTTGGTCTTTCCGCAAGTAGTGTACATAGTGTTAGAATGGAATAGCAAGCATCCGGAACTCTAAGAACACCGGGAAAATCGCGTAAATGCAAACAGGGCGTGGAGAAATACAACGATGTTACGAAAAGCTCTATACGAACTAAAGTTCATTATTATTTTTTCAGAAATGAACCAACTCATAGATTTAATAAGTTAATGTGTAACACAACTCTTTTTATAGTCTAGAAGTTAACGCTAGTGTTGCAAAATTATGTGCGTACATTTAGCGTCTAACACGTGGCGAGTTGAATCAGTTCCGCCTTGGTGTTTACAGCAGGATTAAACTAGCGAGTATACTCAATCTGCTTTACCCATCACAACAACCTGCCCCGCTCTTGCAAACAAACACGCGGCCAACCTGCATTGGAGTTACTAAACAACGTAAAAGCATACTGGTATCATTAAATAAATTTGTTTATCCGAAAATGAAGTAAATATTGGTGTAACATTGCATACCTCTAGTTATAATGTAACAAATGCCATTGCATAGTGTGAGGTAGACGTTCGTTTGTTAATGGATTAAGCTTTCAGTACTACTACTTTAATTCTCTTTATTTACTTTCATTTTCAAGTTCATTATTTACACTCTTTCTGTGTATTTTATTACACCCAGTCCCTCCTTTCACCAGAATAACTGACAGTTCATTTCCTTCTTCCCGCAAATCTATCTTCAGAATGTGCCACGTTTTCAGATTTAATTATAGTTATCTTAAGGCGTATTCTGTAATATATGTGCATCAGACGCCTCTTAAAGTAGAAACCAAAGACACCTTACTTTCACGTATGTTGCTGCTTTATTTCGCATTTACAGCCTGATCCGTTTTAAATACACGAAATAAGAACACTGCAACATAGGAATCAATATTTCCTTAGTGTTATATTTTATAAGCATTGGAAGAACTCAGATTAAAATTCAACCTGCTATCATTAGTATGTTAACAACTTTTCCTTCAGCTAATTCATGAGTAGTAAAAATAAATAAACACATACATAAGAACGGGGACTGTTCAATAAAGAATAATCACAATATTTATTTGACAGCTTACCCTTACTGATCCTCATAATTTTGATGGTCCTTCTCTAAATAGTCTCCCCTGAATGCGATTCACCTGCCCCAGCGTTTCTGCCAGTCTTCAAAGATATGCTAGAAACCATATTTTGAGAGATCCTTCAAAATCGCCTCCGCAGCCTTCACCACTGCTTCTAATGATTGATAATGCCTCCCACGAAGGCGTTTCTTCAAGTTAGGGAATAGAGAAAAGTCAAAAATGTTTCCCAGTACCGGACAGACGTAAATAAATACATATTTATAAATAAAGGAAAAGGAACTGCATAATAAATCACAAGATAATTATTATTCTCATCATAATTATTTTTTTTAGATAAAAGTAGAAGATGGTAACATAATTAATATTTTTCAAAATGTTCTCTAGAGATTATTACAACAAAATAAATATGTCTTAGAACTAATGAAATATCTTTCGTAAACACAGTGATCACAACTATAAAAATCAAAGTTCTCTTGCCCTGTACATACAATATGTGTCCAACCCTTGCTCGATACACACTAAACCCAAGCCTCATCTGTGAGTTCTAAGCAAATGATACACTCTGTTACGACACTTCAATCGACACTGATTTTGGTTCCAAAATTTAATTTTGTTTTAGTCTTCTAAGGTTCTTCACTATTTCCAGTTTTGGTTGGCACAGAGTTGGAGCTAGGTTCTCTGTTTATAGTTTTATTACGGTTGGTCTTGCGTCTCTTTGATGTTGATTTGTTCTTGTTTTTCGCCTTTTCCTGCAACATCAACTGATACAGAGTCAATGTTAATGTCTCAGCAATATATATTGCTGGTAGGTGGGTAGGCTTCCACGGCCTGTGTTATTGTAGGTATCCTTAGCTTCCGGAGAAGGCCGCGTCGTATGTTGGCTAGTTGCCCACGTTTCGCCCACCATTTTGTAGGCTTCTTCAGGGCTCGAGCACTTAGGCTTGGCACTCGAGCCCTGAAGAAGCCTACAAAATGGTGGGCGAAACGTCGGCAACAAGCCAGCATACGACGCGGCCTTCTCCGGAAGCTAAGGATACCTACAGTACCTATACATATTGCTACTCCTAGGCTAATTGAACCTTCTATCACATTCTTTATTGCTTGTTTCATACTTTCTTTTAACCATTTTCCTTTACTTTCAGCCTCCGTGTTGGCAGGAATGCCTATAAACAAAAGTTAATCTAATGTTAATCTTCTTCTGGCCGCACGAGCGGCCACCCACTGACGAAGATAAGAAGAATATCTATATCGCAAGCTTCTATGTCATCTGCCCATAATCAACCGACATGCACGCCAAAGACATTCTGTAGTATGAAAGAGAGATAATTAGAGGAAACTGGAGAGAGAAGAACTGTATTAAAAGACACATCTGCAGCATTGGGCCAAAGAGAAAACCATAGAGTGAGCGAACACAAAGATTGGAAGCCAGCCCCTCCCTAATACGTGCCTTGCACATTACTGTGGAGCCATTTCACTCAATCTGTTTTACTAAACCAATCTAAAGACATCGATGCCCTTACAGTAACTGACCAGTCGTATTACAAAAAAGGATGTATAACGTACGGGAACATCTGCGGCCCTCATAGCAGGGACAGATTGTCATTAAGAACCAGAGGTACCATGCCCCACCGATAATATCATGCATATGAGTTTCTTTTAATGATGTCACAAACTAGTAATTTACTCTGTTGACTCAAGTAGTAGGTGACGTCACTCTCTCTCCTCCTTTATGACTGGATGATTGGTCTTTGGGCGAGAGACTTTCTCTCTGTAACTGCCAACTGAATGAAGAACATGTATCTGTAGGCAGCTCCGCTTCTGGGCAGGTAAACGGCCGTTATGGCCGCCTTTGTAAATCAGTTTGTTGTATTAAATATTCTTATTAAGTGAATTCCACTTATAATTAGCGTTACCCTACATTTTTACCAATGAACCATTATAGAAAAGATCCCATCCTCCCGCTAAAGCATGTAGTTTTGCTCTGAGTGTTTGCTCCCGAGTGTTCGACCTCACCACGTGTTTCTTAATTATTCACAAAGTAAGAACAGGTCGTCACATATTGGTGTTAGGCCTCCTGTATAATTTTTTTAAACAAAAAGACGTTCATTCTGAAGATTCAAATAAAAACCAATCTTTCATGATATGTAGAAATTGTGTATAAAAAGTGTAAGACCACGTGGAAAATGCTTTTCTTACCCTATTCATAGAATTCGTAGTTATAAGTAAACATGAGAGACTAATAAAAGTTCTATGAATTTACATTTTGTTAATTAAGCAGTATATTGTAACAACACAACTACTCAATTGCTGAATTTATAGTGTGAAACAAGTGAAAGTGTAAGTAGAAAACTTGACGTGTAAATGTTAAGTTTTTAAAGGAATTTATTTGTTTAGTTCCAGTGGGTGGAACCTCTGCTATGGCCCTAACAACTTGAAGGATTCAGTTGTTAGTTCTGGCTTCATTTTAAAAATATTTATATTTTTTTATTTTTTTAATCCATATGGTAGTTCTGCATAAACGTGTCAAATAGTAATTTTTCTTCCCATTTGTTGCTGTTGTTAGTAATTCAACTTGTGTACTGATTACTGATCATTATTTAGTTCATGATGTCGAGTAGGTGACGTCACTCCCTCACCTCCTTTATGACTGGATGCGTGCTCTTTGGACGAGAGACTTTCTCTCTGTAACTGCCAACTGAATGAACAACATGTATCTGTAGGCAGCTCCGCTTCTGGGCAGGTAAACAGTTGTTATGGCCGCCTTTGTAAATCTGTTTGTTGTAATAAATATTCTTATGAAGTGAATTCCACTTTTAATTAGCTTTACCCTACCTTTTTACCAAAGAACCATTATAGAAAAGGTCCCATCCTCTCTCTAAAGCATGTAGTTTTGCTCTTGAGTCTTTGCTCCCGAGTGTTAGATCTGACCACGTGTTCCTTAATTATTCACAACGTAAGAACAGGTCGTCACAATATGAAGTAAAATTATTTTAAATTTTGTTCATTCGTAATAGTAATTGCAAAGAATGACTTATTATAACACGATTCTTAATGGTTATATCTACTTTGTATTTTGCCTTGCAATAATTGTGGTTTGTATCAAAGCTTCTTTCTACTGCTTAACGTATATGATATATGCCTGTCTTGCATAACAAAACTGTATCACACCTTTTTCCTCTGTTTCCTTCTCTTATATAATCTACACATTTCATCAGTTTAAAAATGATAAACCACAGTACGCGGATATGCATCGTAATATATTATTTAAGAACTGCTTTTTATTTTGTTGTAGTTTTTCGCTGTCCTCTCGGCAAATATTCGGATATGGTAAAAAAAAAAAAAGAATGGCTACGTCAGCTTTCACGTTCAGATTATTACAGACTAAGATAAAAGAACGGCTAGCTCACATATAAAAAGAGAGGGCTACGTTTTATATGGCACGGTTCTGCAACTTGACAGGTTTTAAATTGGGACGCGAGGCTGAATGTGTTGCGGTTTTTTTTTTCATTCGAATTCACTAAATGTAGAGCAGCTTTGCGTTGGGATCGAATTCCTAATAGCAGGCGGCAGGAGTTTAAATCCGGCAAGCACTAGCCACTTGTGGCGATACAGCAGAAATTGACTGTCTGTTTGGCTGGAAATCCTCTCGGCTACCTCGGAATTACGCGCAGCAGAGAAGCGATGGCACACTTCTCAGCAGCACGGCCGATAACCAGTATTTGCATATGGAAATGAACATGCGTGCTCTCGAGCGCTGCCAAATCTCAATAAGGACACACAATTTCGCTAATCCCAATCTACCACTCTCATTTGTCGATTTAATAGTCATCTGAAGGAGTTTGTGACAATAACTTCTGCCTCTCTGTCTCTCGAGATTGAATACAAACGCAACCGTTTGCTTCAAATGACGTATTTTGGAACAGAGTGCCTTCAGGTCGACAGACCTCATATTTAAGTCTCCAAAGTTCAGTAATTGAAGACGATCAATGAAATGGGTGAAGTAAAGCTCAAATGGGTTTCTAAGGACAGAGGATCTACTCCCATTAGTCCTGGACCGGTAGGACCAAGCACCCGGGCCTCCTTCTACCCGGGAGCGATGTGTCACAATAATAATCGCGAGCAAATAAGTTGGCGAGCAATGAGGTTTCTCTCAGGGTATGCGTGGATCTGTGTGAGAAGGAGACTTTAGTAACACTGGAATGCCCGTTTCCAATTTATTTATTTACTGCTTCTTCTTTTAAAGGTATGTATGACTGAAATTTTCAAATTCTGAACTAATAGTGCTAGCTTTTTCAAATTTACACCATAGGTGTAGTATAATGTAGACATTTTACAACCTAAATTTAAATCATTTTTCTCCAGCAGTTGAGAAATTATGATAAATTTTGTATGATTTTTGTTACGTCACTAAAAAGTCCCTTGCGACAAAATATTTTGAATTTTGGTCTAATATTTTAACCCTATGTTCATAATACACATACTTTTTGAAATTGCTCTGGGTTTTTCTGTGTCTCGTTTAGTTTAGGTCACAAAAATTTTTTAATTTACAAATATTCTTTTTTTGTCTAAAAAACTGTAAGATTTGTGTTTGAAAATTAAAAATATATTCTTATATACATTTCACAACAAAACCTAGGGCAATTTCCATTCCTCATGATATTCTGAACCTGTGTAGGAAATTTCATGAACGTAGTACAAAAACTGCATCGCAAGGAGCATTTTACAGGAAGAAAAATGCTGAAAATATGAACATTGAGAAAACAGCGATTAAAGATTTGATTGCATAACTCACATTAAAATCCACCAGGCTGATAGGTTGGACCCTCAGATTTCTTTTTACTCTCCTCTGTTGCTGCTTTTTCCACCTTTTTCTTCTTTAGATGTTGCTTTTCTTCTGCACAACTTCGCTTCTTGCTTTGCAGGATACGAGTCTGATCTCGCTGCACTGAAGTTTTCCTTGCTGAGTCTACTACACTTTCACCTCTGATATTTTGCTGCAGCTCCAATGACTTAAGACTACCCATGTTAAACTCACTGATGCTTTTAATAACAGCAAGATCCAATTTTTGTTTTGATATGAAAACTTCCTTTGGGCACTTATTCCATATGACATGATGCAAAGATTCATTGGCATTCTGTGTTTTTCCTGTTTTGCACCTCTCTAGTAATGTTGCAGAAGCCAGCCTCTGATATATTGGCAACATTTTAGGAACTATTTTGTCTGAAAGGCTTATTTTTCTTTTCTTGAATTGAAAATTTAAGAACGGAAAACAGACAAAGAATGTAGATGTAGGCAAAAGAGGGCGTGACTCTGACAGAGTTTAAAGGACACCGACATTTAAATAAGCATTTAAAAATGGCGTCCGGAGGCAAATTATGCATTTTTCACATTCGGGAATGTCTAAATTATTTTATAGAATTAAAATAAAAAAGTCGTTATTTTCACGATTTTTATGAAATTTCAGTCATACATACCCTTAAAACATCGAAGTGAAGGTTGCCGACCAAGGGTTACCAATCTCTGTTTAGAGTTACTGACAGCAGAATGTTTATTACTCGATAAACTTTATTCGTTCTTCATATATATATGAACCGACAAATATCCAAGACAGAACAAGTTGACCGCTCTAATAGGCTTCACGTCTCGGACTGTTCTAATCGGCCTGACGCCGAAGACTGTTCTAATTGGCCTCACGCCGAAGACTCTTCTGATGGCTTCCTAGCCACGAACTGCCCACATCGGCACCACGCCGAAGACAGCGGAATGACCACAGATGCGCGTGGGTGTATCACTTTCACTCTGAAAACTCCTTTTCAACCAAAGTCCCTTTGTGGCTGTTTTGTCGCCATTGTAAATGATCCAAAGAATTCCCTATTCATACAAGTCAAATGAGCCCCTTTAGAAAACTGCTAAGGACACTGTTTCTTACATTGCTTTTGTTATAACACTTTCCCTACAACTCAACTGGCCTTTCCCTTGTCGTAACAAAGAACAAACATTCCTTTGACATCCATCATGATTCTTTACTTCTGGCAAACCTTAATTTCGGTATCAGATGGATATTCTGGGGCTCTTTCCATAGGGCAATACCTGATTTCTTAAAAAGCAGCCCCCTCCCCTGCTGAGCACAAAGTCAAGACGGGATGGAAGTGGATACGACACTTACACGCGTCAACCCCGCAGGGAAGACTACCGAAAACCTCGGTGGGCCGCCTGGTGATCTAGCACAACTTCTACTAGCTCTGCAGGCTAGTACCCGGGACTTTTAGGCAACCCTCTACCCCATCCGGGCGGCCATAGCCTGGTGATCTAGCACACCTTCTACTAGCTCTGCAGGCCAGTACCCAGAACTTTTAGGCAACCCTCTACCCTCTCCGGGCGGCCATAGCCTGGTGATCTAGCGCACCTTCTACTAGCTCTGCAGGCTAGTACCCCGGACTTTTAGGCAACCCTCTACCCCCTCCGGGCGGCCATAGCCTGGTGATCTAGCACACCTTCTACTAGCTCTGCAGGCCAGTACCCGGGACTTTTAGGCAACCCTCTACCCCCTCCGGGCGCCCATAGCCTGGTGATCTAGCACACCTTCTACTAGCTCTGCAGGCTAATACCCGGGACTTTTAGGCAACCCTTTACCCTCTTCGGGCGGCCATAGCCTGCTGATCTAGCACACCTCCTACTAGCTCTGCAGGCAAGTACCCGGAACTTTTAGGCAACCCTCTACCCCCTCCGGGCGGCCATAACCTGGTGATCTAGCACACCTTCTAGTAGCTCTGCAGGCTAGTACCCCGGACTTTTAGGCAACCCTCTAACCCCTCCGGGCGGCCATATCCTGGTGATCTAGCACACCTTCTACTAGCTCTGCAGGCTAGTACCCGGGACTTTTAGGCAACCCTCTACCCCCTTAGGGCGGCCATAGCCTGGTGATCTAGCACACCTTCTAGTAGCTCTGCAGGCCAGTACCCGGGACTTTTAGGCAACCTTCTACCCCCTCCGGGCGGCCATAGCCTGGCCGGGAGTATCCAGTTCCCCGTGGGTGTGGGGAACACACTGCCCCCTCGAGTCCAACCCAATCCTAACAGCTCCCAGACGGGAGTGGCTTGGCAGTTCGGCACAAGGTTCCTCTAGTAACGTCAGAGGTACCACGAGTGCTAAGGGGCCGCAAAGCTCAAATGGGTCCATGTTCCTTGGAGCTGAGGGCTATCAGACATTTTTCTTTCAGGATAAGGGAAAAGCTGGAAAGTACACTAGTCGTCACAAATGTGTATCTCAAATATGAGCCAATTGCACAGTTTAATGTCGCCTTGGTATGTTGGCCATGGTAGCTCAAGGGGTTACAGCGACTGGACGGAAACCAGTAGATCCTTGGTTGAATTTGGTGGTTGAATCCGTGGTTGAATTTTTTCAGTTTACTAATTAATTAAAAGTACCCATATATCGTGGTAATGTATTTAAAAGAATTAATTATGTAAGAATTAATTCATCGATATAAAATTATACATTAGCAGTTTCAACGATAAATATCCTGGTATTTACATACTTACTACAGTAATTCGCCACAAATGCGTATCCAGAGTATGAGAAATCTAAGGCCTGATTTCACCAACAGATGTTAAAATTGACGTTAACAATTGTAATAGCGCTAACAATTTCTTGCATTTCACCAACCTGTTTTCTGAAAAGGTAACAAACCCGTGCTAACGCCAAGAAAATTGTAAATATTACAGTTATAGAAGGCTGTGGATGAGTCGTATTACTTTCTGAACGTACTACGATGCGCTTTTGTTTTCATTTTCGTGTCCACCGCCGTCTACACACAGCTAAAAGAATGGTGGATTAACTAAATCATAAACAAAAACCATGAAAAAAATTTCTCATAAATGGAGAAAGGATTGTTAATTGAAATGCTGACGAAGTATAACGATATTGTTGGAAATAGGATGGATGCGGTGAATGTAAAAGAGAAAGATGTCACATAGGGAAAAATTGGACACAAACTTAATTCAAATGCATGTGTCATTACTACAAACGCAACGTATTACGTAAATTTAAAACGAGGTGCGAAGAAGTAAAAGTGACGAGTGACTTGCACGTTTCAAGACGGAAGGTGGACAGTGTGTTATCCACAGTGAACTATAAAATCGCAAAGTTATTAATACTTGAAACAAAGGCGAGATCGGCATATTCCTTTCAATGCATGTTCTAACTCATTATTACATAAATTTAAAACGAGGAGCGAAGGACAAGTGACGAGTGACTTGAACGTTTCAAAACGGGAGGTGGATAATGTATCATCCACGTAATTCAGTGAATTATAAAATCGCAATGTTATTAATACTTGAAATAAAGGCGAGATCGGCATATTCCTTTCGATGCATGTTCTAACTCATTATTACATAAATTTAAAACGAGGAGTGAAGAAGGGCAAGTTACTTGAACGTTTCAAGACGGGAGGTGGATAATGTGTCATCCACGTAATTCAGTGAATTATAAAATTGCAAAGTTATTAATACTTGAAGCAAAGGCAAGAGGGGCATATTCCTTTCGATGCATGTTCTAATCTCTCTTGTACTTCCGCAGTAACCTTCATAGCAACTTGTTTCGACAGTCTATACCTCCGTCTAATAGATTCTAAAAATAATTTCTCCTCATAGGTCTTGCTCTACTACGAATGCCATTTAGACGGTCTTAAATATAGCAAATCGATATCAATAGCTGAGTTTATGCTCGCCAACTTGACTATTTAAAATTGTTAAGGACCTAACATCAGAAATTTGACGTATTAGTTTTACAAGAGATTTAACACGAGTGTTTCGCTAACACTTGGTAGTGAAACACAATTTTTGTTTTAACTATTGCTAAAGTCGTGTTAAGTCTTAACATCTGTTGGTGAAATCGGGCATAAGTGTTTTACTGGGAAAATATAATGAGCTAATTGCAGAGTTTAATGTCGCGTCGGCATGTTGGCCATGGTAGCTCAATGGGTTAGAGCGACTGGACGGAAACCAGGAGATTCGTGGTTCAAATCCCGGCCTTGGCATTGAATTTTTCAGTTGACTCTAATTAAGTACACTAACCCTAACCGAGATTCGAACACAGGACTGCTCAAACGTAAGATGGGCACGCTACCATAACTCTACAGTTGCAAGCGTATCAAAGTAAGGACTCCAGTATTGGTCTAAATGATAAAAAACCTCATTACTTGCGTCATACCTCCATGGTCCAGAAGTAATGAAATCCACGACATAGCAAAAACACCTACAATAGAAGAGACAATTAAGAAGAACACCACTAAGTACCTAGACAATGCAAAAGACCGACCACACAGACAGGAGATCATCAACGCTGCAAAGCAATACAAAAGATCACAAATACACCAGGAAAAAAATCCAAGCGACCCTCCCCTGTTAACCATCATAAGACAGCACGAAGAAGCAAAAGAAGAAGAAGAACGGCAAATACAGCAACACCTACGGCAACTCCTGCAATGACAAAAGTACATCAAGACGACGACCTCACGGAAACTAAGTAAATGATTATATATATATATATATATATATATATATATATATATATATATATATAGAAAAAAAAATAAAATAAAAATATAATAAATAAATAAAAAAGAAAAAAAGAAAAGAGCCATCTCTCCCGCCTCCCAAACCAATAAATATGCTGGCTGAAGAGGGCGAAATAAGCCCTAAAACAACCTTGGGTGAGATAAACCCAGAATCCTCCTAGTAGTAGTCATACCTCCTGCATATGACCTTCAGAGACAACACGGTTGTAGCCAATCACTGGCAAGCGGCGTTGCCTAGTCAGAACTAGCTTACTCTTGCTTTGTAATTATTAGATCAACGCTCGGATATGTTTTAATTATTAAAAACATACAACTTGTGTCAGATATAAGGAAAATGATCAACCAAGCTTGTACGAAAACGTGTAATTTTTGCTTCAGTAGTTGGGTATTTACATGCAATTGTATTTCACATGTATTGGGTAAGAAACAACCTCAGGGACCTCAAACTTGGAGACTTACCTTGTCCTGAGAACCAGGACATATAGATACTAAAGACGCTGCCGTCCATTTAGAACTTTACAAAAGCTGAAACACGAGGGCCAGTGAATAAAGAATTAGGGAACTTTTTTACCACGCAGAACAAAGGCACACTTTGGAAAAAATTTTTACATGATGCTCATGCATCAGTTCTGATTGGCGGATAAAGCACACGTTCACTTGCGCTTGTGTCATTACACGGGTGACGAACGAGGCAGGTGAATTCACCAGCCACCTTAGAGGAAATTTAGGTGTTACACGAAGAATAATACGCTACACTGAAGTTTTGGTTTCCTTTGCAGAAATCCTGCATGAAAGCTTACAGAATCTTGCAGGAGGCATATGGCAATATATTATGATGCAGTCCACAGCACTTCGAGGTTCAAGGAGTTTAAGGAGGGCCCTGTTTCAATAAAAGGAAGTGCTCCAGCAACAGCAAAATCCGTTGAATGGTGTACCAACATCAAGCTCCTTCTCATATGACGCTTAATGGGGAAATTTGGATGTCTTTGCTAATATAACCAATGCAGACTACCAAAACTGCATTCTTCAGGTTGGCACCTGCCCTATAATAATCCCCGCCCACATTGTTACCCGGTATTTGGCCAACAGAAACATTTAATGTGTTCACCACCGTTCATACTGCTCACAGTTGGCACCCTGTTTCTTTTATATCTTTCTCTGTCTGAGAAAAGGAACTAAGGTGCGGCAAACCCGCATAGCATTGTTAAATTAATTGGGTTCTAATTGGAGCTTAATTGGAGCTATAAGTTCTGTTATCCTCAGGTGAATAGTTGTAGGAAATAGATTTTTGTGGTTGTTGGCTAATCAGTCGTATTAATAACACTTTGTTTGTTGCAGAATTAATTGTTTAATTCTTTAATCTATGTTCGTTTATCGACTTGGATCAGTGACCACCTTTCAGACTTATAAATCTTTGCTTCTATTCTTAATGCACATGAACAAGTTCTTCCTGTCGTAGTATCAACTTGTAAGGTTTTCCTTACTTCTCCATTCAGTTCGAACGTTATTCTGATCCTCTCTCTAACTTTATCACATGACCAAACTAGCTCACCCTTCTCAAATATTGCATTATTATTGGTTTCTCATTTTATTCCGAATTTTCGCATTGGTTTGCAAAACTCATATGACTCACTGACGTTCTGCCCACCCTGAGCTGGGAAGCACCTACCCTGGGTTGTTTGTAACGATGTACATCGTTACCAAATCAGCGAAGTAAATCTCTTTAGCGTTCATGATCAACTGCATTTTGAAAGTCCTTTGTCCCAAAACATTCCTGGCTGAAGGAATGCAATAGTTCTCAGACATTGTACTTTTACTAACACAAAGAAGGTAATGGTTCTCCTTTCCTGTCTCTTCGACGTATACAGATTTTTACAAGAATATTTTCTTTCTTGCCTGGATGCTAGTATATATGTTATATTAAATTATATTCTTCCCTACTTATTGTTTAAGCTAACCGAAATTTTATTCATTATTTTATCCATTCTAATTTCATATTATTATAACAAGATTGTTATATTAGTTTAGCAAAGCATTACTATTAATTGATCTTCTTTTTTAATTATCTGACTTCGATTAGTTCACCGCGTCCTAATCGCCACGTGATACTGCGGTCACAAAGGGGAAGCGTTCTTCCTCTTTGGAGGCCGTCGTGATAACAGCGAGGCGTTTAGAAACAAGATATCAAAAGATGGCTTGCAGAACTGGCAAAATCGTTGGAGAAAGTATATTCAACTCGGTGGAGTATACTTTGAAAAAACCTCACAAATCTGGACCTAAAGTAGTGTGTTATATGTGTAAAAACATTCTGAGCATTTATTGACTAGCCCCTTTAAATTGATAAATGAGGTAAAACAGAGATACAGGAAATTATGGTGAAATAATTATCCTTTCCAACATTCATCTAGTAACCAGAGAACACCATTAAAAACCCATGTGTCAGAAAGATTGGCCACGAGAATCGATCCTACAATTTCGCAGACGCTACGGCCCTTGCTCGGTCTCTTAGTAACAGTTAGCAGAAGGACTGTCTTTTACTTTACTGTCTTGACAGATCTGCTGTGTGCATTGTCCCATTCCATTGTCGTTAACCTACAATCGTGTTAGTGTATACAAAGCTGAATCCCGTACTGTAGGAGAATGTGGTTTCACATTGTTCAAGTATCAGACAATGGGGTACATACTCCATTGTCAAAATCTTATAGTTGGACGTTAGTGAAATGTAAGCAATTTACACAGTAGAGATTTTGCGAAGCAGTGCTTATCACGGATTGAAATGTCACCGTCATAAACTCTTTCAAATACCTACCCAGTTACAGCTAAAGAACAGAATGTCCATTTTGGTATCATCTTTCTCTAGTGAGAATTTAAGGTTACGGCCAGACGTCCGTCCCACGTTAGCCTTGATTTTAGATTATTAAAAAAAATATTGACTCACTTCATTCTCCTTCTGTTTGGTACAAATCCAGCAATCGACTTTAATCTAACTTCCCTATAACCTACAGAGCTTTCAGACTTATATTAACTTAGAAATGACACAATACATTAGCTCGCTTTCAAGAACACCCTCCACCCCAAGAAAACCTGCATACAGATTTTCTGTTCCAAATGTTCTCATCGCAAATGAAATGTACATGTCATTTCATTGGGAATTGTCTTGGAAGTCATTCTTTTTCTTTCTTTTTTCTTTGTAAGTCTCATAAATTAAAGTCCAAATGCTTATTCAGGAGGTTCCATAGGTTATGCTATCGTCTAATCCTCTATCTGTCAGCCTTTAGCCATTATTTAAACTTTAATAAAGTCGGTTGCTCGACACTAAGGCAATAATGGTAGAAACCAAAAGTCAACCATATCTGTGGGTGCTCTGTTGCTCCCCTTTGGAAGTTCCAGGCTAACAAAGCTGAGGTTACAGAATTCTCAGACATCCCAATCATGTGTCCCGTTTGTTTCTTGGTCCATTTCCAGATGTCACGTACCATTACGCAGCTGGTTATTCTATGGAGTTGCGTATCTACGTGTCCACAATGTTTACACCACAGCGCAGGCACTATATTGTGTTTATGTTTCTTAGCTTCCGTGGGAATGATTTTGTTTACAAACTGATACAAGGTTACTTTCCAGTCCAATGGTACAAAACGATAGCCGAAGAGTTTCCATATATTTTTCCAGGGAGTATTTGGATATTTGAGAACAATCGCCGGTACTGCCAAGGAATCCTTTAATAACTCCTTATATATAATTTTGGGTGTTAACGTCGTTGTTGACCTTTCAATTAAAGGCAAAACTCTCTCATAATCCCTTCGCACCTGTCGAAAGGCTGCAGGAGCTACCATATGTGCGCCAAACACTTGTTTGCTGAACTGCATATCCTGTTGGCTACTTTGGCCATTGATGGCTGTCAGGATAGAACGCAATAACAGGGCATGACACTTCACTTGCACATCCACCAAATTCCATCCGCCACTATTTATGTCCCTCCGCAACTGTTGTTGGGCAATCTTGTAGTACTGATTCTTCCAATGTAGTAGCCTATGGTTAATGTTACGCAGTATGATCACAACTGATCTGTCTTTTAATTTTAAATTGTCCAGTGGGAGTCCAGGCAATTCTAATGAATTTAAGAACACTGTGGGATAGTTGATTACGTCATCCTGGTTTATAACTGTATCAACTGATTGGTACGAAAACAACTCCCCAGGAAGAAGCAGACACTCTAGAACGTAATTCTGACATACCAACACGACTATTACCATTAGCTGCGTCTCGCTGCTCATCAGTGTGGGCAGCACGTGACGTGGCTCGGCGTACAATTGACTGAATTTTACGACATAAGTCAGGTCGCCTTCTCCTTGGCATAGAAAAAAAGGTTCCGTGAGTTGCAGAACGTCACAAAGAAATTTAATTAATTTGGTGTCAATTCAAATCACATTAAAGATTTTCACAAACACAAATTATAAAGGAGGTATCCAAGGATTCACCCATATTTGGCAACAATTGTGTGTGGTTAAATATTTAGTGTTATAGTGCCTTAAACATTAGTTTTGTCTCCAATCTTCGAAAGTTATACCATCACACTGCATAAACATTTTAGTCTAGATAACAAACGATAAACGTTATTTAATAAGTAAAATATATTTGAATATTTTAGCAAAGAGCGAAATATTTTTGTACTTTATAATGCTTTCGTTTTGCAAAATTAAAAGAAGGCTGCACCTGATCATTGCACCTGATCACTTTTAAAGACTCATCTACTTCGTGCAAACTACTACACCCTCCAGCTCCTGAGGTATATGGGTGATCTCCAGCTCGTTAGACTACCAGCCATGCTCCCTAGTTACATCTAGTCTCTTACGAGTTCCGTTGCTGAGAGCTAGGAAGCGTTACTTTCGCCTGTATAGGGAGCCAAAAGCTTGGACAATTGCTTGGCGCTGCACCGGGGGGATTGGCCTGGACTTTTCGTCTGGGAGGCTCCGGTACAATAAAGAGGACTTCTGACATGGATCTCGGACACTGAACATCGCATCTGCACTTCGTCGCTCCGTACGTAGGAACATTGAGGACAACATTGGCTTCGCTTCATTATGTAAGTTCTGGATAAACCTTCTAAATTTCTATTCCAAATTTTTCCCTGTCTTTCTCGCGCCAATTAAGACGAATTTCATGGAGTTAGTGCACTTTAAACAATAAAAGAAACCCTAAAGACTTTCAATGCATTTAAAGAAATAATAATATATAACTAGTGGCAAGGATAATTAATTGACATGTTGCTTAAGATTTGAAGACAAGAGAAATTGCACATTGTTATATTTGAAATTTTAAGAGTATAAATGTATCGCTAAAATATCTAATTTTGAAATACGTTGTGCCTTTCCTTAACCATCCCATACGGACCTCTGGTAATTTAACGCTTCCACGTTTTAAGTATTCCAAGGAAACGGCACAAGGCGTAATAGTTTACGTGTGTAAGTTTATGTTTAGCTACTGACCAGGTCCATTATCACTTCAGGTTTTCTTCCCTTTCAACTTTAAAACCTTCCCAGGACTTATAAAAATATTTGAAAACTAAAATTAGGCCAATCGGGAAAGCCGTTCTTGAGCTTTTGTGAGAGTAACAAAGGTCAATTCACTATATACGAGGGCTGTTCAATAAAAAATGATCATAAATTTTTTACGGTCATATCTTTTCCCACTAAAATTCAATCTTATTATATTCTGTTAGCTTAATGTGAAACAAACACGCCACAGTAATTTCATTGTTGGTACTCCTGGTTCCCGCCTGTCAGAACCAGGCAAGTTCAGACATGTTCAGTATTGCCTACCGCTGCAATGGAGGTAACATACAGTTAAAGTTGATGTTAGAGAAAGATCCGGAGTTTCTTTCAAACGTAATCATTACATTTTGATCCTGAGAGCAAACGCAAAGCTCAGTGTAGAAATCTCCTTCATCACCAACTCCCCAAAAAAGCAAAAGTGGTTGCTTCTGCTGGGAAAGATATGGTCAATTCTTTGATATTCCTGGAATGGTTTATCAGCATGCTGTACCTGCACATACACCAGTAACTCGACAATACTACAGGGATGTCCTGAAAACATTGCAAGTCCATATCAGGCGCAAAAGACAACATTTCCGTGAAGCAGGCTGGATGCTGCACCACGATAATGCGCGGCCGCATATTGCCAATGTTGTTGCTAAATATCCTGCAAAAACCAACGTGCAGTGCATCCCTCACTCTTCCTATAGTCCGGATTTAGCCCCATTTTACTTTTTTCTATTCCCTAACTTGAAGAAAGACCTTCGTGGGAGGCATTATTCATCATCAGAAGCAGTGGTGTAGGCTGCGGAGATGATTTTGAAGGATCTCTCAAATAATGGTTTCCAGCATGTCTTTGAAGACTGGCAGAAACGCTGGGACAAGTGCATCGCATTCAGGGGAGGCTATTTTGAGAAGGATCGTCAAAATTATGAGGATGAGTAAAGGTACGTTTATCGTTAAGAAGTATCAAATAACAAATTATAACTGTGGTTCGGTCTTTTAAACAAAATTCATGTTGAAAGAAATGTTCACTGCGACTTACAAAGCTTTAATTTCATTTATTTCATTTATGGATTGTTGGAAAATATGACGTAATGGAAGGAAAGGGGAAGTTATTTTCCAATTTAGCACAAAGCGTACGTTTAGGATCATCCATCAGATTAAAAAAACAGAAAATATGTTGTGAAATGCAGAGCAGTGTAATTTGTACATATAAAACTCTCAATTTAGCGAGTTACAGTGAGGTAATTTGACATAATTACACTTGAATATGATCTCTTTATTTAAATACAGCATTCAAAATTACTCCCTAAATGAAATATGGTCTCAAAATACAACCTTCAAAGTCAACTTATGAACTCTTGAAATTGCCTCTAATTGTGTTTACTGCTGGGAATAAAACGCCGTACGGTTGTAGGGCTCGTGGACCTGTCGGCATGTTCCAGTTTTTCCGAGTACATTTGTAAAGTAGGCTGCGATGTTGGAAAATGGGTCGAAGCGACGAATAATTAATCATGGCTACGTGAAGCTGAGGAATGATATGGCACTAAGCAAGAAATATTTCAAAGCCGAGTTATTTACGCGTAGCTTCATTTGCAATGGTGGGCTACATCAGTCCGCGCCCTCCACCACTCACATTTCTACCCCTAACGGATATAAATGGGACAAGCAGTGCTTTTAATTACGTGCGGACAAAGCCGGCAGAGAACCACTGGCTTTGTATCGATTTGATGGCACGAAGGAAGATGGGCCGCCATTCAGAATGATCATGTGCTCCACAAGTTTATGCTATATATTTATTTATGACCTTCCTAAGCGAACAGGTGACACAGTTTCTCGCTCTCTGCTGTTTTATTACAGTGATAATGAGACCGAGGAAGTAATTCAAGTGCTAACGCTCGAAAAATCGTGTCAAGGGTTCGATGCTGGGTTGCCTATCAAAATATTTCAGATTTTCTTTTGTTGTTAGGGAAATGTGGGTTACTAACTTTTCCTTCCGCTTACTCATTACTTAAATCTTTCCATGATTGGAACTGTCGGCGAGGAGCCAGTGTGGCGTTACAACTGCTGTTTTTGGAGATTTCGACGGTGTAATGTGTCACAAATGTCATGGGGGTTGCATCTGGCTACCTCTATATTCTTATATTTATTGGATTTTACATAATTATTAATTTTCGGGTAAATCTAAATTATGGCTGAAAGTCCCAGTTCTTGAATCTTGCATCATTTAACAGCAAGCTGGGACAAACGGGCTGTTTAACCACATCCGGCCAAGCCTATGAAAAGTCCCTTAATTTGCGTCATGTCCGGTGAATAGTGCGTGGCTTTTCCCGAAGTCACTCCCTAGAACCGGATGTTCTGGAACGTTCGATGACAAGCTGAGTCTAGACCAGGATGTTCTAGAAGCTTCCATGATGGGTTGGGTTCCCCATATTTGGGAGAAATGACGTCACTCGGAGTGGGGGCAAGTTCAGTCTCAAAAGTTTTTGAGCGATTGCTCCTGGCCCACCTGACTCCTCTCTTCGAGAAAAGGCACCTCCTATTGGATCACTAGTTCGGGTTCCGTCGGGGCCACTCCACTACTCCTCAGTTGCTGCGACTGGTGGAAAAGGCTGCACTGGGTTTCCAGGACAACCTCAAAACCGTCGCGGTACTCCTGGACGTGGACAAAACCTTCGCCACAACGTGGCACAAGGGCTTGCTGTACAGGCTCAAGGAAGCACACCTCCCCTCCCCATACCTCACCCTGATTAGAAGTTTCCTCCGGGATCGAACCTTCAGGTTGCGGGTCGAAGATAAACTCTCTTCCGTCAGACCCATAGTGGCGGGAGTCCCGGAAGGCAGTGCACTGTCACCGTTACTCTTTGCTGCCTACATATCTGACTTCCCAACAGAACCTCGCATTGTCCTGTGCCAATATGCTGACGACGTCCTCATCTTGGCACAGAACAAAAACGTCCGTTATTGCCTCCCTCCGCTGCAGCGATCACTCCGGACCATCGGCACGTGGAGTGAAAAGTGGAGGATGGCCATTTGCCCTTCTGCTGGGGAAGGTTCTCCGCTGGTGCCCGGAAGGAGACCTGCGGTTGATGCGAAGGATCCCTTGGATTCATCCGCCAAATACCTAGGCGTCCGACTAGACCGCGATCTCACCTTCACCCCACATTTATGTGAGAATATCAGCCTCGGCCATGCAGCGCTCAGGCAGTTGTACCCGATATTCCGGTCAACCATGCCCCCTCGCCTTAAACTGCGGGTGTATCGTGCGATCATCCCGCCACGGATCCTGTATGGGTGCGAGGTCTGGGGCTTCGTGGCTCTTACCACCATCCGCAGACTGCAAGCCGTGCAAAACAGGACATTTAGGATGATCTACGATACCGAACGTAGGTTTCCATCACACATCCTACACACCCATTTTGGCATACCTTACGTTGAGGACGTTGTGCGTGAACGTTCGCGCAAATTGTATGCCAGAATCACAGCTCATCCCTACCACCTAGTAAGTACACTAGGTCAATATGACCATGAACCAAGAAGGAGAAAGAGCTACCGGCTCCCCAAGGACGCCCTTGGGTGGAGAGTCCAGCCTCTCGTCCTTTCACTGTCATATACCGTCTGTCCCGGCCTTACTGGAGCTGGATTTGACTTGTCGGCTGACCCCCACCAGTCGAGCTCCCTCCCCCTCTGTGTGACCAGTACACGACTCGAACCTAAATGTTCCCTAACTACCTGACGTCTCGCTCCTGGCCCCGCCACACCAGACCGACCCTGCAAGCAGGCCGTAACTGGCGAGGAGGCATCGGTCACTGGCTTCCTTCCTGGACGCTCCTGGAGTTGCCGGAGCACTAGCAGAGGTGGAATCAGGTCCATCACCTTACAAAACATACCACAGATTTGTGTAAAAGACAAAATATAAAGACCGCACGGGTAAATCCGCTCAGCGGAGAGGTACCATGGCGTCCTGTTCACCGTCGGGGAGCACCCGGACGACTTGTTCTCGCTCATTGCTCCTCCTTCTCTTCTCTCCTGCTACCCGCTCGTGCTCTTTTCGCTCCTGCAGTTCGACTTCTCCGCTCAACGGACGCAATGTGAACGCGGGCTGTTCAGACCAAATTGTTACTGGTGACGAAACATGGGTGGCCTACGTCACACCAGAATCGAATTAACAATCCATGGAATGGCGACATTCATCATCACCCACAAAAGTGAAGTTTGAGCAAACAATTTCTGCCCGGAAAATCATGTGCACAGTTTTTTTTTTTTTTTTTTTTTTTTTTTTTTTTTTTTTTTTTTTTTTTTTTACAGAAAAGGAGTATTGCTAGTGGAGATTCTGCCTCGTAATGAGACAATCAATGCAGCGTCGTCTTATTGTGAGACAATGAACAATATGCTCTGTGCAATCCAGAACAAAAGACGTGGCAAGTTGAGTAAGGGTATCGTTTTGCTGCATGACAATGCCCGTCCACATGTGGCTAATCGGACCAAAGATCTCATCAAATCTTTTCACTGGTAAACTCTAGATCTTCCTCCATACAGCCCCGATCTGGCGCCCAGCGACTACCATTTGTTCCTGCGTTTGAAGAAACATGTGAGCGGTCAGCGTCTTCAAAACGATAACGAAGTCAAAACAGCTGTGATACAGTGGTTAACACGTCAGGCGGCAGAATTTTATGAGGAGGGTATACAAAAACTGGTGCCACGTTATGACAAGTGCCTAAATATTCACGGAAATTATGTAGAAAAGTAGATTAAGGTACAGGCTTTCATGTAAAAATAAAAATATTGCGATATTTATTCACGTCTTTTTTTAATTCCAAAACGGTACTGACTTAAAAAACATGCCTCGTACTATTTTGCTTGTTGCGGCTGCCAAAATTAAGGTTAGTGGCCACGCTGTTATATATGTACGTCCTTTGTTTGTATTAAAAGAAATGTGCTGCAAAAAATTAACACAAAGTAATCTTAAGCGTGGCAGCATTCAGTAGCTGTTTGGACAAAACTGACTTACAGTTGCACAAGAGACGATGACGTGTTATAAAGCTTATTTTTAAGTGTGGCTGTTTACCTGACTGTAGTAAACAATATATCAGTTTAAGAAAATTAAATAGAAAATCTAAGGGATATAGTTGTTACAAACCTCTGCAGAAGCTCTAACGTTGAATGTTAATTATGCTTTGCAGTAACAACATGGCATATCAGTAGAGGAATTATGGGATGCGGGAATAGCAAAATACACAAACTGCCATAGTTAGGAAATTACATGTTTGGGAATCTGCAAGGATATAGGTTCTGGCCCTGTTAGATGAAATCGTTAGCGATAAGTACTTCTGGTTTTAGATTTGCACATCACAACGTAACTTGACAGGGTTCCGTTACCAAGTAGGTGAAGTAGTTAAGTTTTACAATGGCGGTTACACAATGGGAATGGACTTGCTATATTAAAGGGCTTTATGGTAGAGATATAATTAATTGCCCGCAGCTATTGACGGGCTGCGACCACGCCGACCTTAATTAAGTTGCGATAGTATAATGCGTGAGTGACATCCCGTCATTAACCTTCTGGAGAGGTCGCTAATAGCACTTAAGGCTGAGGCCATCGTTATAGCCCGCTTCCCGTCACGTGTTCACGTCCAGCTAAGGGCTCATAGCTATCACTAACAAAATATCAACAAAGATAACTAATCTGAAGTGTGACAACACCTTATTTCCCATTTCTCTTTTACTCTTAAACACAATATTCGGTAAAAACATATATTTATATTTAACTCACTTTTAAATATGTAAAAACTTCTTTATTCATATTTCTAGGTGTAATAGAAATAAATGCAAATTTAGTTCTTTTTTATGAAAGATCTTTAACTGCTGTAATTCTCAACTGTTTACTTCTCTTGGAAGGAAGGCATACAAAGACATTTCATGTGTGAAGTAGCCCTCTGTATGGACTAGACGCTATGAAGGTCCAACTTGGTCTATTGTAGCCAGGTGCAGCACTCTTGGGAGGAAGGATGAGGCGAGGAAAGACAAGGGACGGCCGTCATAAGGACAACGACCATGCAGAGGGCAGGGTCCCTACAGTATACCAAATGGAAATTCCCTGGCAGACTGGAGCAACCAGGATCTATCCTACACCCCGTAGGGATCCGTCACCTTCTGCGGCCGTGGTGCGGGTGCTGCGGAGCCCTAGCACTCGTGGTACCTCCGACATTACTAGAGGAACCTCGGGCCCAACTTTCGAGCCCCTCCCTGATGGGAGTTAATGTCAGAGGTTCTGCTCCCATCTGTCCTGGACCCGTAGGACCAACGATCCGGGACTCCTTCCATCAGGGAGTTACCGAGCTGTCCCGAAAGGGCACCCGGTGCCCCCGTGGGGCTTTACATAGGGCAAGACCTAGAGACTAACAACCCCCCTATACCCATTTGGTCCTGTGGTCTCAAGACCGGATGGAAGTGGATACCCCACTTACGTGTGCCAACACCAAAATAGGAAGGCTGCCGATATGACCTCGGTGGGACCGCCGGGTGATCTAGCACACCTTCTACTAGCTACTCTGGCTAGTACGCGGGAATATTAATGGCTTCCCTCAACCCCGTCCGGAGACGTACCCTATCTCACACGGGTATCGGGAATCACTGCCCCCTCGAGTCCAAACCAATCCAAACAACTCCCCATCAGGGAGGGGCTCGAATGTTCGGCCCGAGGTTCCTCTAGTAATGTTCGGAAGAAAGCTAGGAGTAAAAATTATAAGTAAGCTCTCAGAAGAAGACATACGATAAATAAAACAGTCCAACAAGGGTGACCTCTTTCACCCGCTTATTTAATATGTACGTAGACGATGTCATATTAAATGGCAAACTACTTACAAATGAATTTTAAAATTAATAAAATTGTGACTGAGTGTGTTGGTAGATTCGGAAATCTGGTTTGCAGAAACTTAGAACAACTTTTGCTGCAGTAAAAAGCCGTGAAATTGACAGTCAGCTGCTTTCAAGGCTGAGTCTGTGTTTAGCTGCACGAAAACAAATGAAAGAAGTTACTACGATACACTTCTTTCGTCGACTGTCGTAATAGCCAAAAAACAACTGCCGCTTCTGACACCTTGTAGGTATTTATACCACCCAGCCATTGTTTCTTGAACGTCGCAGACCTTCCAAGAACTTTAGCGGCAACACCAATGGGCAGAACGTTGTGGAGACTTTGTCATTTTCTCTGCTGTTAAGCGCCCGACTCCGGCCTGTGGCACCAGCACAACAATGCCACACGCTGACACTATAAATATGGACACTTTAGCTTTTGAAGACGACCAAGCACTTATAGCATCCACGGAAGAAAATCTACAGTGAATTTTTGAGACGGCCTATTACCATGGATGAAACTTAGGTACATTACTACAATCCAGAATGTAGATCACAGTCCTAACGTAGATTTATATTTTCATAACTTTTTTAATTAAATATATTACGCAACAGAGTTGATTTATCTGAAATGCATGTTAATTCTTAAACGAAGTAAAGAGGAGGTTCCTTTGCTCTCAAGCACATGACACGATAGCACGTCATTTAGCGGTAGTGATGACATATTTGTTTATATGACTTTTATCACTGACCTTGTTTTGAACTGGATTAGTCATATATCGCCATTCGAAGGTGTGCTATGCCGAGTGCGACAGCAAAATTATTTTATTGATCGTTTATTGCGCGTGTACTTATTATATGTATAATGGCAGAGTCTACCGCCAGTTTCTCGCTGAAGTATCGGAAGGATAATTATTTACAAACAGGAGAAAAAAGAATTGTGCTGCATGTGTTTAATGCACTCACAGAGAAGAATCTGTCTTTGTCAGTGAGAGAAGTCGAACAGCTGTGCTCTGAAGTTACAGTTGTGAGTGTTAGATCCGTAGGAACATCGCGACATGAAACTGAGAAAACAGGAAAACTTACCACTCCAGGCAAAAGCAGGAATAAACAAAAGTGCGTGCTCGGAGAAAATAACGTGAAAAGTGTTGTGCGTAGTCATGTGTGTAGTTTTTCTTTAGAAACGAACTCCCTAACATAAGTAACATTTCATCTGCTGTAAATGAGGTTGCAGATTTACCAAATTTCAGCAGATTGCTTATACAGCTGGGATTTGTGAATGAAAAAAGAGGCGAGAAAAATGTGCTAAAAGACAGAGGCGATATTGCTGTGTGGCGAAGATGTTATTTAAGGACAACCAGACTGCACCGAGATACAAATCGCAAAATATACACGAAGAACACACGAAAAGTAAGGTATGGTGTTGACACAACTTTTAAGACTGAAAGACAAGCATTTTTGAAAGGTATGTGTGCTGGTTTAAAAAATCCCAGTGGAAAAGGCCAAAGGCCTTTCATTATAAACTCTTTCAGTTTCATTGCTCAGTCATTCTGTTTCAATTTGCTCAGTTCATTATAAACTTGTATTTTTGCATGCCTTCATATCATTATTTGTATGATTTTATTTATCTTCCCGGCAATTATTACGACGTTTGCTGCAGGTTTAAATGTGATGGGAAGGCACCGCCTATAGCCTATGGCGTGAAAGCATTAGCCAATTAGGGCGAGGGGGAGGTAGTTGAACGCGGAGTGATACATTTCAGCGGGGCAAGGTTATATGAAACAGAGATTAAGTATTATTTCCCTTGATCAGCAGGATGTGCGATTCATTGTTTAAAACATGGAGAACAAGTTGAGACCTGTCGCAGGCCACCTGTGAATTATTTCCCTAAGCCAGCAGGATGTATGATTCAACAGTCCAAAGTACATGTTTTGCCAGTCAGCATAATTCACACTTAATTATACAATATTTATGCACAGCTGTACCCAGACTCAAGGCATCGAAAATACATGTTACAGAATAATGATTACAGAACTTTCCAAATCTTACTCAGCCTATACACGCAACAATATACAAATTTATTCGCCTTTCTGGATACTATATTGGGAAATAAAGCAGGAAATTTTATTTTTTTATTTATTTTCTTTTTTCATTGTGTGGTCCGGAACCTATCAGACAAGCCTCGTAGTTACGGAATTTACAGCTTGGCATAATGAAATATTGCTGAAACTCCAGTACCGTGGCAGCCACAAAGAAGTTGGTAGCCGCATTCTTTGGTTAGCTTTTAGTGTGTTAAACGATTGGTCTGTACCCTTATACCAAGTGTACTTTAGCTCTGTCAGCAGTGTATAAAGAGCAGCAAATTATTTTATTTATGACTCGATATCTGTTTATTACTTTTCCTTCATTTGCAATATTAATACAAAATTAGTTTCCTTCGATACGTATAAATTAATTCCAAAGACTTGCCCATTATGTTGATTTATATTTATATTCTTTTCTCTAAGAATGACCCTGTTTTGCATAAGGTTAATTACTTCACTTTGGCAGGCGCGCGCTTCTTATCAAATCAAATTCATCTCCCTTGTTGTCTCGGATACCCTTTTAAAATAAACGCGCTTGATTAGTTTTTAACAAGCCTTTCTGAAGTAATGACGAAGCACCAATAAAGAGAAGAATACTAGCAAACATATTAGAATTGCAAATTATAATCCTTTGAGAGCCCAGAGAGCAGCATCAAATTAATGGACAATTAACTCAATCGATTTCACAGTAATTTGCATTGTTTTGAGACGTTTCCTTGGTATCTTTATTTGTTTACTGACACTCCAAGAATCTAATAAAATTAAAAAAACGAAAAGTATTTCTTGGTAAGTTACAGTAGCCTTTTCTTTAGTGTCTCGTTACGTATAAGAATGTATCATGATTTTTAAATTGCTTTTCGAAGCTAATGAGCATTATTGGTGATTGCAATTGAGATACAACTCGTGCCTGTATTTTTTTAAATAAAACTTGAATCACAGTATAGTCTTTGTAAAACAAATGAAATTATGGGATCACTCAATAAGATAATGCCACATTAAATAATAACTAAAATTATAAAATTATAATTAAGATATATAAAATCATTTACTAAACTTGGTATACGGAAGGTAAATCGGGCTTCTCGCATCTGTGAACCGCAACAACTAGGAAGTGAACTCAGACACCTAAAACAGGCATTACGCGCCAATGGTTACTCCATCCGAGATATTAAGAGAGCTGTTCGTCCCATTAGATCTCAGCCCACCATTCAGAAACCGGAGCAACCCAAGAGTAAAGGCACTGTTTTTCTGCCATATTTCAAAGATATTACTGACCGGATAGAAAGGATATTACAACGTCACAATATAAAAACCGTCTTCAAACCCACTAGGAAATTGAACCGTTTAATATGCTCATCGAAAGATCCTCGGGAACCTCTGTCTTCAGGCGGTGTACATCGCATTCCCTGTTCTTGCGGCGCGGTATACATCGGAACAACACAATGTAGTGTCAACACCAGAATCAAGGAACATAGGAGCAACTGCCGTCTGGGCCACACAGATAAGTCCGCAATCGCCGAACATGCCATTGAGGCGGAAGGCACCAGCATCCCTTCTACCACAGAATATTACCACACTCGACTTCAGCGGGAGGCCATCGAAATTTACAAAAATCCTAATAATTTCAACAGAAGGGAAGAAGCCTTAAAACTAAATAGGAACTGGCATCCTGTTATCGAAATCAGGAAACGCCATTTAACCACCAAAAATGACGCGGACCAATCACAGGACACCATTGCCGGACTAGCCAGGCTCCACCCCCCAACTACCAGTACAAATTGAAATCTGGGGCATGGCTGCCGATAGCTGGATAGCATACCTTCAGCGTGCACAGAATAGAGGACTCCGATCCATCTATTCTGTGGGCCGTTCTTTCCCCGCGAGGTTGCTTCTCGAAGCTTCTCTTCTCCCATACGTGGAGGACGAAATTAGGCGCCGGGCGACAAAATTTTACGGTAAAATTCCAGCTCATAGAAGCGCCCTGGTTCGGTCTCTAGGAGACTACGACGCTGCGAGACGCCGCTTCAGGCTTTACCGGGTACCCCGTATGGCTTGCGGGCATCCGAGGTAACAAAGGAGTTAATCCTTACAGCAACGCAAGCTAAATTTCAAATCTCCAAAAGAGCTGTTTGGCTACAAAATTTACCCCACTTTAGAAAACAAAAAACACCAGAGTGTAAACAAAAAAGCGGTTTGGCATCCTGTACAAAATTAAAGAGGAGCAAAAAGCTACCTCAACAAATTTCCTCAACAAAAAATACCACATCATCCTGTAATCATCAAAATTATCAACCTGCGGTCAGACCCAAAACCTGTGTGGGTACGCAGCAAAAACCTTCTGGCTGTTAACAGCCTGTCAGAATACGACTTGGACTTGGACTTGTCTACCGTAGTTGTTGACGAAACGTTTGGTTGTTACTCCAACAGAACACGGCAAAACAGCCCGGAAACAACCAATTGTATTATGGACTCCGGCCGTGAAAGCTTACGTTCTCTCATACAGAAGGAAGTTCTGAATAAATATCAACGAAAGCTCAACCAAAAAGATGAAAGTTAACTGGATTCTCTTAAAACCATATTTGTGTGCACACTTCTGTACTACTTTAAGGCCCGGTTGCATAAAGGATAATCTAAGTTCAAACATATGAAAATGATCTTCAGTCAAGCTGAACTTAGAATTTTTGTTGTGTAAACATTGATCTAAGTTCATGACCTCTTGAACTAAGATCAAACCTAACTGGTGAATTTTCTCCAGTTAACTTGATTGAACTTAGATCAGTAGAACTACAGAATTTACACAATAGTTTCTGAGGAGAAATAAGTAGTGCAGCTTTAAATAAATAGTAAATAAAACATGTTTGTGTTTACTTGTATAAATAATTAGCCTGTTTATTTCACAAATGTATGTTAAAGATACATTGCTTGTGTTCTAACCTATACAGTTTTATTATTTTCAGAATTCAGAGTACTCTGATATCTCTGATGATTGGAATTTTCAATTTGAAAGGTCCCCTCGTGTTTCCCAACATAGAGAAAACCACATCTCAGAAAATGACAGAAAATTCAAAATGAGATTTCGACTATCAAACCATGCAGTTGAAGAACTGGAGCATAGGCTATATGCACAGTTAAGAACAAAAACCCTGAGAAAATACGCACTTAATCAAGTATTTATGATCCTGCTCACATTACGGTTCTATGCAACTGAAAGCTTCCAAATGGTGATTGGAGATATATTCAATATAAATAAAGGGACTTCGTGTAGAACAGTACACAGTTACAAGGAAGATTGCAGCTGTAAGACCTCATTTCATCAGGATGCCTATGGAAAAGGGTGAAATAAGAAGGAATTAACCGAGATTTAAAGTTAAAGAAACGCATCTTCTCTTTTGCTTGAACTTCCAATTTTTATACACAAATCTAATAATTTTAAACTTAAAACTTCACTTACGTTCCAATTTTTGTTCATATTTTCCAGCTCACAGTATTGTAAACGTACGAAAATGAAAAGGACATACATTGGGCATATAATGGAGATAAAGCAACCGAAATAATTAACTTTTGATACACATTGTTTCAATTTGGAGTAAGTTCTTTAAAATAACATTATTTCTAGGAAACCAAACCATAAAGCCAAAGATTTATTTAGTTTTTGTTATGTCTAGGTGGATACTCTGTGCCGAATAGTTCCGATAAATCTCGAATCGTTTCGATACAAGACGAATGTTGAAACATGTTTGGCGATGTTGCCGCATTTGTTTTTGTGATCTCAGATCAGCACTGAACGGCATTCATCTGATCTAAGATCAAAATTTTACAACCCACGCGGGTTCGTAAACTTCGACTATAAATGAACTGCAGTTAGCGATGTTTATGCTAACGGGCCTAGGAGTACTATGAGCTTCAAATCTAATTTATTATTAAGGAATATATATAACAATGGGGATAAAGCATACATTAAAAATATCCGGTTGAAGAAACTCGGAAGTATGCCGCTGCGGTAGCGTATGCGACTCTTAGGTTCGATCACTGTCCATCGTGCTGGGGTCTGGGTAGGGGGATTCTGGGTCTACTTACACCCAAGGCTGCTTTAGGGCTTATTTCGCCCTCCTCAGCCAGAATTTTTATTTGTTTGGGAGAGGCAGATGGCTTTTTTTATTATTTTTTATTTTATTTATTCATTTTTTCAGTTAAATTTTTTTAATTAGTATTGTTTTTTTTATATCTTATTTTATTATTATATATATATATTTTTTTTAACATGTTCTAGGATATTCTACATAGTGAGAAATGTATCCGTAGGTCGCCAGATGAGTTTTCCTGGCTTATCGCAGAAGTTGTCGTAGGTGCTGTTGTATTTTCTGTTCTTCTTCTTTTTCTTGTTCGTACTGTTTAATGATGGTTGTTAGAGGAGGGTCGCTTAAATTCTTACTCTGATGCATCTGGCTTTGCTTATAATTCCTTGCGGCGTCAACGATGTTCGGTCTATGGGTTCGGTCCTTTGCGTTGTCCATGTATTTGGTGGTATTCTTTCTTATCGTTTCTTCTATACTTGTAGATTTTGCTATTTCATAGACTTCGTTGCTCCTGGACCATGGTGGTAGCTTCATTGCTATGCGTAGGCATTTCCGTTCATATCCGGATATTCTGTCTTTTGTGTTTTGCGTGGTGATGGGCTATAAGGTGATTGCAGCGGAGGTAAGTGTTGGTCTAATTATGGTTTTGTAGATCTGTGGTAGGGTGCTTGGGGCTAGTCCTTCTTTTCCTATTTTCGCTAAGAGCCTTAGGCATGATGTTGCTGCTTTTGCCTCTTGAAGTTTGTTTTGGTAATGCGTACAGGTTGATAGCTTTTCGGTTAATGTCACTCCAAGGTATTTAACTTTCCTCTGGGTCAGTATGTCGTGATTGTTGTAGGAAATGGTGGAAGCTCTGTAGGTTTCCTTGGCTTGTATAAAATGTTGTGCTCTGTAGGTTGCTTCTTATATGTGTTTCCTTTCGTATCTTAGCGGAGTGCTGGATTTGTCGCATATGTACCACGAAATACTTTCCATTATTCACCCCATTTCATTTCTTTGTCATCTTTCCATTGTACTTTCGGGGGAGCTCGAATTGCGTGCAGGATCAGCCCAGATAGAAAAAGTAAACATTGAATTGAATGCATGGATTTCTGAACACGCACTTATTACTCGCTAAGTTGTCCTTGGACGTCCCTTTTAATAATGGAAAAGTTTAGTATGTTCGGTAAGAGCTCGTAGTCACTAGGTGCCAGATCTGGCGATTAGGGTGAATGTTCAAGTAATTCGAACTGTTATTAGCACATTTTTCTCATTGCAATGACTAATCGATGGGCCAGAGCATTGTCGCGAAGAAACAAGAATCTTTTCTTTGCTAAAATTTGTTTATTTTCACCTCATACCTCAAACGTTGCAGAAAGCTTGCGTAGAAGTCACCAGGGATACTTTTACTCTTTACCAAGTAATCAATACAATCAATGTCCTGTCCATCCCAGAAAACACTCGCCATAAACTTGTAAGCAGACAAAATTCACTTTACCTTTTTGTAGTTGGTTCACCTGGTGCAATCCACTGCTTTGACTGTGATTTACTTTCTGGAGTGTAGTGATGTATCCAAGTTTCATACATGGTAATAAGCCGTCTTAAAAATGCACTGGGAATTTTACAGTAGAGCTCCAAATTCTTAACATAAACAGTTTTTCTTTGCAACTTTTGATCAGGTATCAACAAACGAGGTCTCCTTCTTGCACAGACCTTGTAAAACCCAAAATATTACTTAAAATATTACATGTACGTTATTTTTATATGTTTACAGTCTCAGCTAACTTTAAACTATTAATTTTTCTCAGTGATTTCTGGAGATGTGACTTCCACAGGACGTCCAGAGCGAGGCTCATCACCAGTGCTCGTACGTCCCATTTTAAACTCTGCAAGCCACCTTCTAATCATTTTATATGAAGGGACAGAGTCTTTCAATGCACTGTCCATTTCCTCCTTGATTTCTTTAGGCGTTAAGTCCTTCAAAAGGAAGTATTTAATCACTACTCGTTTTTCCAAACCCTCTATTTTCGTGAAAACTATACACTTGTCTTGTTTAAAATGCTGTCATTCAAAAGCTAAACCAGCTATTGACCTTAGTATGGATAAATGCCAGTCTAGAGTTAAACTATATGATGCTATTCGTCAAACTGGCCCAGTTGCGCCATTTCTACGTGGTGCCCAGCGTTGGTCATTGAAGGTCACTGCCCGCCTCGTTAGCTTTCAACGCCTGGTAAACATCGTCCACATAAAATATTTTTTTTTTTTTTTGAAAAAGTGTTGTATCCAGAACTTTGCTCTTGGTTTAGGAAACAAAAAACAAATTCCTACAGTACAAAAACTCATGAATGCATGTCTGCCTCACGTTCAAGAGGTCCCGAATTCGAATCTCGGTCAGGGTGAGTTAACTGGTTAAGCCTTTTCCGGGGCTTTCTCTCATCCTGACATACAAATGTCGGGTAACTCTAAGCTCCTTGGATCCCGAACTCATTTGAGCATAATTTCACCCATTTTATTCATCGTCCGATATGACTTAATGTTGGAGAACGAAAATTAAAAAAAAAAACAAAAACAACAAAAAAAAACAACAACAAAAAACAGGCCAATACGCCTCAACGCTCTGTGATGCTTTTTTGTTGTAATTTACGTTAATTCATATCGGACCACGATTGGAATGGCTGAAATGATGCTCAAATGTGTCCAGGGTCCATGTAGCTTAGAGTTACCCGACATTAATCTTTCAGGATAAGGGAAAACCCCGGGAAAAAACCTTATCCAGGTAACTCACCGTGACTGAGATTCGAACTCGGGACCTCTTAAACGTGAGGCAGACGTGCCACCACCACACTACCGAGGCGGGCTCTCTGTGATGTAGTACAACCACTAGAGATGGGCACATCCCCCTGGGGGACTCATATTGCACCGTCTGGTACAAGAGTTTAGGGATAGCACTTTTTCTCCTAGCATACAACCTGAGATACAGACGCGAATTAAGGATGAAACGTAATTAAAGTGAGTGAACCGCCCCCCCCCCAAAAAAAAAACAATGAGCTAGGAAGCTGAGCAGGGAAATCAAACCGACGATCTGCCAAATGTGGGCTACAAAGCTACTTTGTGAGTTCGATCATTAATGATAATTCCAAATATCATTTTTAATTATTGCAACACCTAAATAAGACAAATCGAAAGCCTTCTTTGACACTGTTATCAGCTTGCTAATATGACCATATGCAGACATTGTTACCCCTAGTTACTGAATGACCGCAGCAACTTCATATTACTTTGAATGGCTTACCAGCCACTGCCAGAACTCTCCCTTCACAATTAGAAGACCAGTTATCTTCTTCCCCAGCAAGATCCCTTCCTTGATCCCAGAATACTCGTCTTTTCTTTCCCCATTGTGGCAAAGCCAGATAACAAAAATAAAAGGAGATAATACCTAGAGGATATCTCCCCTTAATTGGCCGGACAGCTATACAAACAACTGCAGAGGGAAGATATAGCAAATATAACAAGTGAACTACAAAGAATATGTGGATCAATAATCACAAAACGGTTCTCGAAGAAAAATATCTTTATCAGAGGTTCAGTAATGCCTTATGCAAGCGAATCGTTCTTATTTTAACATGGATCTGTGTTACAAGATTTGCTTCATGTCTTAGCAGAACAAATTACCATAACTTCTAGTATCTGGATTACATCCCATTAAATGTATTCCTGTAGTTTGAAAGCAACACTTTTCTACGTATATTTAGTATTTTGTTTCAATGTTAGTTCTAATAACAAAATTAAGGCCTCTATACTCATATGCACTAATGAAATGTTACTTCTAGAAAAAAACAGATTGATAATTTAAGAATACTCGTACGGAATATTGCTATTAGTGAAAAGGTCTGAAAATTCATACATTCAATAGCAAATTATAAAGATCCAAAGGTGTATGAAAACAAATATTCAAACAGACAGAAGAAAAATGAGTTATTTTTTACATAAATTACCTTGCCCCTCTTTTTAAAATATTGAGACTTTGTGGGTTCTTAAAATTAAAAGATTAACTTGCAGAAATTCAAAGTGCTCTTTATTTTACTAAAACACACTTTGTACACCCTTTACAGGCTCTAAAACTGATGTATCATACACAAACGTAGTCTCTCGTCGCTTCACCACACGAAAATAAACGAAAGAGTTAACTTGCGGTACACTTCTTTAGATTGTCTTTACCTTGTTACTACCTTGGTTTACATGACACTCTGCCCTTCGCCTCTGCGAGGTAGCTCTTAACCTCCATACCTCCTTGTTACTTAACAGGGTGAGTAATCGGAGTGAAAGTTTTCTAGGGGTTTCCCTTATCCTGGAAGATGAAGGTTGGGTAGCACTAAGCCCTGTGGATCCTGGACTCAATTGGTATTATTTCACTTACTTCCTTCATAATCCTACTTATATTGGAAGATAATAATAATAACCCTGGCGCGAGAGCCCTAAGAGGGCTAAGGCCTACCAACCCGACTGCCATCCTCACGCAAGGCAGGCCACGCCGTGGCTCAGTGGTTAGACTGCTTGGCTCAAACCAAGGCGGCCCGGGTTCGATCCCAGGCGACCACAAAGTGAGATTTCTGGTGGACAACATGGCGTTGGGGTGGGTTTTCTCCGGGATCTCCGGTTTCCCCCGCCATTTCATTCCAACGGTGCTCCATCTTCATTTCATGTATCATCAGTGTCATCGCCTGCTGTGCCGTATGTAGTAAAAGTGGGCGCTAAACACTACACATTTCATTTTCACGCAAGGCAGAGGTGGGTGATCATCCAACCCATACGGGGGGGGGGGGGGAGATGTGGTCAGCATCTCGGCATCCCCCAGTCGGAACGTTGGTTTCCGTGACCAGGGCCGCTTACTTAACGTAAGCTCCTCACTTTCCTCATGACGCTGAGTGGGCACCGGTCCTATACCCGGGACCTAAAATCTACACCCCATGGGCGAGTTCGAACCCAGGCCGCTTTCCGTGACCAGGAACCAAGGCATGCTGCCTTAGTTCGCTATACCACGGCGCAGGACACTTACACTGGAAGAGGCTAATTAAAATCAAATGCAAGTTATATGCAAGATATTCTTGGGAAACAGTCCAGGTGAAACGACGACCATTTTGGCAGCAGTTATTGGAAGCGGAGATTTAAGGAGGCTTTGGACATTTCCTCCGAGAGGGGCACGCTTAATCGTGATGCTAGACTTCAGTTGAGCTCCTCTTGGAAACCGGCCTTAAAATGGAAATCAATCGACTTAAGAAGCACAGATCTATACAGCTAGATTATCACGTTAAGTAGTTACGTTTCTATGACCTAATTAGTTTTCTACGCTCGTACCATCTCCTGACCTGGCATTTGATTTATTGCAGTCCTTTGTTCAGTCGTGGAGTATTGATTGTTTTGTTGTTGTCTTTTGTTATATCTATTTAGTGTTTATAAAACTTCTTTTGAAGGTTTTGATGATGGGAGCGATATACGTTCCAGAATGTTGATATCTAATGGTCTTTTCGCCTGGCTTGCTTCCCGGAATCTTGAACATATTCATTGTCAGGAAAGCTTCAGGTCTTATTCTAAGATACAAGTTTTGATTGTAGTCGTTTGAGCTATGCTTGTATAAGGTTTCCTGGGTACGTTTAGGCTTTATTATCTGAAAAACTCCTGAGAATTCTACTCGTAAGTGACTTGTGTAATAATTATTAAATACCTACAAGGAAATGCAAGTGTATTAATACGATTAAATGCTGCAAGAAACTACCATCAGGTCACCGACAACTCATGGTGTATTTCTGAATTAAATATAATAGGATTAAAAAAGTGTAGTTTTATAATTGTTCATATCAGAGCGAGTAAAAAATTTCATGTGCGTGGTGTACATCAGTTTTTCACATCTATGTGCCTACTGAAAGGGCAGCAGCTGATGTGGCTGGTACCTGTTCAAATTAATGCCAGCACACGATCTACCTGATGGGACACTTGCTGACAGAGGCTGTGTTTAAGATCTGTTTACGAGCAGAGACGTCACAACACTGTTTTAACACGTGACATGATATATGGCGGCATTGTGGTGTGCACAGTCTGTTTGGAGTGCTTTCACCAAAGAGAAATTGCTGCTCCATTTGTCTGAGGGCTGCATCGTCGTCAGCGGGCTCTGCGGGGAACCTGCATTATTCTCATACTGTATTTAACTGTGTGGGTTTCATGCCAGCAGATACACAATACCAACCAGAAGTGGTGAAAGTATGCGGTGGAGGCGTTTTGGACTACATGCATCATATTAGATACACGATCAACAAGCCTCGATGTAAAACAAGAAGACTAACAAAATTTATAACTTGTAAGGGAGAATCGACTTCAACCAGCGACATAGCTCATTTATTTGGTGGTAGGTATTAATATCCAAATTAGGTTTTGAAGAAAATGTGGTGATTAGCTCAGGGTTAAGCAATGAGGTTTCTCACAGGGTATGCGTGAACATGTATGAGAAGGATGGTTTTAATGACACTGGAATGCCCGTTTCAATGTGGTTTAATGACTGCTTCTTTTATCAGAACATTAAACTTGAAGTTGCCGACCAAGGGTTACCAATATCACTGTTTGGAGTTACTGTTTATGAAATGTTTACTACTCGATAGTAATTAATTCGTTCTTTACATATATATGAACCGACAAATATATTCTCTCATCGCTTCTGGCCTGCCCTCGACCAAGACAGAAGAGGACTTTCTTAATGGCTTGCCAGCCACGAACTGAAAGTCCCTACTGGTCACAGCTGCGCCTGGGTGTGTTTGAATTTTACTTTCTTGAAGCCCATTATTCAACCAAGGATTCCCTTTGTGAGTCTTTTGTCATGACATTATGAAGGGTCCGAAAAATTCCTTATTCACAAAGTCAAGTACTACCCTTTATAAATCTGCTAAGGACAATGTTTCTTATGTTTCTTTTGTTAAAACAACTATTCTCCCCAACTGCTATTTGACTCCACTGCACCTGCACGCGTTGTAACAAAGAACCAACATTTCTTTGAAATCCATAATGATTCTTTACTTACTGCAATCCTTCGATGTTACTAGATCCTTCCACTCGAAGAACTTGGACATAAATAAATTAATATTGTGACTTTGTGAGTTCGTGAAATTCAAAGTCCAATTGAACAAACTCCAAATGTTCTTTATTTCCACCGAATTACAGTTGGAACACTTGCCGATTACACAGAATTACGTAGCGCACACAATTACAATTCACCAGTTTGTCTGTCACAGGTCCACTTAGAACTTGCAATTACGTACAACTTCTCCGATGCACGTACAAGGTCTTCCGGTCCGTTCACTCACTGAGCGCTCCTCACTTATGCTCGCCAAGAACTGACTGACTCACCAACTGCAGCTCCTTTTTATAGGAATATCGCTGTTTCTGCAAGTCTCGCGGTTCGGTGAATAATCCTGAAAGTTCCAGACGTCAAGGAGGGAGAACGAGATGGCTAGCGATGTTTTTCCAACCATCCCCCTCGTTACCGCTACAAGATAAATGGGTAGGCGTTGGCGAATGCTTCCCGGCTCTCGCTCAACCGTCAGTTGGTCGTGCCTTCCGATAATTGGGTGACAATTTCGGTCATGCCTGAGAGTTAATACAGAAAAATTACCATACTTTAAGAGAAGGTATGTAAATACTAACCCTTAAAGTTTTTATTTTTTATTTTGTGTTACGTCCTCCAACGTTAGGTCATATCGGACCGTGAATGAAATGGGTGAAATGATGCTCAAATGAGTTCAGCGTTCATGGAGCTTAGAGGTACCTGACATTCGTCTTTAACGATGTAACATAATTCCTATATGGTGAAGATGGGATGCACATTGACTATTTCGAAGCCCTTCCCGTAGGGGAGGGATCCGTCTCCTTCAGTGGCCGAGGTGCGGACGCTGCGGGACCTTAGCACTCGTGGTACCTCTGACGTTACTAAAGGAAACTTGGGCAGAACTGCTGAGCCCCTCCCGTAGGGGAGTTATTCGGATTGGGTTGGACTCGAGGGGGCAGTGTGTTGTCGACACCCACGGGGAATTGGATTGGATTGATTTGCGTTCAGTAGGTTCACTTGTAGCCAGAAAGGGCAGTGAACAATGAACATGTCCAGAGGTATAAAGTTTAATAGCATATATATGTATAAAAGTTAACATAAGACACATATTATAGTACACAGGCAATATGAACAACAATATGGAAAACAAAACAGGGATAATTATATATGATACAAAATGAAACACTTTTTAAGCCAGCTTTCACTTGGCTTATGCCAGTACGTCTCAACCTTTTTGCAATGGATACCATTCTTGTTATTTATTAAATACATATACATTAAAAATAAACTTTCAACTTGCATCAAATATTTATTAATAATGATTTGTCATTGGAATAGTTAGATACTACTTACAGAGCTACAGAAGCATTATTAGGATAATTTGTCATTCAGATAAAATTGTCCAGAATAATAAAATTTTGAGCAAAGGTACTCTCTAACAGCTTTTTTAAAAGCACTGAAATCATCAATTTTTTCTTTAAGAACATTAGGAAGTGCGCCAAATCATATGATAGTTTCATAATGCACACCTTTCTGAAAGCAAGAAAGTTTAGCACTGGTATAATGGATATTATATTTTTGTCTAGTGTTTATTTTGTGAATTACATTATTTGTTGCAAATAAGGTGCGATTGCATAC
Organism: Mantis religiosa; assembly: GCA_030765055.1. NCBI lineage: Eukaryota > Metazoa > Arthropoda > Insecta > Mantodea > Mantidae > Mantis > Mantis religiosa. The sequence continues at coordinate 23,711,488 of CM060951.1, read as the reverse complement.
AAAGAATTTTAGGATCGGGAATATATACATGCAAGGAAGCGTTAATATCTTTAATCTTCTAAAAAGATCTTTACATGGGCATCTGGTGTGGGTGTTAGTAATGATTCTTATAACCCTCTTTTGCATAAGAAATACTTCTTTACTTTCTACTGAGTTGCCCCAAAATAATATTCAATACTCCATAATAGAGTTAAAGTATACATAATACACTAATTTAAGTGTGTCAATAGAACTCACATTAACCAGCTCTCGGATAGCATAACAGGCAGAGCTGAGTTTAGGTAAGATATAATTTATGTGAGCTTGAAAATCTAAACATCTGTCGACTTGAAGGCCCAGAAATTTTATGCTGTCAATTTCTTCTAATAACATATCAATAATCCTGATTTCTATTTCAGTATGTGATGTTCGACAGGTTATAAATTTGACCACTTTTTGTTGTCTAGATTCACAGATAATTTGCTTTAAACCAGCATGACATACAGTTCAAACCATAATTCATTTTAATCATACACTCGTTTAAATTTGTACTGGTCACCAGGACACTAGTGTCATCGTCGAAAAGAACTGTACATGCAATGTCCTTTATATAAAGTGAGAGGTCATTTATAGATCAGAAATAATAAAGGCCATGGGTACTTCCGGCCAGGCTGCGACCGCCCGGAGGGGGTAGAGGGTTGCCTCATAAGTCCCGGGTACTAGCCTGCAGAGCTAGTAGAGCCCGCCTCGGTAGCGTGGTGGTAGAGTGTCTGCCTCACGTTCAAGAGGTCCAGAGTTCGAATCTCGGTCAGGGTGAGTTACCTGGATAAAGTTTTTCCGGGGTTTTCCCGTATCCTGAAAGACGAATGTCGGGTAACTCTAAGCTCTATGGACCCTGGGCACATTTGAGCATCATTTCACCCATTCCATTCATCGTCCGTTATGACTTAACGTTGTAGGACGTAAATTACAAAAAAAGAGCTAGTAGAAGGTGTGCTAGATCACCAGGCGGCCCCACCGAGGTTTTCGGTAGTCTTCCCTGCGGGGTTGACGCACGTAAGTGGCGTATCCACTTCCATCCCGTCTTGAGGTTGTGCTCAGCTGGGGGAGGGTGGGTTTAGACTCCAGGTGTTGCCCTATGGAAAGAGCCCCGGAATTTTCCATCGCTCCCAGGTGGAAGGAGCCTCCTACGGGTGCAGGACTACTGGGAGTAGAGCCTCTGCACTTAACTATTTCGAAGCCCCAGGTTGGGAAACCATGTGTACCAGGATTACTTCGTTCTAGTTTGAATTGGTTCTTGAATATTGTGTCTGCTTACATAAGAGTCACAGGATCTATTCTTTTCAAGGATGGTTACCAGTGAAGGAAATAAAATTTGGATAAGTTCAATTTCGTAATATTTTTTTTTTCTTTTGCTTGTTCCATTTATTCTCCGCCTTTAACTACAATGGTCATATCGGCGGCCGTTCTCCTTTGGAACATACCGAAGGTGTTAACTCGTTACCTTTTGGTTTTTAATCACTACATCACGCACACATTCACACTCTCATTCATACTTCCAGACTCTGTGGCAGATGGGGAATTATCTTGGACGGAGAAAAATCACCACCCCCACCGCCGGGAATCGAACCCGGGACCCCTAGCACGGTAGGCAGGTGCTCTACCGACTGAGCTATGGGGTCAGCCAATATATAATTTAATTGCATCATCTGGATTACATTTTAACTTGAACTTTCTTTCCTAGTCAGTAATTGCTGGTTACTTCAGGAATAAAAAATAAATCCCTATTTCCTTAACATATAGTTTCCGTTAATTACATAAAATTGTTCACTCCTGCACGCCCACTTATCACTGTCAAAACTTTTATCTTCTCTGCGTCTTTCTTCCATAAGGAGAATTATTGATTTTTCTCTCTCCATAGCAACCGTTTATTTCTTTATACTGACGTCACTTATACCAACCAATAAGTGTAATAGTGTAATAAGAATAGAATTTCACTTCCATATACCTACTTCATATAAACATTATAATATCTTGAAACATTTCTTTTTAAATTATAAATAACACTAAAAGGTAAATAAACAAAACTCATTTTTGGTGCCACAAAATCAACTGTTACGAGGATAAGGGAAAACCCCGGAAAAATCTTACCTAGCTAACTCACCCTGATCGAGATTGGAACTTGGGAGCTCTTAAACCTCAGGCAGACACGCTATCATTTACGCCACTGAGGCGGGCGACCCTTAAAGGCACTGGCAGGTAAGTTTTACCCAGACAAGGCTAATTTTGACCAATATTAAATTTTGAATATATAGAAAACTAAACATTATCAAAAATTGAAATTCGTTAAGACTACTGTATAAGGATACTGTATAATATTTAAATCACGTTCACATAGCCCATGCAAAAGTGGCATAAGTCACACCATGTGTCCTGAAAAAAATATTGCACCCTATATTTCAGGTGCACTTTACTTGTAGGAATTTAAAGCCACATGCACCAAGTTTTATCCTAAATAACCCAAGACAGAGTTTTATAATATCGGCTAAATAAAAATCACATATAATTTATACCATGCACATGAGAAACTAATTAGTTTTGAGTAAAAAAAAAAAAAAATATTTTCAAGGACTGAATATTTGTTTTCATCCATTTTTAAATCACATGAATATAAATGTTAGCCGAATGTGTTCGAGGAACATTGACAAATAACCACTACACATTTTGTGTCAATATATTTTACAGTTTTTGAGAAAAATGCACCTAAAGTATGAAAAATCAAAGTTTTGGGAAATCACGATCAAAGATTAAGCACCATTCTCAGGAAGTGAGCACATCATTACGCCGCCATGTTTAAATTGACGAATTAATCGACTTTAATACCAGCTGACAACCTATTTTGTATATATCACTTTAAAGCTGAAGAATTATATAATGTTTTAACATTGAAAACAAAAAAGGTTTTTTTTTTAAACCTCTTGACCTCCCAGTGCCCTTAAAAGTGCTAAAATAAATACTCGCGATGGAAAAGCAGCTCTTAACCATTACGTAAACAGAAACTTGACAACCTTGTATCAGGGAACTTGGCAACTTTACACCGGTACCCTCTGAGCAACGTAAGGAATATTACAAAAGATAAACTAATAAAGTGAAATATTACATTTATATTGAGGAATTAAACATTTCGGAAAAAATCCTTTTAAATACATTATTCCTGTTAATGGATGGTTATTAGAGTCAACTGAAAAAATCAATGCTACGGCCGGGATTTGAACCATGGTTTTCCTGGTTTCCGTCCAGTTGCTCTAACCCAGTGTATCACCAGAAATGAGTATCTCGAATATCAGAGCTTTAAGTGGTTTACCGGGAAAATATAACAAGTTAATTGGAGAGTTTAGTGTCGTGTAGGCATGTTTGCCATGGTAGCTCAAGGGATTAGAGCAATTGGACGGAAACCAGGAGATCCGTGGCTCAAATTCCGGCCGTGGTAATGAATTTTCAGTTTATTCTAATAAACTTAAAACGAAATATGTTGGAAATAATAAATGAATAGTACAAACATGTCTACAAATGTCAAGCTTCAATAACACGTAATAGACAAATAAGCTATTTTGAAACAGTTTCTTGAAGAATCAGTAGAGGAAGCCCTGTGAAAATAAATACATTAAAGTCTTACTTTTGTGTTAGTCTTAAGGTGGACTGGAGGTACAAACTTGATCTGCTGTACCAGGCTACTAAGTGAGGCACCCCAGGAGATTGTACAACTAGCTCTATCCTGAAGTCCGAAGACTCCATCCTCTTATCTCCCTGGAGTGTTGGAAAACTCCGGGGTGCTTTCCCTGGGGCAACACCTTGAGGGTGGAAGTGGATACGCCACTTACGCACATCAACCCCGCAGGGAAGACTACCGAATAACCTCAGTGGGACCGCCTGGTGATCTAGCACACCTTCTACTACCTCTGCAGGCTAGTACCCGGGACTTATTAGGCAACATTCTACCTCTCCGGGCGGCCGAGGCCTGGTAACCTAGCACACCCTCTACTAGCTCTGAAGGCTAGTACTCGGAACTTATTAGGCAACACTCTGCCTCTCCGGGTGGCCGAGGCCTGGAGATCTAGCACACCTTCTACTAGCTCTGCAGGCTAGTATTCGGGACTTATTAGGCAACACTCTGCCCCCTGGGCGGCCGAGGCCCGGTGATCTAACACACCTTCTACTAGCTCTGTAGGCTAGTACTCGGGACTTATTAGGTAACACTCTGCCCCTCCGGGCGGCCGAAGTCTGGAGATCTAGCACACCTTCTACTAGCTCTGTAGGCTAGTACTCGGGACTTACACTCTGCTCCTCCGGGCGGCCGAGGCCTGGTGATCTAGCACACCTTCTACTAGCTCTGCAGGCTAGTACTCGGGACTTATTAGGCAACATTCTGCCCCCTCCAGGCGGCCGAAGTCTGGAGATCTAGCACACCTTCTACTACCTATGCAAGATAGTACCCGGGACTTATTAGGCAACACTCTGCCCCCTCCGGACGGCCGAGGCCTGGTGATCTATCACACCTATTACCTCTGCAGGCTAGTACTCGGGACTTTTTAGGCAACACTCTGCCCCCTCCGTTCTGCAGAGGCATGGAGATCTGGCACACATTCTACTAGCTCTGCAGGCTAGTACTCGGGACTTATTAGGCAACACTCTGCCCCCTCCGTTCTACCGAGGCCTTGAGATCTAGCACACCTTCTACTAGCTCTGTAGGCTAGTACTCGGGCTTATTAGGCAACACTCTGCCCCCTCCGGGCGGCCGAAACCTAGCTGGAGGTACCCGATCTCCCGCGGGAGTCAGGAACACATTACCCCCTCGAGTCAAGCCCAACACGAAGAACTCACATTCGGGAGGGACACGAATGTTCGACCCGAGCTTTCTCTAGTAACGCCAGAGGTACCACGAGTGCTAGGGGTCCGCAGCGCCCGCACCACGGCAGTTAAGGGGACGTATCCCCTCCCCTAAGGGAACCTCCTGGAGAGGGAAAAGAGTGTAGCCGACCCAAGGAATCATGACAGTGCAGAAGCTGGGATCACTATTCTTTACCACTTAGAAACTCCCCAGCAGGCCAGTCAACCAGCCCTACTATGGTCCTCAGAAGTCTGGGTTCGTGTCCGCCTGGGTAGCGTAGATGGTAGGGTGTCTGCCTCACTTTCAATAGGCCCACAGTTCGAATCACGGTCAGGGTGGGTTACCTGGATATGTTTTTTCTGGGGTTTTCCCTTATCCTAAGAGACGAATGTCGGGTAACTCTAAGCTCTATGAACCCTGGGCTCCTTTGAGCATTATTTCACCAATTCCATGCATCGTACGATAGGACTTAACGTTGGAGGACGTAAATTACAAAAGAAAAAAAACACACAGTCTGGGTCGGCGACGGCAGACGGTGCTTCTGGAGGAAGAAGATTTACCAAGAATATATCATCGTGCCAAACAGCGCCGAGACACTCGCTGACGCTTCTACCCACCAGATGAGAGCTGATAATGGAGATGAAATGGAGGGACAGGTGTTTCCAGGGATGTAATAACCTAACCAGCATTCGCTTGGTGACCCGTAAAAACCCTCTAAAAACCCATGAGTCAGGTAGGTTGACTGTGGGAATCAAACCGGGACTTTCCGAATGAAGGCCACAGATGAAGCCGCCTAACTCCATTCTTCTCGGTTTGGGTGATTACCTTGCTGACTGAGACCGAGGGAAAGAAAAACAATGGGTAGATCCACGAGATTTTAACTCGGGGCTTCCAAATACGACACACAGACAATACCGCTGCGCCATCCCACTTGGGAGTTCATTTTGTATAACCTGAGCTTACAAAACCGGATTTTCGTGCTCAAAATTTTGGTTGGTTTCACTGTGCGTGATGCGTAATTTAAAAATGAACACAAACACAGATTAGCGTGCATTAATAACGACAACATGGAATATGCAAAACCAACTGCTGTGTTATGTACTCTTGTAATAGTGGATTATTATTTTCATCGATCTCTGCTGTGTTATTTCTACAACCACCCTCTCACCATGTTGTACGACTAAATTGCTACACAATAATAATTTATAAGATCTTTATTAGATTGAAATTAACACTCCAGCGAACAAAATATCTATTTTAGATGTCAGGTTTGCTAATAAATTTTCGATCCCGCTTGCAACCAAACGGCAGGGCAATTGGCATAGGCTTGGAGAGGCTGTGAATAATGGACGTCACTCCGCACCCCAGTGTTCTGCTGTTATGACTGGCAGGTACATCTGGCAATATAATGACGTGAAATGTTAGCACTGAAAACGTGTTACTTACTAAAGCATTGCCCCATCGAGACTCTTACCGAAGTGATTGTTAACCTCCATAGTGGTGTAGCAATGATGTTCACACATACACACACAAACACAAACACACACACACACACACACACACACACACACACACACACACACACACACACACACACCTGGATTACCAACTGTAACTGTTATTCAGGTTTTTCCTCAGGAAAAACTGACAGTTTTAAAGGGATGTCCAACATCCTGGACAAGCACAAACGTACCAGGACTGTTCAATAAAGAATGATCATAATTTTTCGCACTAAAATTCAATCTTATTATATTCTGTTAGCTTAATGTGAAACAAACACGCCGTAGTAGTTTCATTGTTGGTACTCCTGGTTGCAGGCTGTGAGAAACAGGCAAGTTCACATATGTTCAGTATCGCCTACCGCTGCAATGGAGGTAACACGCGAGGAACAATATGCGGCTTTGAAATTCTGCTTTCGTCTCAACAATAACTTCAGTTGAGGTCTATACAATGTTACAGGAGGCCTATGGAGAATCTGTTCTTCCCTACAGCACAGATCGAAGGTGGTTTAAAATGTTTAAAGAGGATAGATAATCAATTTTAAAGGAAGGTGGATCCAGTGCTCAGGTTACTGCTCTTACAGAAGATAATATCAAAACTGCTGCTGCCATTGTGAGAGAGGATCGACGAATTACCTTAATATCACTTTATGCAATAGCGAGCATTTCATTGGGTGCCACCCACACGTTGGTGACAGAAACATTACACATGAGACGTGTTTGTGCGCGATGGGTTCCAAGACCGTTGATTCCCGAACAAAAGGACATTCGCATGCACGCCTGCATGCAGTTAAATTTGGTGTTAGAGGAAGATCCGGAGTTTCTTTCAAACGTAATCACTGCTGATGAAACCTGGCTACATTATTTTTGATCCTGAGAGCAAACAGCAAAGCTCAGTGTGGAAATCTCCTTCATCACCAACCCCCCAAAAAGCAAAAGTGGTTGCTTCTGCTGGGACAGTTATGGTCATCTGATTTTTTGATATTCATGGAATGGTTTATCAGCCTGCTGTACCTGTACACACATCAGTAACTGGACAATACTACAGGGATATCCTGAAAAAATTTCAAGTCCATATCAGGCGCAAAAGACCACATTTCCGTGAAGCAGGCTGGATGCTGCTTCACGATAATGTGCGACCGCAGATTGCCAATATTGTTGATGAATATCTTGCAAAAATCAACGTGAAGTGTATCTCTCACCCTCCCTATAGTCCCATGTGACTTTTTCTCTTCCCTAGCTTGAAGAAACGCCTTCGTGGGAGGCATTATCCATCACCAGAAGCAGTGGTGAAGGCTGCGGAGGCGATTTTGAAGGATCTCTTAATAAAGGTTTACAACATGTCTTTGAAGGCTGGCAGAAACTCTTGGAAAAGTGCATCGCATTTAGGGAAGACCATTTTGAGAAGCACCATCAAAATTATGAGGATGAGTAAAGGTACGTTGTCAGAATAAATTGTGATCATTGTTTATTGAACATCCCTGGTACATTACAATAGGATGTCCTTTGAGGACGTTCTATCTTAAGCATTAGGGTAATTAAAGAGTGTATAGTTAATTACTCTACAAAATCTATGTTACTGCTTTAAACACTGTATACAAATTTCGAATACAGTAGTGAGGAAAAGCGAACCCATACCTAACACGTATGACATTTCTATAGCAATTACTTCATATTTGGTATTTGGGAGTTAACTTGAATCTAATTATGTTATCTTAATAATCTGCTATTTTTCCTGCGCTGAGGCGTAGTGGGCTAAGACGTCTTGCTTTGGTTCCCTGCCACGGAAAGCCACCCGGGATCGATCCCATCCTTCGGGGTGCGGATTTTAAGTCCCGGGTATAGGACCGGTGCCCATTCAGGACTGTGAGGAAATTGAGGAGCTTACGATGGGTAAGCGGTCCTGGTTAATGAAGCCAGTTTACGGCTGGGGGAGGCCAAGATGCTGACCACATCTCCTGCTCTTGTCGGTTGGATGATCGCGCACCTCTATCCTGCGTATGTGTGCGTAAGGCCGGCAGTGAGGTTGGCAGGCCTGGACCCTCTATCTGCTATCTTGCTGTGGGTTAGTAATTTACCATTTATTATTCAGTAAACCTTTGTAACTGTTAAATAAGGTTTGCCTATTTATTAACCACTCTTCGATCTGCTTATTTCTGAGTCTTCCTACTGTCGCAATTCCATTGTTGATTCGAGGTGGCGCGGGCGACTGGTTCAAAGAGACGGGCAGTGCACTGCGGAGATGAAAGCTCCGCGAAACGGCGCTGGGGGGAGGAGACGGTTTCTAGAGAGTGCATATTTCTTTTAGCGCCGTATTGATTATCTGAGAACATTCCGGATAGTGAGTAAGCTATAAAACTTCCCTTCGAGACGCCGAGCAGCACTCATCGAGAGACCGCCGCAGCAACATGAAGAAGAAGAACGCCGCAAAACGGAAGCAGAGCCAGGCAGTGAAGCCACCTTCATCGCAGTCTTCGCCAGGCAGCTCTCGGGCGCCATCTCCCGCCTCGCTGCTGGTATCGGCAGACGAGGTTGAGCCTCCCGCGGAGCCCCCGGGGGAGTTTTGGGCAGCTCGGCCCGCTTCCCCTATCACGCCGGACGCTCGCCAAGTGCGCCGGCAACCGCTGAGAGAAGCAGCACCTGAACGGCAGTTTGCTGTTACTTCACCTCCAGATGTACAACCACCGCAGCCGCCAACGGCGTGGAACATTCAGGGCAGCAACATGCCACGTGTCAAGAGAGGTACGAAGAAACGAGCAGTCACCACCGCAGCACAGCCAGCCGAGAAGAAACGTCCTGCGACACCGCAGCCAGAACCCCGCCCTGCTACCCAGCTGGGAGCAGGCCAGTAGCCATCACAACCACTGCACCGCCGCAAAGCATAGTGGTAACCGGAGTGCCTCGGGACCTGCAAGCACGATATGTGCTTGCAGCAGTGGCCATCAGCAATGAGGGCCACACGCATCACCTCAGCCCGATGTCCGACACCACTAGTCCGCGTGGAGCTAGCCAGCCACGCGGAACTGGAAGCTGCTTTAACTAACGGCCTACCCTTATTAGGGCGGGTGCTGTACACTAAAGTCAGCCGACAAGACCGTCAAGCTCCGTACCGCCGCTCCTGCGCCTACGGGCATGCAGCTGAGTCCTGTGCAGCCGAGCCTAAGTGCCACTACTGCGGTGCTTCCAGCCTCACCTCGGTCTGCAGAGAGCACGACCTCCGTCGACGTCGCCGCTATTGTGCCTCCTGCGGCGGGCACAGCCACTTCACCGGGCAGGCGCTATGCCCCTGCATCCCTGCAGGAAGGCAATGCCTGTCCCTCCTGCGCCGCCAAACACTTAGCAGCAGTTGAGTGCTCAGCCTCAACAAATTCACCAACAGCCGACAACACCAAACTACACCACAGATCAGGAGCTGCTCAAGGGAGCAAGTCCGGGGCCTAGGGTAGGCTGTTCAGGCTCTCCATTTGAAGTTCCTGGTCGTAATGGTCAAGCTTACCAACTTGGAGGAACTTCTCACAGAGCTCAGGACTTCATCTGCGCAGCAAGAAAGGCACCTCCTATCGGATCACTAGTTCGGGTTCCGTCGGGACCACTCCACTACCCTGCAGCTGCTGCGGCTGAGGGAAAAGACTGTCCTGGGTTTCCAGGACAACCTCATAACCGTCGCGGTACTCCTGGACGTGGACAAGGCCTTCGCCACAACGTGGCACCAGGGCTTGCTGTACAAGCTCAAGGAAGCACACCTTCCCTCCCCATACCTCACCCTGACCGGTAGTTTCCTCCGGGATCAAACCTTCAGGGTGAGGGTCGAAGATAAACTCTCCTCCGTCAGTCCCATAGCGGCGGGAGTCCCGGAAGGCAGTGTACTGTCGCCGTTACTCTTTGCTGCCTATGTCTGACTTCCCAACAGAACCTCGCACTGCACTGTGCCAATATGCTGACGACGTCGTCATCTTGGCACAGAACAAAAACGTGCGCTACTGCTTCCCTCCGCTGCAGCGATCACTCCGGGCCATTGGCACGTAGAGTGAAAAGTGGAGGATGGCCATTAGCTCACAGAAGAGCTCTGGTCTTCTGCTGGGGAAGGTCCTCCGCTGGCGCCAGGAAGGAGACCTGCGGTTGTGGCGAAGGATCCCCTGGGTTCAATCCGCCAAATACCTAGGCATCCGACTGGACCGCGGCCTCACCTTCACCCCACATTTCCATGAGAAAATCAGATTCGGCCATGCAGCACTCAGGCAGTTGTACCCGATATTCCGGTCAACCATGCCCACTCGCCTTAAACTGCGGGTGTATCGTGCGATCATCCCGCCACGGATCCTGTATGGGTGCGAGGTCTGGGGCTTCGTGGCTCTTACCACCATCCGCAGACTGCAAGCCGTGCAAAACAGGACACTTGGGATGATCTACGATACCGAACGTAGGTTTCCATCACACATCCTACACACCCATTCTGGTACACCTTACGTTGAGGACGTTGTGCGTGAACGTTCGCGCAAGTAGTATGCCAGAATCACAGCTCATCCCTACCACCTAGTAAGTACACTAGGTCAATATGACCATGAACCAAGAAGGAGAAAGAGCTACCACCTCCCCAAGGACGCCCTTGGGTGGAGAGTCCAGCCTCTCGTCCTTTCACTGTCATATACCGTCTGTCCCGGCCTTACTGGAGCTGGATTTGACTTGTCGGCTGACCCCCACCAGTCGAGCCCCCTCCCCCTTTGTGTGACCAGAACACGACTTGAACCTAAATGTTCCCCAACTACCTGACGTCTCGCTCCTGGCCCCGCCACACCAGACCGACCCTGCAAGCAGGCCGTAACCGGCGAGGCAGCATCGGTCACTGGCTTTCTTCCTGGACGCTCCTGGAGTGCCCGGAGCACTAGCAGAGGTCGAATCAGGTCCATCGCCTTACAAAACATACCACAGATTTGTGTAAAAGACAAAATATAAAGACCGCACGGGTAAATCCGCTCAGCGGAGAGGTACCATGGCATCCTGTTCACCGTCCGGGAACACCCGGACGACTTGTTCTCGCTCATTGCTCCTCCTTCTCTTCTCTCCTGCTACCCGCTCGTGCTCTTTTCGCTCCTGCAGTGCGACTTCTCCGCTCAACGGACGCAATCTGAACGCGGGCTGTTCAGACCAAATTGTTACTGGTGACGAAACATGGGTCGCCTACGTCACACCAGAATCAAATTAACAATCCATGGAATGGCGACATTCATCAACACCCACAAAAGTAAGGTTTAAGCAAACAATTTCTGCCCGGAAAATCATGAGCACAGTTTTTTTGGGGACAGAAAAGGAGTATTGCTAGTGGAGTTTCTGCCTCGTAATGAGACAATCAATGCAGCGTCTTATTGTGAGACATTGGACAATCTGCGCCGTGCAATCCAGAACAAAGGACGTGGCAAGTTGAGTAAAGGTATCGTTTTGCTGAATGACAATGCCCGTCCACATGTGGCTATTCGGACTAAAGATCTCATCAAATCTTTTCAAATAGAAACTCTAGATCATTCTTCATACAGCCCTGATCTGGCGTCCAGCGACTACCATTTGTTCCTGCACTTGAAGAAACATCTTTTTTGTATTCAATGATCGATCAGCAGTACATGCTTTACAGATACTTGTTGACTAATTGAATCTCTATGAACTATATAATAACATGTAAGGAAAACCAAGTTGGCTCCTATTATATTCTTAGCACTGTGAAACAAGAGAAACATAAGTTAATTAAAACAAACAATTAATCAAAGAGATAAGAACAACAATCATTGTGAAACAATATTCATAGATTGTTCAATCAGAGTCACTAAGGAGGAGATCCTGTGTGAGTCGTCTCTTCAGGTGCGTAGGCTGGCGGGTTCGTACGCCGATGTCGTACCTCACAGCTCCTGGAACATCTGGCAGGTTTGAGAAGAAGCGAGAGGCGATCTGATATATGTAGTGGTGAAGAGGAAGGAGACCAAGTTCTATATGCAGTTGTTGATTTCTTACGAACCAAGGGGCATCCGTGGCGATGCGCAGAAATCGATTTTGCAGGACCTGTAGCCTTCGGAGATGAGTGTTGCTAGCCGTACCCCATACCTAGGAAGCATATGTGATAAGTGGCCGGACAAGAGATTTGTAGAGAAGCAGAGAGCATTCAATCCCAAGAGGAGTGTGTCTGTGAAGTAGCGGACCGGGTTTTGAAAGTCGTCCTGATGCCAACGAGATAAGTCGATCAATATGGGCTCGCCACGTAAGTCTAGTGTCCAGCATTACTCCAACGTATTTGACGGAGGTGGTAGGAGGTAGCCAGGGAATTGATTCATGCTACAATGTAATTCGGGAGAGTTGGAGGTGCGACGTAAGCTAAAAATCGTAGCTGCGATCTTTTGAGTGTTTAGACGTATGCGCCAAGTATCGAAAAATTCAACTAGGCAGTCAAGAGAGCTTTGTAGCGTGTGAATAGTGGTAGGGAGATCTGTGTCAGAATGATATAAAACATTATCATCAGCCTATAAGGCTATGGAGGTAGGGGCCAAGTCAGGAAGATCATAGGTATAGATACTAAATAAGATTGGGGCCAATATAGATCCCTGAGGAACTCCTGCTGTAATATAGCGCTGAGATGACTCCATGCCACCAATGCGAACAGTGAATGTGGGATCTGATAGAAAACTACAAATGGTAGTGAGCAGATACTGTGGAAGTCCAATGCTATACAGTTTGTAAATTAACCCCTCATGCCAATCGAAGAAACATCTGAGCGGTCAGCGTCTTCAAGACGATAACGAAGTCAAAACAGTTGTGATACAGTGGTTAACACGTCAGGCGGCAGAATTTTATGAGGAGGGTACTCAAAAACTGGTGCCACGTTATGAGAAGTGCCTCAATATTCATGGAAATTATGTAGAAAAGTAGATTAAGGTACAGGCTTTCATGTAAAAATAAAATTATTGCAATATCTATGCACGTCTTTTTTAAATTCCAAAACGGCACTGACTTAAAAAATATGCTTCGTACTCTTTTTAAAAATTACTACAATTTTGCTCGTTCCGACTCCGAAAATTAAGGTCAGTGGCCACCCTGTTATATATGTGTCCTTTGTTTGTATTAAAATAAATGTGCTGCAAAAAATTAACACAAAGTAATCTTCAGCGCGGCAGCTTTTAGTAGCTGCTTCGACGAAACTGACTTACAGCTGCACAAGAGGCGATGAAGTGTTATAAAGCTTGTGTTTAAGTGTGACCTTTTACCTAAATGTAGCAAACAATATATCAGTTTAAGAAAATTAAATAGAAAATCAAAGGGATATAGTTGTTACAAAGCTCTGCAGAAGCTCTAACGTTGAAGGGTAATTATGCTCTGCAGTAACAACATGGCATATCAGTAGAGGAATTATGGGATGCGGGAATAGCAAAATACACAAACTGCCATAGTTAGGAAATTGCATGTTTGGGAATCTGCAAGGATATAGGTTCTGGCCCTGTTAGATGAAATCGTTAGCGATAAGTACTTCTGGTTTTAGATTTGCACATCACGACGTAACTTGACAGAGTTCCGTTACCAAGTAGGTGAAGTAGTTAAGTTTTACAATGGCGGTTACACAATGGGAATGGACTTGCTATATTAAAGGGCTTTATGGTAGAGATATAATTAATTGCCCGCAGCTATTGACGGGCTGCGACCACGCCGACCTTAATTAAGTTGCGATAGTATAATGCGTGAGTGACATCCCGTCATTAACCTTCTGGAGAGGTCGCTAATAGCACTTAAGGCTGAGGCCAACGTTATAGCCCGCTTCCCGTCACGTGTTCACGTCCAGCTAAGGGCTCATAGCTATCACTAACAAAATATCAACAAAGATAACTAATCTGAAGTGTGAAAGCACCTTATTTCCCATTTCTCTTTTCTTAAACACAATATTCGGTAAAAACATATTTATATTTAACTCACTTTTAAATATGTAAAAACTCTTTTATTAATAGTTTTAGGTATAATAGGAATAAATGCAGATTTAGTTCTTATTTATGAACGATCTTTAACTGCTGTGATTCTCAACTGTTTACTTGTCTTGGAAGGAAGGCATACAAAGACATTCCATGTGTGAAGGAGCGCTCTGTGTGGACCAGACGCTATGAAGGTCCAACTTGGTCTATTGTAGCCATGCCCCCAGGTGCAGCACCTTGGGGAGGAAGGATGAGGCGAGGGAAGACAAAGGACGGCCGTCCCAAGGACAACGACCATGCAGAGGGCAGGGTCCCTACAGTATACCAAATGGAAATTCCCAGGCAGACTAGAGCAACAGGCATCCTATCCTACTCCCCGTAGGGGAGGGGGTCCGTCCCCTTCTGCTGCCGTGGTGCGGGTGCTGCGGAGTCCTAGCACTCGTGGTACCTCTGACATTACTAGAGGAACCTCGGGCCGAACATTCGAGCTCCTCCCTGATGGGAGTTAATGTCAGAGGTTCTACTCACATTTGTCCTGCACCCGTAGGATAAAGGACCCGGGCCTCCTTCCACCAGGGAGTTACCGAGCTGTCCCAAAAGGGTGCCCGGCGCCTCAGTGGGGCTTTCCATAAGGCAAGACCTAGAGACTAACAAGCCTCTCCTCTGCTCTTGTGGTCTCAAGACCGGATGGAAGTGGATACGCCACTTACGCGCGCCAACATCAAAATAGAAAGGCTACCGATATGACCTCGGTGGGGCCGCCTGGTGATCTAGCTCACCTTCTACTAGCTATGCTGGCTAGTACGCGGGAATATGATCGCTTCCTTCAACCCCGTCCGGAGACGTACCCGATCTCACACGGGTATCGGGAACTACTGCCCCTCGAGTCTAACCCAATTCGAACATAAGCCTCCATATGCCTTTAACTTCTGCGATGATTATAGTATTCAGTGTGCTAGGTAAGCTGGTGCTCCGACCGAGGGAATTCGTAGTTTCCCGTATAGGTTGACGCACATAACTGGCGTATCCATTTCCGCCCCGTTATGGGGTGGGGGCTTGTTAGATTCCAGGTCTTGCAATAATGGAAAGAGCCCCGTAGTGCGCCCGACGCCCCTTTTGGGAGAGCATAGTAGTTCCAGGGTACAGAGAGAGAGGTCGATTTTTACCGTCTGAGTAGATACTCTCGTTCATAACTGAATCCCATCCTACTGTGATCCGGAAAAGGCCCCACCAGACAGGATTGGGAGACCGTCTACTGGAGCAGGAAGTCTTTACCAAGAGCATATCATCCTGACATGTAGCGCCCAGACACGTCTACACTCAAAGAGACCGTCTTGAGTCATACTGCTCGGTCCCTCCCTCGGACTATTTAATGTAAGAAATAGTGAAGGATAGAGGTTTTCCCAACCAAGCAATACATGCAATGCAAAGTCTATTGTTAGGAAGAAAGCTAGGAGTAAAAATTGTAAGTAAGCTCTCAGAACAAGACATTTGAATACATAAAAC
Source organism: Mantis religiosa (assembly GCA_030765055.1). NCBI lineage: Eukaryota > Metazoa > Arthropoda > Insecta > Mantodea > Mantidae > Mantis > Mantis religiosa. The sequence continues at coordinate 23,695,679 of CM060951.1, read as the reverse complement.
TGTCCAACAAGGGTGACCCCTTTCACCCGCTTATTTAATATGTACGTAGAGGATGTCATATTAAATGGCAAACTACTTTAATAATACATTTTAAAATTAATAATATTGTGACAGCATGTGTTGGTAGATTCGGAAATCTGGTTTGCAAAAATTTAGAACATCTTTTGCTGCAGTAAAAAGTCGTGAAATGGACAAGCAGCTGTTTTCAAGGCTGAGTCTGTGTTTAGCTGCACGAAAACAAATGAAAGAAATTACTGCGGTACACTTCAATCCTCGACTGTAGTAATAACCAACAAACAAATGCCACTTCTGACACCTTGTCGGTATTTATACCACCCCAGCCATTATTTCTAGAACGTCGCAGACCTTCCAAGAACTTTAGCGGCAACAGCAATGGCAGAACGTTGTGGAGACTCTCTTTGTCATTTTTTCTGCTGTTAAGCGCCCGACTCCGGCCTCTGGCACCAGCACAACAATGCCGCACGCTGACACTATAAATATGGACACTTCAGGTTTTGCAGACGACCAAGCACTTATAGCATCCACGGAAGAAAATCTACAGTGAGTTTTTGAGACGGCGTATTACCATGGATTAAACTTGGGTACATTACTACAATCCAGAATGTAGATCACAGTCATAACGTAGATTGCTACAGGTAAGCCAAATCCAAAAAAAAGGAAAGTCAATTTTGTCAGCCAACAAGGTTATGGTGAATGTTTTCTGGGATACACGGGGAATTATTTTTATTGATTACTTGAAAACGGTAAAAGTATCACTAGTGACTACTGCGCAAGCTTAGTGCAATGTCTGAGTGATGAGATAAAGGGAAAATGGCCTTACTTGGCAAAGGAAAGACCTTGTTTATTTACAACAATAGTCCAGCCCATTGTTCAGTCATTGCAACGGGGAAAATATGTGAATATAATTTCGAATTGCGTGGGTATTGTAACCGCAGTGTCAGGCAGCGATTAGGAAGCGGTGAATTAATCTAAATCAGATAATTAAAAAAGAAGATAAATTAATAAAAATGCTTTTCTAAACTAATTTAATAATCTTGTTATAATAATATGAAATTAGAATGGATCCAGGCAAGGAAGAGAAAATATTCTTGTAAAAATCTGTACACGTCGGAGAGACAGGAAGCAAGGACCGTTACATTCTTTGTGCTAGGAAAACTTCAATGTCTGAGAACTATAGAACATTTCCAGCTAGGAATGTTTTGGGGCAAAGGGCTTTCAAAATGCAGTTGAGCATGTACGCTAAACGGACTTACTTCGCTGATTGGATAACGATACATACCGTTACGAACACCTCAGGGAGGCGTTCCCTAACTCAGGGTGGGCTCAACGTCAATGAGTTAGATGAGTTTTGTAAAGCAATGCGAAAATTCAAAATAAATGAGAAACCAATAATAATGTAACATTTGAGAAGGGTGAGCTAGCTTGGTCATGGGATAAAGTTAGAGAGGGGATCAGAATAAGGTTCGAACTGAATCATGAAGTAAGAAAAATTTACTTAAAATATGATACTAAGACATGAAGGACGTGTTCATGCACCTTAAGAAGAGAAGCGAAGATTTATAAGTCTGAAATGTAGAGAAGTTGATAGCGCAACCAGCATACGTGGATGCAGCATTAGAAGTTTATTAGAGCAAAGTAGTTGCCGTATAAACAAGAAATAGAAACCGCGAGGAAGTAACTTTAAACAAGTAATCCAGGGTTTCAAGTAAAATTGAATTTATGTTAGGAATTTTAATAACGGGTGTCACCGGTCCAAGTCGTTAAGCAAACTTAGTAGGAAATAAACCAAATAATTCTGCAACAAACGGCGAGCAGCCGTGAGGAGCGTCCCGGTCGCTGGCCGCCTCTTTCCCCTCCCACTGAGGTCTGGAACAGTTGGGATATTTCATCTAACCCGGAACCTTCTAGATAGGTCAGTTGGTCTTATATAAGCGACGCGCCGGGCTGGAGAGTGTCAGTACTTGGCGAGCAGCCGTGAGGAGCGCCCCGGTCGCTGGCCGCCTCTTTCCCCTCCCCCTGAGGTCTGGAACAGTTGGGATATTTCATCTAACCCGGAACCTTCTAGATAGGTCAGTTGGTATTATATAAGCGACGTGCCGGGCTGGAGAGTGTCAGTATTTGGCGAGCAGCCGTGAGGAGCGCTCCGTTCGCTGGCCGCCTCTTTCCCCTCCCACTGAGGTCTGGAACAGTCGGGATATTTCATCTAACCCGGAACCCTCTAGATAGGTCAGTTGGTATTATATAAGCGACGTGCCGGGCTGGAGAGTGTCAGTATTTGGCGAGCAGCCGTGAGGAGCGCCCCGTTCGCTGGCCGCCTCTTTCCCCTCCCACTGAGGTCTGGAACAGTCGGGATATTTCATCTAACCCGGAACCTTCTAGATAGGTCAGTTGCTCTTATATAATCGACGCGCCGGGCTGGAGAGTGTCAGTATTTGGCGAGCAGCCGTGAGGAGCGCCCCGTTCGCTGGCCGCCTCTTTCCCCTCCCCCTGAGGTCTGGAACAGTTGGGATATTTCATCTAACCCGGAACCTTCTAGATAGGTCAGTTGGTATTATATAAGCGACTTGCCGGGCTGGAGAGTGTCAGTACTTGGCGAGCAGCCGTGAGGAGCGTCCCGGTCGCTGGCCGCCTCTTTCCCCTCCCCTTGAGGTCTGGAACAGTCGGGATATTTCATCTAACCCGGAACCTTCTAGATAGGTCAGTTGCTCTTATATAATCGACGCGCCGGGCTGGAGAGTGTCAGTACTTGGCGAGCAGCCGTGAGGAGCGCCCCGGTCGCTGGCCGCCTCTTTCCCCTCCCCCTGAGGTCTGGAACAGTCGGGATATTTCATCTAACCCGGAACCTTCTAGATAGGTCAGTTGGAATTATATAAGCGACGCGCCGGGCTGGAGAGTGTCAGTACTTGGCGAGCAGCCGTGAGGAGCGCCCCGTTCGCTGGCCGCCTCTTTCCCCTCCCCCTGAGGTCTGGAACAGTCGGGATATTTCATCTAACCCGGAACCTTCTAGATAGGTCAGTTGGTCTTATATAAGCGACGCGCCGGGCTGGAGAGTGTCAGTACTTGGCGAGCAGCCGTGAGGAGCGCCCCGGTCGCTGGCCGCCTCTTTCCCCTACCCCTGAGGTCTGGAACAGTTGGGATATTTCATCTAACCCGGAACCTTCTAGATAGGTCAGTTGGTATTATATAAGCGACGTGCCGGGCTGGAGAGTGTCAGTATTTGGCGAGCAGCCGTGAGGAGCGCTCCGTTCGCTGGCCGCCTCTTTCCCCTCCCACTGAGGTCTGGAACAGTCGGGATATTTCATCTAACCCGGAACCCTCTAGATAGGTCAGTTGGTATTATATAAGCGACGTGCCGGGCTGGAGAGTGTCAGTATTTGGCGAGCAGCCGTGAGGAGCGCCCCGTTCGCTGGCCGCCTCTTTCCCCTCCCACTGAGGTCTGGAACAGTCGGGATATTTCATCTAACCCGGAACCTTCTAGATAGGTCAGTTGCTCTTATATAATCGACGCGCCGGGCTGGAGAGTGTCAGTATTTGGCGAGCAGCCGTGAGGAGCGCCCCGTTCGCTGGCCGCCTCTTTCCCCTCCCCCTGAGGTCTGGAACAGTTGGGATATTTCATCTAACCCGGAACCTTCTAGATAGGTCAGTTGGTATTATATAAGCGACTTGCCGGGCTGGAGAGTGTCAGTACTTGGCGAGCAGCCGTGAGGAGCGTCCCGGTCGCTGGCCGCCTCTTTCCCCTCCCCCTGAGGTCTGGAACAGTCGGGATATTTCATCTAACCCGGAACCTTCTAGATAGGTCAGTTGCTCTTATATAATCGACGCGCCGGGCTGGAGAGTGTCAGTACTTGGCGAGCAGCCGTGAGGAGCGCCCCGGTCGCTGGCCGCCTCTTTCCCCTCCCCCTGAGGTCTGGAACAGTCGGGATATTTCATCTAACCCGGAACCTTCTAGATAGGTCAGTTGGTATTATATAAGCGACGCGCCGGGCTGGAGAGTGTCAGTACTTGGCGAGCAGCCGTGAGGAGCGCCCCGTTCGCTGGCCGCCTCTTTCCCCTCCCCCTGAGTTCTGGAACAGTCGGGATATTTCATCTAACCCGGAACCTTCTAGATAGGTCAGTTGGTATTATATAAGCGACGCGCCGGGCTGGAGAGTGTCAGTACTTGGCGAGCAGCCGTGAGGAGCGCCCCGTTCGCTGGCCGCCTCTTTCCCCTCCCCCTGAGGTCTGGAACAGTTGGGATATTTCATCTAACCCGGAACCTTCTAGATAGGTCAGTTGGTATTATATAAGCGACGCGCCGGGCTGGAGAGTGTCAGTACTTGGCGAGCAGCCGTGAGGAGCGCCCCGGTCGCTGGCCGCCTCTTTCCCCTCCCCCTGAGGTCTGGAACAGTCGGGATATTTCATCTAACCCGGAACCTTCTAGATAGGTCAGTTGGTCTTATATAAGCGACGTGCCGGGCTGGAGAGTGTCAGTACTTGGCGAGCAGCCGTGAGGAGCGCCCCGGTCGCTGGCCGCCTCTTTCCCCTCCCCCTGAGGTGTGGAACAGTTGGGATATTTCATCTAAGCCGGAAGCTTCTAGATAGGTCAGTTAGTCTTATATAAGCGACGCGCCGGTCTGGAGAGTGTCAGTATTTGGCGAGCAGCCGTGAGGAGCGCCCCGGTCGCTGGCCGCCTCTTTCCCCTCCCCCTGAGGTGTGGAACAGTCGGGATATTTCATCTAACCCGGAACCTTCTAGATAGGTCAGTTGGTCTTATATAAGCGACGCGCCGGGCTGGAGAAAGTCAGTACTTGGCGAGCAGCCGTGAGGAGCGCCCCGGTCGCTGGCCGCCTCTTTCCCCTCCCCCTGAGGTCTGGATCAGTTGGGATATTTCATCTAACCCGGAAGCTTCTAGATAGGTCAGTTGGTATTATATAAGCGACGCGCCGGGCTGGAGAGTGTCAGTACTTGGCGAGCAGCCGTGAGGAGCGCCCCGGTCGCTGGCCGCCTCTTTCCCCGCCCCCTGAGGTCTGGAACAGTTGGGATATTTCATCTAACCCGGAACCTTCTAGAGAGGTCAGTTGGTCTTATATAAGCGACGCACGGGCTGGAGAGTGTCAGTACTTGGCGAGCAGCCGTGAGGAGCGCCCCGGTCGCTGGCCGCCTCTTTCCCCGCCCCCTGAGGTCTGGAACAGTTGGGATATTTCATCTAACCCGGAACCTTCTAGATAGGTCAGTTGGTCTTATATAAGCGACGCGCCGGGCTGGAGAGTGTCAGTACTTGGCGAGCAGCCGTGAGGAGCGCCCCGGTCGCTGGCCGCCTCTTTGCCCGCCCCCTGAAGTCTGGAACAGTTGGGATATTTCATCTAACCCGGAAGCTTCTAGATAGGTCAGTTAGTCTTATATAAGCGACGCGCCGGGCTGGAGAGTGTCAGTACTTGGCGAGCAGCCGTGAGGAGCGCCCCGTTCGCTGGCCGTCTCTTTCCCCTCCCCCTGAGGTCTGGAACAGTTGGGATATTTCATCTAACCCGGAACCTTCTAGATAGGTCAGTTGGTCTTATATAAGCGACGCGCCGGGCTGGAGAGTGTCAGTACTTAGCGAGCAGCCGTGAGGAGCGCCCCGGTCGCTGGCCGCCTCTTTCCGCTCCCCCTGATGTGTGGAACAGTTGGGATATTTCATCTAACCCGGAACCTTCTAGATAGGTCAGTTGGTCTTATATAATCGACGCGCCGGGCTGGAGAGAGCTCAGTACTTGGCGAGCAGCCGTGAGGAGCACCCCGGTCGCTGGCCGCCTCTTTCCCCTCCCCCTGAGGTCTGGAACAGTCGGGATATTTCATATAACCCGGAACCTTCTAGATAGGTCAGTTGGTCTTATATAAGCGACGCGCCGGGCTGGAGAGTGTCAGTACTTGGCGAGCAGCCGTGAGGAGCGCCCCGGTCGCTGGCCGCCTCTTTCCCCTCCCCCTGAGGTCATGAACAGTTGGGATATTTCATCTAACCCGGAACCTTCTAGATAGGTCAGTTGGTATTATATAAGCGACGTGCCGGGCTGGGGAGTGTCAGTACTTAGCGAGCAGCCGTGAGGAGCACCCCGGTCGCTGGCCGCCTCTTTCCCCTCCCCCTGAGGTCTGGAACAGTTGGGATATTTCATCTAACCCGGAACCTTCTAGATAGGTCAGTTGGTATTATATAAGCGACGTGCCGGGCTGGAGAGTGTCAGTACTTAGCGAGCAGCCGTGAGGAGCACCCCGGTCGCTGGCCGCCTCTTTCCCCTCCCCTGAGGTCTGGAACAGTTGGTATATTTCATCTAACCCGGAACCTTCTAGATAGGTCAGTTGGTATTATATAAGCGACGCGCCGGGCTGGGGAGTGTCAGTACTTAGCGAGCAGCCGTGAGGAGCGCCCCGGTCGCTGGCCGCCTCTTTCCCCTCCCCCTGAGGTCTGGAACAGTTGGGATATTTCATCTAACCCGGAACCTTCTAGATAGGTCAGTTGGTATTATATAAGCGACGCGCCGGGCTGGAGAGTGTCAGTACTTGGCGAGCAGCCGTGAGGAGCGTCCCGGTCGCTGGCCGCCTCTTTCCCCGCCCCCTGAGGTCTGGAACAGTTGGGATATTTCATCTAACCCGGAACCTTCTAGATAGGTCAGTTGGTATTATATAAGCGACGCGCCGGGCTGGAGAGTGTCAGTACTTGGCGAGCAGCCGTGAGGAGCGTCCCGGTCGCTGGCCGCCTCTTTCCCCTCCCCCTGAGGTCTGGAACAGTTGGGATATTTCATCTAACCCGGAACCTTCTAGATAGGTCAGTTGGTATTATATAAGCGACGCGCCGGGCTGGAGAGTGTCAGTACTTGGCGAGCAGCCGTGAGGAGCGCCCCGGTCGCTGGCCGCCTCTTTCCCCTCCCCCTGAGGTCTGGAACAGTTGGGATATTTCATCTAACCCGGAACCTTCTAGATAGGTCAGTTGGTCTTATATAATCGACGAGCCGGGCTGGAGAGTGTCAGTACTTGGCGAGCAGCCGTGAGCAGCGCCCCGGTCACTGGCCGCCTCTTTCCCCTCCCCCTGAGGTCTGGAACAGTTGGGATATTTCATCTAACCCGGAACCTTCTAGATAGGTCAGTTGGTATTATATAAGCGACGCGCCGGGCAGGAGAGTGTCAGTATTTGGCGAGCAGCCGTGAGGAGCGCCCCGGTCGCTGGCCTCCCTCTTTCCCCTCCCCCTGAGGTCTGGAACAGTTGGGATATTTCATCTAACCCGGAACCTTCTAGATAGGTCAGTTGGTATTATATAAGCGACGCGCCGGGCTGGAGAGTGTCAGTACTTGGCGAGCAGCCGTGAGGAGCGCCCCGTTCGCTGGCCGCCTCTTTCCCCTCCCCCTGAGTTCTGGAACAGTCGGGATATTTCATCTAACCCGGAACCTTCTAGATAGGTCAGTTGGTATTATATAAGCGACGCGCCGGGCTGGAGAGTGTCAGTACTTGGCGAGCAGCCGTGAGGAGCGCCCCGTTCGCTGGCCGCCTCTTTCGCCTCCCACTGAGGTCTGGAACAGTTGGGATATTTCATCTAACCCGGAACCTTCTAGATAGGTCAGTTGGTCTTATATAAGCGACACGCCGGGCTGGAGAGTGTCAGTATTTGGCGAGCAGCCGTGAGGAGCGCCCCTTTCCCTGGCCGTCTCTTTCCCCTCCCCCTGAGGTCTGGAACAGTTGGGATATTTCATCTAACCCGGAACCTTCTAGATAGGTCAGTTGGTCTTATATAAGCGACGCGCCGGGCTGGAGAGAGCTCAGTACTTGGCGAGCAGCCGTGAGGAGCGCCCCCTTCCCTGGCCGCCTTTTTCCGCTCCCCCTGAGGTCTGGAACAGTTGGGATATTTCATCTAACCCGGAACCTTCTAGATAGGTCAGTTGGTATTATATAAGCGACGTGCCGGGCTGGAGAGTGTCAGTATTTGGCGAGCAGCCGTGAGGAGCGCTCCGTTCGCTGGCCGCCTCTTTCCCCTCCCACTGAGGTCTGGAACAGTCGGGATATTTCATCTAACCCGGAACCCTCTAGATAGGTCAGTTGGTATTATATAAGCGACGTGCCGGGCTGGAGAGTGTCAGTATTTGGCGAGCAGCCGTGAGGAGCGCCCCGTTCGCTGGCCGCCTCTTTCCCCTCCCACTGAGGTCTGGAACAGTCGGGATATTTCATCTAACCCGGAACCTTCTAGATAGGTCAGTTGCTCTTATATAATCGACGCGCCGGGCTGGAGAGTGTCAGTATTTGGCGAGCAGCCGTGAGGAGCGCCCCTTTCGCTGGCCGCCTCTTTCCCCTCCCCCTGAGGTCTGGAACAGTTGGGATATTTCATCTAACCCGGAACCTTCTAGATAGGTCATTTGGTATTATATAAGCGACTTGCCGGGCTGGAGAGTGTCAGTACTTGGCGAGCAGCCGTGAGGAGCGTCCCGGTCGCTGGCCGCCTCTTTCCCCTCCCCCTGAGGTCTGGAACAGTCGGGATATTTCATCTAACCCGGAACCTTCTAGATAGGTCAGTTGCTCTTATATAATCGACGCGCCGGGCTGGAGAGTGTCAGTACTTGGCGAGCAGCCGTGAGGAGCGCCCCGGTCGCTGGCCGCATCTTTCCGCTCCCCCTGAGGTCTGGAACAGTTGGGATATTTCATCTAACCCGGAACCTTCTAGATAGGTCAGTTGGTCTTATATAAGCGACGCGCCGGGCTGGAGAGTGTCAGTATTTGGCGAGCAGCCGTGAGGAGCGCCCCCTTCGCTGGCCGCCTCTTTCCCCTCCCCCTGAGGTCTGGAACAGTCGGGATATTTCATCTAACCCGGAACCTTCTAGATAGGTCAGTTGCTCTTATATAATCGACGCGCCGGGCTGGAGAGTGTCAGTACTTGGCGAGCAGCCGTGAGGAGCGCCCCGGTCGCTGGCCGCATCTTTCCGCTCCCCCTGAGGTCTGGAACAGTTGGGATATTTCATCTAACCCGGAACCTTCTAGATAGGTCAGTTGGTCTTATATAAGCGACGCGCCGGGCTGGAGAGTGTCAGTATTTGGCGAGCAGCCGTGAGGAGCGCCCCCTTCGCTGGCCGTCTCTTTCCCCTCCCACTGAGGTCTGGAACAGTTGGGATATTTCATCTAACCCGGAACCTTCTAGATAGGTCAGTTGGTCTTATATAAGCGACGCGCCGGGCTGGAGAGTGTCAGTACTTGGCGAGCAGCCGTGAGGAGCGTCCCGGTCGCTGGCCGCCTCTTTCCCCTCCCACTGAGGTCTGGAACAGTTGGGATATTTCATCTAACCCGGAACCTTCTAGATAGGTCAGTTGGTCTTATATAAGCGACGCGCCAGGCTGGAGAGTGTCAGTACTTGGCGAGCAGCCGTGAGGAGCGTCCCGGTCGCTGGCCGCCTCTTTCCCCTCCCACTGAGGTCTGGAACAGTCGGGATATTTCATCTAACCCGGAACCTTCTAGATAGGTCAGTTGGTCTTATTTAAGCGACGCGCCGGGCTGGAGAGTGTCAGTACTTGGCGAGCAGCCGTGAGGAGCGTCCCGGTCGCTGGCCGCCTCTTTCCCCTCCCACTGAGGTCTGGAACAGTTGGGATATTTCATCTAACCCGGAACCTTCTAGATAGGTCAGTTGGTCTTATATAAGCGACGCGCCGGGCTGGAGAGTGTCAGTACTTGGCGAGCAGCCGTGAGGAGCGCCCCGGTCGCTGGCCGCCTCTTTCCCCTCCCCCTGAGGTCTGGAACAGTTGGGATATTTCATCTAACCCGGAACCTTCTAGATAGGTCAGTTGGTATTATATAAGCGACGTGCCGGGCTGGAGAGTGTCAGTATTTGGCGAGCAGCCGTGAGGAGCGCTCCGTTCGCTGGCCGCCTCTTTCCCCTCCCACTGAGGTCTGGAACAGTCGGGATATTTCATCTAACCCGGAACCCTCTAGATAGGTCAGTTGGTATTATATAAGCGACGTGCCGGGCTGGAGAGTGTCAGTATTTGGCGAGCAGGCGTGAGGAGCGCCCCGTTCGCTGGCCGCCTCTTTCCCCTCCCACTGAGGTCTGGAACAGTCGGGATATTTCATCTAACCCGGAACCTTCTAGATAGGTCAGTTGCTCTTATATAATCGACGCGCCGGGCTGGAGAGTGTCAGTATTTGGCGAGCAGCCGTGAGGAGCGCCCCGTTCGCTGGCCGCCTCTTTCCCCTCCCCCTGAGGTCTGGAACAGTTGGGATATTTCATCTAACCCGGAACCTTCTAGATAGGTCAGTTGGTATTATATAAGCGACTTGCCGGGCTGGAGAGTGTCAGTACTTGGCGAGCAGCCGTGAGGAGCGTCCCGGTCGCTGGCCGCCTCTTTCCCCTCCCCCTGAGGTCTGGAACAGTCGGGATATTTCATCTAACCCGGAACCTTCTAGATAGGTCAGTTGCTCTTATATAATCGACGCGCCGGGCTGGAGAGTGTCAGTACTTGGCGAGCAGCCGTGAGGAGCGCCCCGGTCGCTGGCCGCCTCTTTCCCCTCCCCCTGAGGTCTGGAACAGTCGGGATATTTCATCTAACCCGGAACCTTCTAGATAGGTCAGTTGGAATTATATAAGCGACGCGCCGGGCTGGAGAGTGTCAGTACTTGGCGAGCAGCCGTGAGGAGCGCCCCGTTCGCTGGCCGCCTCTTTCCCCTCCCCCTGAGGTCTGGAACAGTCGGGATATTTCATCTAACCCGGAACCTTCTAGATAGGTCAGTTGGTCTTATATAAGCGACGCGCCGGGCTGGAGAGTGTCAGTACTTGGCGAGCAGCCGTGAGGAGCGCCCCGGTCGCTGGCCGCCTCTTTCCCCTCCCCCTGAGGTCTGGAACAGTTGGGATATTTCATCTAACCCGGAACCTTCTAGATAGGTCAGTTGGTATTATATAAGCGACGTGCCGGGCTGGAGAGTGTCAGTATTTGGCGAGCAGCCGTGAGGAGCGCTCCGTTCGCTGGCCGCCTCTTTCCCCTCCCACTGAGGTCTGGAACAGTCGGGATATTTCATCTAACCCGGAACCCTCTAGATAGGTCAGTTGGTATTATATAAGCGACGTGCCGGGCTGGAGTGTGTCAGTATTTGGCGAGCAGCCGTGAGGAGCGCCCCGTTCGCTGGCCGCCTCTTTCCCCTCCCACTGAGGTCTGGAACAGTCGGGATATTTCATCTAACCCGGAACCTTCTAGATAGGTCAGTTGCTCTTATATAATCGACGCGCCGGGCTGGAGAGTGTCAGTATTTGGCGAGCAGCCGTGAGGAGCGCCCCGTTCGCTGGCCGCCTCTTTCCCCTCCCCCTGAGGTCTGGAACAGTTGGGATATTTCATCTAACCCGGAACCTTCTAGATAGGTCAGTTGGTATTATATAAGCGACTTGCCGGGCTGGAGAGTGTCAGTACTTGGCGAGCAGCCGTGAGGAGCGTCCCGGTCGCTGGCCGCCTCTTTCCCCTCCCCCTGAGGTCTGGAACAGTCGGGATATTTCATCTAACCCGGAACCTTCTAGATAGGTCAGTTGCTCTTATATAATCGACGCGCCGGGCTGGAGAGTGTCAGTACTTGGCGAGCAGCCGTGAGGAGCGCCCCGGTCGCTGGCCGCCTCTTTCCCCTCCCCCTGAGGTCTGGAACAGTCGGGATATTTCATCTAACCCGGAACCTTCTAGATAGGTCAGTTGGTATTATATAAGCGACGCGCCGGGCTGGAGAGTGTCAGTACTTGGCGAGCAGCCGTGAGGAGCGCCCCGTTCGCTGGCCGCCTCTTTCCCCTCCCCCTGAGTTCTGGAACAGTCGGGATATTTCATCTAACCCGGAACCTTCTAGATAGGTCAGTTGGTATTATATAAGCGACGCGCCGGGCTGGAGAGTGTCAGTACTTGGCGAGCAGCCGTGAGGAGCGCCCCGTTCGCTGGCCGCCTCTTTCCCCTCCCCCTGAGGTGTGGAACAGTTGGGATATTTCATCTAACCCGGAACCTTCTAGATAGGTCAGTTGGTATTATATAAGCGACGCGCCGGGCTGGAGAGTGTCAGTACTTGGCGAGCAGCCGTGAGGAGCGCCCCGGTCGCTGGCCGCCTCTTTCCCCTCCCCCTGAGGTCTGGAACAGTCGGGATATTTCATCTAACCCGGAACCTTCTAGATAGGTCAGTTGGTCTTATATAAGCGACGTGCCGGGCTGGAGAGTGTCAGTACTTGGCGAGCAGCCGTGAGGAGCGCCCCGGTCGCTGGCCGCCTCTTTCCCCTCCCCCTGAGGTGTGGAACAGTTGGGATATTTCATCTAAGCCGGAAGCTTCTAGATAGGTCAGTTAGTCTTATATAAGCGACGCGCCGGTCTGGAGAGTGTCAGTATTTGGCGAGCAGCCGTGAGGAGCGCCCCGGTCGCTGGCCGCCTCTTTCCCCTCCCCCTGAGGTGTGGTACAGTCGGGATATTTCATCTAACCCGGAACCTTCTAGATAGGTCAGTTGGTCTTATATAAGCGACGCGCCGGGCTGGAGAAAGTCAGTACTTGGCGAGCAGCCGTGAGGAGCGCCCCGGTCGCTGGCCGCCTCTTTCCCCTCCCCCTGAGGTCTGGATCAGTTGGGATATTTCATCTAACCCGGAAGCTTCTAGATAGGTCAGTTGGTATTATATAAGCGACGCGCCGGGCTGGAGAGTGTCAGTACTTGGCGAGCAGCCGTGAGGAGCGCCCCGGTCGCTGGCCGCCTCTTTCCCCGCCCCCTGAGGTCTGGAACAGTTGGGATATTTCATCTAACCCGGAACCTTCTAGAGAGGTCAGTTGGTCTTATATAAGCGACGCACGGGCTGGAGAGTGTCAGTACTTGGCGAGCAGCCGTGAGGAGCGCCCCGGTCGCTGGCCGCCTCTTTCCCCGCCCCCTGAGGTCTGGAACAGTTGGGATATTTCATCTAACCCGGAACCTTCTAGATAGGTCAGTTGGTCTTATATAAGCGACGCGCCGGGCTGGAGAGTGTCAGTACTTGGCGAGCAGCCGTGAGGAGCGCCCCGGTCGCTGGCCGCCTCTTTGCCCGCCCCCTGAAGTCTGGAACAGTTGGGATATTTCATCTAACCCGGAAGCTTCTAGATAGGTCAGATAGTCTTATATAAGCGACGCGCCGGGCTGGAGAGTGTCAGTACTTGGCGAGCAGCCGTGAGGAGCGCCCCGTTCGCTGGCCGTCTCTTTCCCCTCCCCCTGAGGTCTGGAACAGTTGGGATATTTCATCTAACCCGGAACCTTCTAGATAGGTCAGTTGGTCTTATATAAGCGACGCGCCGGGCTGGAGAGTGTCAGTACTTAGCGAGCAGCCGTGAGGAGCGCCCCGGTCGCTGGCCGCCTCTTTCCGCTCCCCCTGATGTGTGGAACAGTTGGGATATTTCATCTAACCCGGAACCTTCTAGATAGGTCAGTTGGTCTTATATAATCGACGCGCCGGGCTGGAGAGAGCTCAGTACTTGGCGAGCAGCCGTGAGGAGCACCCCGGTCGCTGGCCGCCTCTTTCCCCTCCCCCTGAGGTCTGGAACAGTCGGGATATTTCATCTAACCCGGAACCTTCTAGATAGGTCAGTTGGTCTTATATAAGCGACGCGCCGGGCTGGAGAGTGTCAGTACTTGGCGAGCAGCCGTGAGGAGCGCCCCGGTCGCTGGCCGCCTCTTTCCCCTCCCCCTGAGGTCATGAACAGTTGGGATATTTCATCTAAGCCGGAACCTTCTAGATAGGTCAGTTGGTATTATATAAGCGACGTGCCGGGCTGGGGAGTGTCAGTACTTAGCGAGCAGCCGTGAGGAGCATACCGGTCGCTGGCCGCCTCTTTCCCCTCCCCCTGAGGTCTGGAACAGTTGGGATATTTCATCTAACCCGGAACCTTCTAGATAGGTCAGTTGGTATTATATAAGCGACGTGCCGGGCTGGAGAGTGTCAGTACTTAGCGAGCAGCCGTGAGGAGCACCCCGGTCGCTGGCCGCCTCTTTCCCCTCCCCTGAGGTCTGGAACAGTTGGTATATTTCATCTAACCCGGAACCTTCTAGATAGGTCAGTTGGTATTATATAAGCGACGCGCCGGGCTGGGGAGTGTCAGTACTTAGCGAGCAGCCGTGAGGAGCGCCCCGGTCGCTGGCCGCCTCTTTCCCCTCCCCCTGAGGTCTGGAACAGTTGGGATATTTCATCTAACCCGGAACCTTCTAGATAGGTCAGTTGGTATTATATAAGCGACGCGCCGGGCTGGAGAGTGTCAGTACTTGGCGAGCAGCCGTGAGGAGCGTCCCGGTCGCTGGCCGCCTCTTTCCCCGCCCCCTGAGGTCTGGAACAGTTGGGAAATTTCATCTAACCCGGAACCTTCTAGATAGGTCAGTTGGTATTATATAAGCGACGCGCCGGGCTGGAGAGTGTCAGTACTTGCCGAGCAGCCGTGAGGAGCGTCCCGGTCGCTGGCCGCCTCTTTCCCCTCCCCCTGAGGTCTGGAACAGTTGGGATATTTCATCTAACCCGGAACCTTCTAGATAGGTCAGTTGGTATTATATAAGCGACGCGCCGGGCTGGAGAGTGTCAGTACTTGGCGAGCAGCCGTGAGGAGCGCCCCGGTCGCTGGCCGCCTCTTTCCCCTCCCCCTGAGGTCTGGAACAGTTGGGATATTTCATCTAACCCGGAACCTTCTAGATAGGTCAGTTGGTCTTATATAATCGACGAGCCGGGCTGGAGAGTGTCAGTACTTGGCGAGCAGCCGTGAGCAGCGCCCCGGTCACTGGCCGCCTCTTTCCCCTCCCCCTGAGGTCTGGAACAGTTGGGATATGTCATCTAACCCGGAACCTTCTAGATAGGTCAGTTGGTATTATATAAGCGACGCGCCGGGCAGGAGAGTGTCAGTATTTGGCGAGCAGCCGTGAGGAGCGCCCCGGTCGCTGGCCTCCCTCTTTCCCCTCCCCCTGAGGTCTGGAACAGTTGGGATATTTCATCTAACCCGGAACCTTCTAGATAGGTCAGTTGGTATTATATAAGCGACGCGCCGGGCTGGAGAGTGTCAGTACTTGGCGAGCAGCCGTGAGGAGCGCCCCGTTCGCTGGCCGCCTCTTTCCCCTCCCCCTGAGTTCTGGAACAGTCGGGATATTTCATCTAACCCGGAACCTTCTAGATAGGTCAGTTGGTATTATATAAGCGACGCGCCGGGCTGGAGAGTGTCAGTACTTGGCGAGCAGCCGTGAGGAGCGCCCCGTTCGCTGGCCGCCTCTTTCGCCTCCCACTGAGGTCTGGAACAGTTGGGATATTTCATCTAACCCGGAACCTTCTAGATAGGTCAGTTGGTCTTATATAAGCGACACGCCGGGCTGGAGAGTGTCAGTATTTGGCGAGCAGCCGTGAGGAGCACCCCTTTCCCTGGCCGTCTCTTTCCCCTCCCCCTGAGGTCTGGAACAGTTGGGATATTTCATCTAACCCGGAACCTTCTAGATAGGTCAGTTGGTCTTATATAAGCGACGCGCCGGGCTGGAGAGAGCTCAGTACTTGGCGAGCAGCCGTGAGGAGCGCCCCTTTCCCTGGCATCTTTTTCCGCTCCCCCTGAGGTCTGGAACAGTTGGGATATTTCATCTAACCCGGAACCTTCTAGATAGGTCAGTTGGTATTATATAAGCGACGTGCCGGGCTGGAGAGTGTCAGTATTTGGCGAGCAGCCGTGAGGAGCGCTCCGTTCGCTGGCCGCCTCTTTCCCCTCCCACTGAGGTCTGGAACAGTCGGGATATTTCATCTAACCCGGAACCCTCTAGATAGGTCAGTTGGTATTATATAAGCGACGTGCCGGGCTGGAGAGTGTCAGTATTTGGCGAGCAGCCGTGAGGAGCGCCCCGTTCGCTGGCCGCCTCTTTCCCCTCCCACTGAGGTCTGGAACAGTCGGGATATTTCATCTAACCCGGAACCTTCTAGATAGGTCAGTTGCTCTTATATAATCGACGCGCCGGGCTGGAGAGTGTCAGTATTTGGCGAGCAGCCGTGAGGAGCGCCCCTTTCGCTGGCCGCCTCTTTCCTCTCCCCCTGAGGTCTGGAACAGTTGGGATATTTCATCTAACCCGGAACCTTCTAGATAGGTCAGTTGGTATTATATAAGCGACTTGCCGGGCTGGAGAGTGTCAGTACTTGGCGAGCAGCCGTGAGGAGCGTCCCGGTCGCTGGCCGCCTCTTTCCCCTCCCCCTGAGGTCTGGAACAGTCGGGATATTTCATCTAACCCGGAACCTTCTAGATAGGTCAGTTGCTCTTATATAATCGACGCGCCGGGCTGGAGAGTGTCAGTACTTGGCGAGCAGCCGTGAGGAGCGCCCCGGTCGCTGGCCGCCTCTTTCCCCTCCCCCTGAGGTCTGGAACAGTCGGGATATTTCATCTAACCCGGAACCTTCTAGATAGGTCAGTTGGAATTATATAAGCGACGCGCC
The DNA here is from genome assembly GCA_030765055.1 of Mantis religiosa. Taxonomy (NCBI): domain Eukaryota; kingdom Metazoa; phylum Arthropoda; class Insecta; order Mantodea; family Mantidae; genus Mantis; species Mantis religiosa. The sequence goes on along the minus strand of CM060951.1, from coordinate 23,679,272 downwards.
GGGCTGGAGAGTGTCAGTACTTGGCGAGCAGCCGTGAGGAGCGCCCCGTTCGCTGGCCGCCTCTTTCCCCTCCCCCTGAGGTCTGGAACAGTCGGGATATTTCATCTAACCCGGAACCTTCTAGATAGGTCAGTTGGTCTTATATAAGCGACGCGCCGGGCTGGAGAGTGTCAGTACTTGGCGAGCAGCCGTGAGGAGCGCCCCGGTCGCTGGCCGCCTCTTTCCCCTCCCCCTGAGGTCTGGAACAGTTGGGATATTTCATCTAACCCGGAACCTTGTAGATAGGTCAGTTGGTATTACATAAGCGACGTGCCGGGCTGGAGAGTGTCAGTATTTGGCGAGCAGCCGTGAGGAGCGCTCCGTTCGCTGGCCGCCTCTTTCCCCTCCCACTGAGGTCTGGAACAGTCGGGATATTTCATCTAACCCGGAACCCTCTAGATAGGTCAGTTGGTATTATATAAGCGACGTGCCGGGCTGGAGAGTGTCAGTATTTGGCGAGCAGCCGTGAGGAGCGCCCCGTTCGCTGGCCGCCTCTTTCCCCTCCCCCTGAGGTCTGGAACAGTTGGGATATTTCATCTAACCCGGAACCTTCTAGATAGGTCAGTTGGTATTATATAAGCGACTTGCCGGGCTGGAGAGTGTCAGTACTTGGCGAGCAGCCGTGAGGAGCGTCCCGGTCGCTGGCCGCCTCTTTCCCCTCCCCCTGAGGTCTGGAACAGTCGGGATATTTCATCTAACCCGGAACCTTCTAGATAGGTCAGTTGCTCTTATATAATCGACGCGCCGGGCTGGAGAGTGTCAGTACTTGGCGAGCAGCCGTGAGGAGCGCCCCGGTCGCTGGCCGCCTCTTTCCCCTCCCCCTGAGGTCTGGAACAGTCGGGATATTTCATCTAACCCGGAACCTTCTAGATAGGTCAGTTGGTATTATATAAGCGACGCGCCGGGCTGGAGAGTGTCAGTACTTGGCGAGCAGCCGTGAGGAGCGCCCCGTTCGCTGGCCGCCTCTTTCCCCTCCCCCTGAGTTCTGGAACAGTCGGGATATTTCATCTAACCCGGAACCTTCTAGATAGGTCAGTTGGTATTATATAAGCGACGCGCCGGGCTGGAGAGTGTCAGTACTTGGCGAGCAGCCGTGAGGAGCGCCCCGTTCGCTGGCCGCCTCTTTCCCCTCCACCTGAGGTGTGGAACAGTTGGGATATTTCATCTAACCCGGAACCTTCTAGATAGGTCAGTTGGTATTATATAAGCGACGCGCCGGGCTGGAGAGTGTCAGTACTTGGCGAGCAGCCGTGAGGAGCGCCCCGGTCGCTGGCCGCCTCTTTCCCCTCCCCCTGAGGTCTGGAACAGTCGGGATATTTCATCTAACCCGGAACCTTCTAGATAGGTCAGTTGGTCTTATATAAGCGACGTGCCGGGCTGGAGAGTGTCAGTACTTGGCGAGCAGCCGTGAGGAGCGCCCCGGTCGCTGGCCGCCTCTTTCCCCTCCCCCTGAGGTGTGGAACAGTTGGGATATTTCATCTAAGCCGGAAGCTTCTAGATAGGTCAGTTGGTCTTATATAAGCGACGCGCCGGTCTGGAGAGTGTCAGTATTTGGCGAGCAGCCGTGAGGAGCGCCCCGGTCGCTGGCCGCCTCTTTCCCCTCCCCCTGAGGTGTGGAACAGTCGGGATATTTCATCTAACCCGGAACCTTCTAGATAGGTCAGTTGGTCTTATATAAGCGACGCGCCGGGCTGGAGAAAGTCAGTACTTGGCGAGCAGCCGTGAGGAGCGCCCCGGTCGCTGGCCGCCTCTTTCCCCTCCCCCTGAGGTCTGGATCAGTTGGGATATTTCATCTAACCCGGAAGCTTCTAGATAGGTCAGATGGTATTATATAAGCGACGCGCCGGGCTGGAGAGTGTCAGTACTTGGCGAGCAGCCGTGAGGAGCGCCCCGGTCGCTGGCCGCCTCTTTCCCCGCCCCCTGAGGTCTGGAACAGTTGGGATATTTCATCTAACCCGGAACCTTCTAGAGAGGTCAGTTGGTCTTATATAAGCGACGCACGGGCTGGAGAGTGTCAGTACTTGGCGAGCAGCCGTGAGGAGCGCCCCGGTCGCTGGCCGCCTCTTTCCCCGCCCCCTGAGGTCTGGAACAGTTGGGATATTTCATCTAACCCGGAACCTTCTAGATAGGTCAGTTGGTCTTATATAAGCGACGCGCCGGGCTGGAGAGTGTCAGTACTTGGCGAGCAGCCGTGAGGAGCGCCCCGGTCGCTGGCCGCCTCTTTCCCCGCCCCCTGAAGTCTGGAACAGTTGGGATATTTCATCTAACCCGGAAGCTTCTAGATAGGTCAGTTAGTCTTATATAAGCGACGCGCCGGGCTGGAGAGTGTCAGTACTTGGCGAGCAGCCGTGAGGAGCGCCCCGTTCGCTGGCCGTCTCTTTCCCCTCCCCCTGAGGTCTGGAACAGTTGGGATATTTCATCTAACCCGGAACCTTCTAGATAGGTCAGTTGGTCTTATATAAGCGACGCGCCGGGCTGGAGAGTGTCAGTACTTAGCGAGCAGCCGTGAGGAGCGCCCCGGTCGCTGGCCGCCTCTTTCCGCTCCCCCTGATGTGTGGAACAGTTGGGATATTTCATCTAACCCGGAACCTTCTAGATAGGTCAGTTGGTCTTATATAATCGACGCGCCGGGCTGGAGAGAGCTCAGTACTTGGCGAGCAGCCGTGAGGAGCACCCCGGTCGCTGGCCGCCTCTTTCCCCTCCCCCTGAGGTCTGGAACAGTCGGGATATTTCATCTAACCCGGAACCTTCTAGATAGGTCAGTTGGTCTTATATAAGCGACGCGCCGGGCTGGAGAGTGTCAGTACTTGGCGAGCAGCCGTGAGGAGCGCCCCGGTCGCTGGCCGCCTCTTTCCCCTCCCCCTGAGGTCTGGAACAGTTGGGATATTTCATCTAACCCGGAACCTTCTAGATAGGTCAGTTGGTATTATATAAGCGACGTGCCGGGCTGGAGAGTGTCAGTACTTAGCGAGCAGCCGTGAGGAGCACCCCGGTCGCTGGCCGCCTCTTTCCCCTCCCCTGAGGTCTGGAACAGTTGGTATATTTCATCTAACCCGGAACCTTCTAGATAGGTCAGTTTGTATTATATAAGCGACGCGCCGGGCTGGAGAGTGTCAGTACTTAGCGAGCAGCCGTGAGGAGCGCCCCGGTCGCTGGCCGCCTCTTTCCCCTCCCCCTGAGGTCTGGAACAGTTGGGATATTTCATCTAACCCGGAACCTTCTAGATAGGTCAGTTGGTATTATATAAGCGACGCGCCGGGCTGGAGAGTGTCAGTACTTGGCGAGCAGCCGTGAGGAGAGTCCCGGTCGCTGGCCGCCTCTTTCCCCGCCCCCTGAGGTCTGGAACAGTTGGGATATTTCATCTAACCCGGAACCTTCTAGATAGGTCAGTTGGTATTATATAAGCGACGCGCCGGGCTGGAGAGTGTCAGTACTTGGCGAGCAGCCGTGAGGAGCGTCCCGGTCGCTGGCCGCCTCTTTCCCCTCCCCCTGAGGTCTGGAACAGTTGGGATATTTCATCTAACCCGGAACCTTCTAGATAGGTCAGTTGGTATTATATAAGCGACGCGCCGGGCTGGAGAGTGTCAGTACTTGGCGAGCAGCCGTGAGGAGCGCCCCGGTCGCTGGCCGCCTCTTTCCCCTCCCCCTGAGGTCTGGAACAGCTGGGATATTTCATCTAACCCGGAACCTTCTAGATAGGTCAGTTGGTCTTATATAATCGACGAGCCGGGCTGGAGAGTGTCAGTACTTGGCGAGCAGCCGTGAGCAGCGCCCCGGTCACTGGCCGCCTCTTTCCCCTCCCCCTGAGGTCTGGAACAGTTAGGATATTTCATCTAACCCGGAACCTTCTAGATAGGTCAGTTGGTATTATATAAGCGACGCGCCGGGCAGGAGAGTGTCAGTATTTGGCGAGCAGCCGTGAGGAGCGCCCCGGTCGCTGGCCTCCCTCTTTCCCCTCCCCCTGAGGTCTGGAACAGTTGGGATATTTCATCTAACCCGGAACCTTCTAGATAGGTCAGTTGGTATTATATAAGCGACGCGCCGGGCTGGAGAGTGTCAGTACTTGGCGAGCAGCCGTGAGGAGCGCCCCGTTCGCTGGCCGCCTCTTTCCCCTCCCCCTGAGTTCTGGAACAGTCGGGATATTTCATCTAACCCGGAACCTTCTAGATAGGTCAGTTGGTATTATATAAGCGACGCGCCGGGCTGGAGAGTGTCAGTACTTGGCGAGCAGCCGTGAGGAGCGCCCCGTTCGCTGGCCGCCTCTTTCGCCTCCCACTGAGGTCTGGAACAGTTGGGATATTTCATCTAACCCGGAACCTTCTAGATAGGTCAGTTGGTCTTATATAAGCGACACGCCGGGCTGGAGAGTGTCAGTATTTGGCGAGCAGCCGTGAGGAGCGCCCCTTTCCCTGGCCGTCTCTTTCCCCTCCCCCTGAGGTCTGGAACAGTTGGGATATTTCATCTAACCCGGAACCTTCTAGATAGGTCAGTTGGTCTTATATAAGCGACGCGCCGGGCTGGAGAGAGCTCAGTACTTGGCGAGCAGCCGTGAGGAGCGCCCCTTTCCCTGGCCGCCTTTTTCCGCTCCCCCTGAGGTCTGGAACAGTTGGGATATTTCATCTGACCCGGAACCTTCTAGATAGGTCAGTTGGTCTTATATAATCGACGCGCCGGGCTGGAGAGAGCTCAGTACTTGGCGAGCAGCCGTGAGGAGCGCCCCGGTCGCTGGCCGCCTCTTTCCGCTCCCTCTGAGGTCTGGAACAGTTGGGATATTTCATCTAACCCGGAACCTTCTAGATAGGTCAGTTGGTCTTATATAAGCGACGCGCCGGGCTGGAGAGTGTCAGTACTTGGCGAGCAGCCGTGAGGAGCGCCCCGGTCGCTGGCCGCCTCTTTCCCCGCCCCCTGAGGTCTGGAACAGTTGGGATATTTCATCTAACCCGGAACCTTCTAGATAGGTCAGTTGGTCTTATATAAGCGACGCACGGGCTGGAGAGTGTCAGTACTTGGCGAGCAGCCGTGAGGAGCGCCCCGGTCGCTGGCCGCCTCTTTCCCCACCCCCTGAGGTCTGGAACAGTTGGGATATTTCATCTAACCCGGAACCTTCTAGATAGGTCAGTTGGTCTTATATAAGCGACGCGCCGGGCTGGAGAGTGTCAGTACTTGGCGAGCAGCCATGAGGAGCGCCCCGGTCGCTGGCCGCCTCTTTCCCCGCCCCCTGAGGTCTGGAACAGTTGGGATATTTCATCTAACCCGGAAGCTTCTAGATAGGTCAGTTAGTCTTATATAAGCGACGCGCCGGGCTGGAGAGTGTCAGTACTTGGCGAGCAGCCGTGAGGAGCGCCCCGTTCGCTGGCCGTCTCTTTCCCCTCCGCCTGAGGTCTGGAACAGTTGGGATATTTCATCTATCCCGGAACCTTCTAGATAGGTCAGTTGGTCTTATATAAGCGACGCGCCGGGCTGGAGAGTGTCAGTACTTAGCGAGCAGCCGTGAGGAGCGCCCCGGTCGCTGGCCGCCTCTTTCCGCTCCCCCTGATGTGTGGAACAGTTGGGATATTTCATCTAACCCGGAACCTTCTAGATAGGTCAGTTGGTCTTATATAATCGACGCGCCGGGCTGGAGAGAGCTCAGTACTTGGCGAGCAGCCGTGAGGAGCACCCCGGTCGCTGGCCGCCTCTTTCCCCTCCCCCTGAGGTCTGGAACAGTCGGGATATTTCATCTAACCCGGAACCTTCTAGATAGGTCAGTTGGTCTTATATAAGCGACGCGCCGGGCTGGAGAGTGTCAGTACTTGGCGAGCAGCCGTGAGGAGCGCCCCGGTCGCTGGCCGCCTCTTTCCCCTCCCCCTGAGGTCTGGAACAGTTGGGATATTTCATCTAACCCGGAACCTTCTAGATAGGTCAGTTGGTATTATATAAGCGACGTGCCGGGCTGGAGAGTGTCAGTACTTAGCGGGCAGCCGTGAGGAGCACCCCGGTCGCTGGCCGCCTCTTTCCCCTCTCCCTGAGGTCTGGAACAGTTGGGATATTTCATCTAACCCGGAACCTTCTAGATAGGTCAGTTGGTATTATATAAGCGACGTGCCGGGCTGGAGAGTGTCAGTACTTAGCGAGCAGCCGTGAGGAGCCCCCGGTCGCTGGCCGCCTCTTTCCCCTCCCCTGAGGTCTGGAACAGTTGGTATATTTCATCTAACCCGGAAACTTCTAGATAGGTCAGTTGGTATTATATAAGCGACGCGCCGGGCTGGAGAGTGTCAGTACTTAGCGAGCAGCCGTGAGGAGCGCCCCGGTCGCTGGCCGCCTCTTTCCCCTCCCCCTGAGGTCTGGAACAGTTGGGATATTTCATCTAACCCGGAACCTTCTAGATAGGTCAGTTGGTATTATATAAGCGACGCGCCGGGCTGGAGAGTGTCAGTACTTGGCGAGCAGCCGTGAGGAGCGTCCCGGTCGCTGGCCGCCTCTTTCCCCTCCCCCTGAGGTCTGGAACAGTTGGGATATTTCATCTAACCCGGAACCTTCTAGATAGGTCAGTTGGTATTATATAAGCGACGCGCCGGGCTGGAGAGTGTCAGTACTTGGCGAGCAGCCGTGAGGAGCGCCCCGGTCGCTGGCCTCCCTCTTTCCCCTCCCCCTGAGGTCTGGAACAGTTGGGATATTTCATCTAACCCGGAACTTTCTAGATAGGTCAGTTGGTCTTATATAAGCGACGCGCCGGGCTGGAGAGTGTCAGTACTTGGCGAGCAGCCGTGAGGAGCGCCCCGGTCGCTGGCCGCCTCTTTCCCCTCCCCCTGAGGTCTGGAACAGTTGGGATATTTCATCTAACCCGGAACCTTCTAGATAGGTCAGTTGGTCTTATATAATCGACGAGCCGGGCTGGAGAGTGTCAGTACTTGGCGAGCAGCCGTGAGGAGCGCCCCCGTCACTGGCCGCCTCTTTCCCCTCCCACTGAGGTCTGGAACAGTTGGGATATTTCATCTAACCCGGAACCTTCTAGATAGGTCAGTTGGTCTTATATAAGCGACGCACCGGGCTGGAGAGTGTCAGTACTTGGCGAGCAGCCGTGAGCAGCGTCCCGGTCGCTGGCCGCCTCTTTCCCCTCCCCCTGAGGTCTGGAACAGTTGGGATATTTCATCTAACCCGGAACCTTCTAGATAGGTCAGTTGGTATTATATAAGCGACGCGCCGGGCTGGAGAGTGTCAGTACTTGGCGAGCAGCCGTGAGGAGCGCCCCGGTCGCTGGCCGCCTCTTTCCCCTCCCACTGAGGTCTGGAACAGTCGGGATATTTCATCTAACCCGGAACCCTCTAGATAGGTCAGTTGGTCTTATATAAGCGACGCGCCGGGCTGGAGAGTGTCAGTACTTGGCGAGCAGCCGTGAGGAGCGTCCAGGTCGCTGGCCGCCTCTTTCGCCTCCCACTGAGGTCTGGAACAGTTGGGATATTTCATCTAACCCGGAACCTTCTAGATAGGTCAGTTGGTCTTATATAAGCGACGCGCCGGGCTGGAGAGTGTCAGTATTTGGCGAGCAGCCGTGAGGAGCGCCCCTTTCCCTGGCCGTCTCTTTCCCCTCCCCCTGAGGTCTGGAACAGTTGGGATATTTCATCTAACCCGGAACCTTCTAGATAGGTCAGTTGGTCTTATATAAGCGACGCGCCGGGCTGGAGAGTGTCAGTACTTGGCGAGCAGCCGTGAGGAGCGCCCCGGTCGCTGGCCGCCTCTTTCTTCTCCCCCTGAGGTCTGGAACAGTTGGGATATTTCATATAACCCGGAACCTTCTAGATAGGTCAGTTGGTCTTATATAAGCGACGCGCCGGGCTGGAGAGAGCTCAGTACTTGGCGAGCAGCCGTGAGGAGCGCCCCGGTCGCTGGCCGCCTCTTTCCGCTCCCCCTGAGGTCTGGAACAGTTGGGATATTTCATCTAACCCGGAATCTTCTAGATAGGTCAGTTGGTCTTATATAATCGACGCGCCGGGCTGGAGAGAGCTCAGTACTTGGCGAGCAGCCGTGAGGAGCGCCCCGGTCGCTGGCCGCCTCTTTCCGCTCCCCCTGAGGTCTGGAACAGTTGGGATATTTCATCTAACCCGGAACCTTCTAGATAGGTCAGTTGGTCTTATATAAGCGACGCGCCGGGCTGGAGAGAGCTCAGTACTTGGCGAGCAGCCGTGAGGAGCGCCCCGGTCGCTGGCCGCCTCTTTCCCCTCCCCCTGAGGTCTGGAACAGTCGGGATATTTCATCTAACCCGGAACCTTCTAGATAGGTCAGTTGGTCTTATATAAGCGACGCGCCGGGCTGGAGAGTGTCAGTACTTGGCGAGCAGCCGTGAGGAGCGCCCCGGTCGCTGGCCGCCTCTTTCCCCTCCCCCTGAGGTCTGGAACAGTTGGGATATTTCATCTAACCCGGAACCTTCTAGATAGGTCAGTTGGTCTTATATAAGCGACGCGCCGGGCTGGAGAGTGTCAGTACTTGGCGAGCAGCCGTGAGGAGCGCCCCGGTCGCTGGCCGCCTCTTTCCCCTCCCCCTGAGGTCTGGAACAGTTGGGATATTTCATCTAACCCGGAACCTTCTAGATAGGTCAGTTGGTATTATATAAGCGACGCGCCGGGCTGGAGAGAGTCAGTTCTTGGCGAGCAGCCGTGAGGAGCACCCAGTGAGGGAACGGACAGGAGACTGTGTACGTGCATCGGAGGAGTTGCGTTTAATTGCGAGTGTAGAGTGAATCTGTGACAGACGAACTGGTGAATTGTAGTTGCGTGCGCTACGTAATTCTGTGTAATTGGCAAGTGTTCAACTGTAATTCGGTGGAAATAAAGAACATTTTGAGTTTGTGCAATTGGACTTTTAATTTCACGAACCCACAAAGTCACAGTATTTTAAACAGACGAAAATGAAAAATATGTAATTGGGCATATAATGGAGATAAAGTAAGCGAAATAATTAACTTTTGACAAATACTGTTTCAATATGGAGTAGATTCTTATACTGTTTATTTAAAATAACATTATTTCTAGGAAAAATAACCACAAAGCCAAAGATTTATTTAGTTTTTGTTATATCTAGGTGGATACTCTGTGCACTTGAATTAAAGCGAACCGAATAGTTCCGATAATTCTTGAATCGTTACAACAAGAAAGTTGCAACACGTTTGACGATGTTGCGGAATTTGTTTTTGTGATCTGTGATCAGTACTGAACTAACTGCGTTCATCTGATCCAAGATCAGCATTTTACAACCTACGCGGGTTCGTAAACTTAGTTCAATTTTGCTCTTCGATTATAAATGAACTGCAGTTAGCGATGTTTATACATCCGGGCGTAAGAGTATTATGAGCTTCAAATCTTATTGATTATTAAGGAATGTAGAAGAATGGGGATAAAGTATACATTAAGAATATCTGGTTGAAGAAACTCAGAAGTATGCCGCTGCGGTATCGTATGCGACTCTCAGGTTCGATCCCTGTCCATTGTGCTCTGTAGGTTGCTTCTTATATGGCTTCCTTTCGTATCTTAGCGGAGTGCTGCTTTTCTTGCATATGTGCCACGAAATACTTTCCATTATTCACCTCATTTAATGTCTTTGTCATCTTTCCATTGTACTTTCGCGGGAGCTCGAATTGCGTGCGGGATCAGCCCAGATAGAAAAAGTAAACATTGAATTGAATGCATGGATTTCTGAACGCGCACTTATTACTCGCCAAGTTGACCTTGGACGTCCCTTTTAATAATTTCAAAAGTTTGTATGTTCGGTAAGAGCTCGTAGTCACTGGGTGCCTGATCTGGCGATTAGGGTGAATGTTAAAGTAATTCGTACTGTAATTAGCACATTTTTCTCATTGCAATGACTAAACGATGGGCCAGAACATTGTCGTGAAGAAACAAGATTCTTTTCTTTGCTAAGATTTGTTTATTCTCACCTCATCACTCAAACGTTGCAGAAAGCTTGCGTAGAAGTCACCAGTGATACTTTTACTCTTTACCAAGTAATCAATACAATCAATGTCCTGTCCATCCCAGAAAACACTCGCCATAAACTTGTAAGCAGACAAAATTCACTTTACCTTTTTGTAGTTGGTTCACCTGGTGCAATGCACTGTTTTGACTGTGATTTACTTTCTGGAGTGTAGTGATGTATCCAAGTTTCATACATGGTAATAAGCCGTCTTAAAAATGCACTGGGAATTTTACAGTAGAGCTCCAAATTCTTAACATAAACAGTTTTTCTTTGCAACTTTTGATCAGGTATCAACAAACGAGGTCTCCTTCTTGCACAGACCTTGTAAAACCCAAAACATTACTTAAAATATTACATGTACGTTATTTTTATATGTTTACAGTCTCAGCTAACTTTAAACTATTAATTTTTCTCAGTGATTTCTGGAGATGTGACTTCCACAGGACGTCCAGAGCGAGGCTCATCACCAGTGCTCGTACGTCCCATTTTAAACTCTGCAAGCCACCTTCTAATCATTTTATATGAAGGGACAGAGTCTTTCAATGCACTGTCCATTTCCTCCTTGATTTCTTTAGGCGTTAAGTCCTTCAAAAGGAAGTATTTAATCACTACTCGTTTTTCCAAACCCTCTATATTCGTGAAAACTATACACTTGTCTTGTTTAAAATGCTGTCATTCAAAAGCTAAACCAGCTATTGACCTAAGTATGGATAAATGCCAGTCTAGAGTTAAACTATATGATGCTATTCGTCAAACTGGCCCAGTTGCGCCATTTCTACGTGGTGCCCAGCGTTGGTCATTGAAGGTCACTGCCCGCCTCGTTAGCTTTCAACGCCTGGTAAACATCGTCCACATAAAATATTTTTTTTTTTGAAAAAGTGTTGTATCCAGAACTTTGCTCTTGGTTTAGGAAACAAAAAACAAATTCCTACAGTACAAAAACTCATGAATGCATGTCTGCCTCACGTTCAAGAGGTCCCGAATTCGAATCTCGGTCAGGGTGAGTTAACTGGTTAAGCCTTTTCCGGGGCTTTATCTCATCCTGACATACAAATGTCGGGTAACTCTAAGCTCCTTGGATCCCGAACTCATTTGAGCATAATTTCACCCATTTTATTCATCGTCCGATATGACTTAATGTTGGAGAACGAAAATTAAAAAAAAAAAAAAAAAAAACAAAAAAAAAAACAACAAAAAACAGGCCAATACGCCTCAACGCTCTGTGATGCCTTTTTGTTGTAATTTACGTCCTCCAACGTTAATTCATATCGGACCACGAATGGAATGGCTGAAATGATGCTCAAATGTGCCCAGGGTTCTTAGAGCTTAGAGTTACCCGACATTAATCTTTCAGGATAAGGGAAAACCCCGGGCAAAAACCTTATCCAGGTAACTCACCGTGACTGAGATTCGAACTCGGGACCTCTTAAACGTGAGGCAGACGTGCCACCACCACACTACCGAGGCGGGCTCTCTGTGATGTAGTACAACCACTAGAGATGGGCACATCCCCCTGGGGGACTCATATTGCACCGTCTGGTACAAGAGTTTAGGGATAGCACTTTTTCTCCTAGCATACAACCTGAGATACAGACGCGAATTAAGGATGAAACGTAATTAAAGTGAGTGAACCGCCCCCCCCCCCAAAAAAAAAACAATGAGCTAGGAAGCTGAGCAGGGAAATCAAACCGACGATCTGCCAAATGTGGGCTACAAAGCTACTTTGTGAGTTCGATCATTAATGATAATTCCAAATATCATTTTTAATTATTGCAACACCTAAATAAGACAAATCGAAAGCCTTATTTGACACTGTCATCAGCTTGCTAATATGACCATATGCAGACATTGTTACCCCTTGTTACTGAATGACCGCAGCAACTTCATATTACTTTGAACGGCTTACCAGCCACTGCCACAACTCTCCCTTCACAATTAGAAGACCAGTTATCTTCTTCCCCAAAAAGATCCCTTGTATGATCCCAGAATACTCGTCTTTTCTTTCCCTATTGTGGCAAAGCCAGATAACAAAAATAAAAGGAGATAATACCTAGAGGATATCTCCCCTTAATTGGCCGGACAGCTATACAAACAACTGCAGAGGGAAGATATAGCAAATATAACAAGTGAACTACAAAGAATATGTGGATCAATAATCACAAAACGGTTCTCGAAGAAAAATATCTTTATCAGAGGTTCAGTAATGCCTTATGCAAGCGAATCGTTCTTATTTTAACATGGATGTGTGTTACAAGATTTGAAGGCTTTATATCGTGGCAGAACAAATTACCTTAGCTTCTAGTATTTGGATTACATCCCATTAAATGTATTCTTGTAGCGTGAAGGCAACATTTTTCTGCGTATACTTCGTATTTTGTTTCAATGTTGATTTTAATAACAAATTTAAAGACTCTATATTCATATGCACTAATGAAATGTTACTTCTAGAAAAAGCCGATTGATAATTTAAGAATACTCGTAAGGTATATTAATATTAGTGAAGCTATGAAAATTCATACATTCAATGGCAAATTATCAAGCTTCAAAGGTGTATGAAAACAAACATTCAAACAGACAGAAGAAAAATGAGTTATATTTACATAAATTACCTTACCCATCTTTTTAAAATATTGAGACTTTGTGGGATTTTAAAATTAAAGGTCTAATTTGCAGAAATTCAAAGTGCTCTTTAGTTTACTAAAACACACTTTGTACACCCTTTACAGGCTCTAAAACTGACGTATCATACACAAACGTAGTCTCTCGTTGCTTCACCACATGAAAACAAACGAAAGAGTTAGCTTGCGGTACACTTCTTTAGATTGTCTTTACCTTGTTGCTACCTTGGCTTACATGACACTCAGCCCTTCTGCTCTGCCAGGTAGCTCTTAACCTCCATACCTCCTTGTTACTTAACAGGGTGAGTAATCGGAGTGAAAGTTTTCTAGGGGTTTCCCTTATCCTGGAAGATGAAGGTTGGGTAGCACTAAGCTCTGTGGATCCTGGACTCAATTGAGTATTATTTCACTTCCTTCCTTCATAATCCTACTTATATTGCAAGATAATAATAACCCTGGCGCGAGAGCCCTAAGAGGGCTAAGGCCTACCAACCCGACTGCCATCCTCACGCAAGGCAGGCCACGCCGTAGCTCAGTGGTTAGACTGCTTGGCTCACACCAAGGCGGCCCGGGTTCGATCTCAGGCGACTGCAAAGTGAGATTTGTGGTTGAAAACACGGCGTTGGGGCGGGTTTTCTCCGGGATCTCCGGTTTCCACCGGTGCTCCATCTTGATCTCATGTATCATCAGTGTCATCGCCTGCGGTGCCGTATGTAGTAAAAGCGGGCGTTAAACACTACACATTTCATTTTCCCGCAAGGCAGAGGTGGGTGATCATCCAACCGATACGGGGGGGGAGATGTGGTCAGCATCTTGGCATCCCCCAGTCGGAATTTTGGTTTTCGTGACTAGGGCCGCATACCTAACGTAAGCTCCCCACTTTCCTCACGATGCAGAGCGGGCACCGGTCCTATACCCGGGACTTAAAATCTGCACCCCATGGGTGGTTTCGAACCCGGGCCGCTTTCCGTGACCAGGGACCAAGGCATGCCGCCTTAGTCCGCTACGCCACGGCGCAGGACACTTATATTCGAAGAGGTTAATTAAAAACAAATACAAGTTATATTCAAGATATTCTGGAGAAACAAGCCTAGTGAAAAGACGACCATTTTGGCAAAGTGCAGCACTTATTGGGAGCGGAGATGTAAGGACGCTTTGGGCATTTCCTTCCAGAGGAGCAGGCTTAACCGCGATGCTAGACTTCAGTTGAGCTCCTCTTCGAAATCGGCCTTAAAAATGGAAATCAATCGGCTTAAGAAGCACAGATCGATACAGCTTTATTATCAAATTAAGTAGTTACGTTTTTATGACGTAATTAGTTTTCTACGCTCGTACCATCTCCTGACCTGGCATTTAATTTACTGATTTTGTTCAGTGGTGCGAGTATTGATTGTGTTTTGTCGTTGTTTTTTGTTATATCTATTTAGTGTTTATAAAATGTCTTATGAATGTTTTGATGATTGGAGTGATAAGCTCTGAAACGTTGATATCTAATCGTCTTTCACCTGGTTTGCTTCCCGAGATGTTGAACATATTCATCGCCAGGAAATCTTCAGGTCTTATTTTAAGATACAAGTTTTGAGTGTAGTTGTTTGAGCTATGTTTGTATAAAGTTACCAGGATATTTTACGTTGTATTGTCTAAGAAGCTCCTGAGAGTTGTACTCGTAATTGACTTGTGTAATAATTATTAAGTGCCTCCAGAGAAACGCAAGTGTATTTATATGACTAAATTCTGCAAGAAACTACCATCAAGATACCGACAACTCAGGATGTACTTCTGAATTAACTATAGTAGCATTAAATAAGTGTAGTTTTATAATTGTTCATATCAAAGTGAGTAAACAAATTTCATGTGTGTGGTGTACATCAGTTTTTCACATCTATGTGCCTACTGAAAGGGCAGCAGCTGATGTGGCTGGTACCTGTTCAAATTAATGCCAGCACACGATCTACCTGATGGGACACTTGCTGACAGAGGCTGTGTTTAAGATCTGTTTACGAGCAGAGACGTCACAACACTGTTTTAACACGTGACATGATATATGGCGGCATTGTGGTGTGCACAGTCTGTTTGGAGTGCTTTCACCAAAGAGAAATTGCTGCTCCATTTGTCTGAGGGCTGCATCGTCGTCAGCGGGCTCTGCGGGGAACCTGCATTATTCTCATACTGTATTTAACTGTGTGGGTTTGATGCCAGCAGATACACAATACCAACCAGAAGTGGTGAAAGTATGCGGTGGAGGCGTTTTGGACTACATACATCATATCAGATACACGATCAACAAGCCTCGATGTAAAACAAGAAGATTAACAAAATTTATAACTTGTAAGGGAAACTCGACTTCAAACAGCGACATAGCTCATTTATTTGGGGGTAGGTATTAATATCCAAATTAGGTTTTGAAGCAAATTTAAATAATGGCTGTTTAGCTCAGGGTAAAGCAATGAGGTTTCACAAAGGGTATGCGTGAGCATGTATGAGAAGGATAGTTTTAATGGCACTGGAATGCCCGTTTCAAAGTGATTTAATGACTGCTTCTTTTATCAAAACATTAAACTTGAAGTTGCCGACCAAGGCTTACCTATATCACTGTTTAGAGTTACTGTTTATGAAATGTTTACTACTCGATAGTAATTAATTCGTTCTTTACATATATATGAACCGACAAATATATTCTCTCATCGCTTCTGGCCTACCCTCGACCAAGACAGAAGAGGACTTTCTTAATGGCTTGCCAGCCACGAAATGAAAGTCCCTACTGGTCACAGCTGCGCCTGGGTGTGTTTGAATTTTACTTTCTTGAAGCCCATTATTCAACCAAAGATTCCCTTTGTGAGTCTTTTGTCATGACATTATGAAGGGTCCGAAAAATTCCTTATTCACAAAGTCAAGTACTACCCTTTATAAATCTGCTAAGGACAATGTTTCTTATGTTTCTTTTGTTAAAACAACTATTCTCCCCCAACTGCTATTTGACTCCACTGCACCTGCACGCGTTGTAACAAAGAACCAACATTTCTTTGAAATCCATAATGATTCTTTGCTTACTGCAATCCTTCGATGTTACTAGATCCTTCCACTCGAAGAACTTGGACATAAATAAATTAATATTGTGACTTTGTGAGTTCGTGAAATTCAAAGTCCAATTGAACAAACTCCAAATGTTCTTTATCTCCACCGAATTACAGTTGGAACACTTGCCGATTACACAGAATTACGTAGCGCACACAATTACAATTCACCAGTTTGTCTGTCACAGGTCCACTTAGAACTTGCAATTACGTACAACTTCTCCGATGCACGTACAAGGTCTTCCGGTCCGTTCACTCACTGAGCGCTCCTCACGGCTGCTCGCCAAGAACTGACTGACTCACCAACTGCAGCCCCTTTTTATAGGAATATCGCTTTTTCTGCAAGTCTCGCGGTTCGTTGAATAATCCTGAAGGTTGCAGAGGTCAAGGAGGGGGAACGAGATGGCTAGCGATGTTTTTCCAACCATCCCACTGGTTACCGCTACAAGATAAATGGGTAGGCGTGGTCAAATGCTTCCCGACCCCCGCTCAGCCGTCAGTTGGTCGTGCCTTCCGATAATTGGATGACAATTTCGGTCATGTCTGAGAATTAATACAGAAAAATTACCATACTTTAAGAGAAGGTATGTAAATACTAACCCTTAAAGTTTTTATATTTTATTTTTGTTACGTCCTTCAACGTTAGGTCATATCGGACCGTGAATGAAATGGGTGAAATGATGCTCAAATGAGTTCAGCGTTCATGGAGCTTAGAGGTACCTGACATTCGTCTTTAACGATGTAACATAATTCCTATATGGTGAAGATGGGATGCACATTGACTATTTCGAAGCCCCTCCCGTAGGGGAGGGATCCGTCTCCTTCAGTGGCTGAGGTGCGGACGCTGCGGAACCTTAGCACTCGTGGTACCTCTGACGTTACTAAAGGAACCTCGGGCCGAACTGCCGAGCCCCTCCCGTAGAGGAGATGTTCGGATTGGGTTGGACTCGAGGGGGCAGTGTGTTGCCGACACCCACGGGGAATTGAATTGGATTGATTTGCGTTCAGTAGGTTCACTTGTAGCCAGAAAGGGCAGTGAACAATGAACATGTCCAGAGGTATAAAGTTTAATAGCATATATATATGTATAAAAGTTAACATAAGACACATATTATAGTACACAGGCAATATGAACAACAATATGGAAAACAAAGCAGGGATAATTATATATGATACAAAATGAAACACTTTTTAAGCCAGCTTTCACTTGGCTTATGCCAGTACGTCTCAACCTTTTTGCAATGGATACCATTCTTGTTATTTATTAAATACATATACATTAAAAATAAACTTTCAACTTGCATCAAATATTTATTAATAATGATTTGTCATTGGAATAGTTAGATACTACTTACAGAGCTACAGAAGCATTATTAGGATAATTTGTCATTCAGATAAAATTGTCCAGAATAATAAAATTTTGAGCAAAGGTACTCTCTAACAGCTTTTTTAAAAGCACTGAAATCATCAATTTTTTCTTTAAGAACATTAGGAAGTGCGCCAAATCATATGATAGTTTCATAATGCACACCTTTCTGAAAGCAAGAAAGTTTAGCACTGGTATAATGGATATTATATTTTTGTCTAGTGTTTATTTTGTGAATTACATTATTTGTTGCAAATAAGGTGCGATTGCATACAAAGAATTTTAGGATCGGGAATATATACATGCAAGGAAGCGTTAATATCTTTAATCTTCTAAAAAGATCTTTACATGGGCATCTGGTGTGGGTGTTAGTAATGATTCTTATAACCCTCTTTTGCATAAGAAATACTTCTTTACTTTCTACTGAGTTGCCCCAAAATAATATTCAATACTCCATAATAGAGTTAAAGTATACATAATACACTAATTTAAGTGTGTCAATAGAACTCACATTAACCAGCTCTCGGATAGCATAACAGGCAGAGCTGAGTTTAGGTAAGATATAATTTATGTGAGCTTGAAAATCTAAACATCTGTCGACTTGAAGGCCCAGAAATTTTATGCTGTCAATTTCTTCTAATAACATATCAATAATCCTGATTTCTATTTCAGTATGTGATGTTCGACAGGTTATAAATTTGACCACTTTTTGTTGTCTAGATTCACAGATAATTTGCTTTAAACCAGCATGACATACAGTTCAAACCATAATTCATTTTAATCATACACTCGTTTAAATTTGTACTGGTCACCAGGACACTAGTGTCATCGTCGAAAAGAACTGTATATGCAATGTCCTTTATATAAAGTGAGAGGTCATTTATAGATCAGAAATAATAAAGGCCATGGGTACTTCCGGCCAGGCTGCGACCGCCCGGAGGGGGTAGAGGGTTGCCTCATAAGTCCCGGGTACTAGCCTGCAGAGCTAGTAGAGCCCGCCTCGGTAGCGTGGTGGTAGAGTGTCTGCCTCACGTTCAAGAGGTCCAGAGTTCGAATCTCGGTCAGGGTGAGTTACCTGGATAAAGTTTTTCCGGGGTTTTCCCGTATCCTGAAAGACGAATGTCGGGTAACTCTAAGCTCTATGGACCCTGGGCACATTTGAGCATCATTTCACCCATTCCATTCATCGTCCGTTATGACTTAACGTTGTAGGACGTAAATTACAAAAAAAGAGCTAGTAGAAGGTGTGCTAGATCACCAGGCGGCCCCACCGAGGTTTTCGGTAGTCTTCCCTGCGGGGTTGACGCACGTAAGTGGCGTATCCACTTCCATCCCGTCTTGAGGTTGTGCTCAGCTGGGGGAGGGTGGGTTTAGACTCCAGGTGTTGCCCTATGGAAAGAGCCCCGGAATTTTCCATCGCTCCCAGGTGGAAGGAGCCTCCTACGGGTGCAGGACTACTGGGAGTAGAGCCTCTGCACTTAACTATTTCGAAGCCCCAGGTTGGGAAACCATGTGTACCAGGATTACTTCGTTCTAGTTTGAATTGGTTCTTGAATATTGTGTCTGCTTACATAAGAGTCACAGGATCTATTCTTTTCAAGGATGGTTACCAGTGAAGGAAATAAAATTTGGATAAGTTCAATTTCGTAATATTTTTTTTTTCTTTTGCTTGTTCCATTTATTCTCCGCCTTTAACTACAATGGTCATATCGGCGGCCGTTCTCCTTTGGAACATACCGAAGGTGTTAACTCGTTACCTTTTGGTTTTTAATCACTACATCACGCACACATTCACACTCTCATTCATACTTCCAGACTCTGTGGCAGATGGGGAATTATCTTGGACGGAGAAAAATCACCACCCCCACCGCCGGGAATCGAACCCGGGACCCCTAGCACGGTAGGCAGGTGCTCTACCGACTGAGCTATGGGGTCAGCCAATATATAATTTAATTGCATCATCTGGATTACATTTTAACTTGAACTTTCTTTCCTAGTCAGTAATTGCTGGTTACTTCAGGAATAAAAAATAAATCCCTATTTCCTTAACATATAGTTTCCGTTAATTACATAAAATTGTTCACTCCTGCACGCCCACTTATCACTGTCAAAACTTTTATCTTCTCTGCGTCTTTCTTCCATAAGGAAAATTATTGATTTTTTTCTCTCCATAGCAACCGTTTATTTCTTTATACTGACGTCACTTATACCAACCAATAAGTGTAATAGTGTAATAAGAATAGAATTTCACTTCCATATACCTACTTCATATAAACATTATAATATCTTGAAACATTTCTTTTTAAATTATAAATAACACTAAAAGGTAAATAAACAAAACTCATTTTTGGTGCCACAAAATCAACTGTTACGAGGATAAGGGAAAACCCCGGAAAAATCTTACCTAGCTAACTCACCCTGATCGAGATTGGAACTTGGGAGCTCTTAAACCTCAGGCAGACACGCTATCATTTACGCCACTGAGGCGGGCGACCCTTAAAGGCACTGGCAGGTAAGTTTTACCCAGACAAGGCTAATTTTGACCAATATTAAATTTTGAATATATAGAAAACTAAACATTATCAAAAATTGAAATTCGTTAAGACTACTGTATAAGGATACTGTATAATATTTAAATCACGTTCACATAGCCCATGCAAAAGTGGCATAAGTCACACCATGTGTCCTGAAAAAAATATTGCACCCTATATTTCAGGTGCACTTTACTTGTAGGAATTTAAAGCCACATGCACCAAGTTTTATCCTAAATAACCCAAGACAGAGTTTTATAATATCGGCTAAATAAAAATCACATATAATTTATACCATGCACATGAGAAACTAATTAGTTTTGAGTAAAAAAAAAAAAAAAAAATATTTTCAAGGACTGAATATTTGTTTTCATCCATTTTTAAATCACATGAATATAAATGTTAGCCGAATGTGTTCGAGGAACATTGACAAATAACCACTACACATTTTGTGTCAATATATTTTACAGTTTTTGAGAAAAATGCACCTAAAGTATGAAAAATCAAAGTTTTGGGAAATCACGATCAAAGATTAAGCACCATTCTCAGGAAGTGAGCACATCATTACGCCGCCATGTTTAAATTGACGAATTAATCGACTTTAATACCAGCTGACAACCTATTTTGTATATATCACTTTAAAGCTGAAGAATTATATAATGTTTTAACATTGAAAACAAAAAAGGTTTTTTTTTTAAACCTCTTGACCTCCCAGTGCCCTTAAAAGTGCTAAAATAAATACTCGCGATGGAAAAGCAGCTCTTAACCATTACGTAAACAGAAACTTGACAACCTTGTATCAGGGAACTTGGCAACTTTACACCGGTACCCTCTGAGCAACGTAAGGAATATTACAAAAGATAAACTAATAAAGTGAAATATTACATTTATATTGAGGAATTAAACATTTCGGAAAAAATCCTTTTAAATACATTATTCCTGTTAATGGATGGTTATTAGAGTCAACTGAAAAAATCAATGCTACGGCCGGGATTTGAACCATGGTTTTCCTGGTTTCCGTCCAGTTGCTCTAACCCAGTGTATCACCAGAAATGAGTATCTCGAATATCAGAGCTTTAAGTGGTTTACCGGGAAAATATAACAAGTTAATTGGAGAGTTTAGTGTCGTGTAGGCATGTTTGCCATGGTAGCTCAAGGGATTAGAGCAATTGGACGGAAACCAGGAGATCCGTGGCTCAAATTCCGGCCGTGGTAATGAATTTTCAGTTGATTCTAATAAACTTAAAACGAAATATGTTGGAAATAATAAATGAATAGTACAAACATGTCTACAAATGTCAAGCTTCAATAACACGTAATAGACAAATAAGCTATTTTGAAACAGTTTCTTGAAGAATCAGTAGAGGAAGCCCTGTGAAAATAAATACATTAAAGTCTTACTTTTGTGTTAGTCTTAAGGTGGACTGGAGGTACAAACTTGATCTGCTGTACCAGGCTACTAAGTGAGGCACCCCAGGAGATTGTACAACTAGCTCTATCCGGAAGTCCGAAGACTCCATCCTCTTATCTCCCTGGAGTGTTGGAAAACTCCGGGGTGCTTTCCCTGGGGCAACACCTTGAGGGTGGAAGTGGATACGCCACTTACGCACATCAACCCCGCAGGGAAGACTACCGAATAACCACAGTGGGACCGCCTGGTGATCTAGCACACCTTCTACTACCTCTGCAGGCTAGTACCCGGGACTTATTAGGCAACATTCTACCTCTCCGGGCGGCCGAGGCCTGGTAACCTAGCACACCCTCTACTAGCTCTGAAGGCTAGTACTCGGAACTTATTAGGCAACACTCTGCCTCTCCGGGTGGCCGAGGCCTGGAGATCTAGCACACCTTCTACTAGCTCTGCAGGCTAGTATTCGGGACTTATTAGGCAACACTCTGCCCCCTGGGCGGCCGAGGCCCGGTGATCTAACACACCTTCTACTAGCTCTGTAGGCTAGTACTCGGGACTTATTAGGTAACACTCTGCCCCTCCGGGCGGCCGAAGTCTGGAGATCTAGCACACCTTCTACTAGCTCTGTAGGCTAGTACTCGGGACTTACACTCTGCTCCTCCGGGCGGCCGAGGCCTGGTGATCTAGCACACCTTCTACTAGCTCTGCAGGCTAGTACTCGGGACTTATTAGGCAACATTCTGCCCCCTCCAGGCGGCCGAAGTCTGGAGATCTAGCACACCTTCTACTACCTATGCAAGATAGTACCCGGGACTTATTAGGCAACACTCTGCCCCCTCCGGACGGCCGAGGCCTGGTGATCTATCACACCTATTACCTCTGCAGGCTAGTACTCGGGACTTTTTAGGCAACACTCTGCCCCCTCCGTTCTGCAGAGGCATGGAGATCTGGCACACATTCTACTAGCTCTGCAGGCTAGTACTCGGGACTTATTAGGCAACACTCTGCCCCCTCCGTTCTACCGAGGCCTTGAGATCTAGCACACCTTCTACTAGCTCTGTAGGCTAGTACTCGGGCTTATTAGGCAACACTCTGCCCCCTCCGGGCGGCCGAAACCTAGCTGGAGGTACCCGATCTCCCGCGGGAGTCAGGAACACATTACCCCCTCGAGTCAAGCCCAACACGAAGAACTCACATTCGGGAGGGACACGAATGTTCGACCCGAGCTTTCTCTAGTAACGCCAGAGGTACCACGAGTGCTAGGGGTCCGCAGCGCCCGCACCACGGCAGTTAAGGGGACGTATCCCCTCCCCTAAGGGAACCTCCTGGAGAGGGAAAAGAGTGTAGCCGACCCAAGGAATCATGACAGTGCAGAAGCTGGGATCACTATTCTTTACCACTTAGAAACTCCCCAGCAGGCCAGTCAACCAGCCCTACTATGGTCCTCAGAAGTCTGGGTTCGTGTCCGCCTGGGTAGCGTAGATGGTAGGGTGTCTGCCTCACTTTCAATAGGCCCACAGTTCGAATCACGGTCAGGGTGGGTTACCTGGATATGTTTTTTCTGGGGTTTTCCCTTATCCTAAGAGACGAATGTCGGGTAACTCTAAGCTCTATGAACCCTGGGCTCCTTTGAGCATTATTTCACCAATTCCATGCATCGTACGATAGGACTTAACGTTGGAGGACGTAAATTACAAAAGAAAAAAAACACACAGTCTGGGTCGGCGACGGCAGACGGTGCTTCTGGAGGAAGAAGATTTACCAAGAATATATCATCGTGCCAAACAGCGCCGAGACACTCGCTGACGCTTCTACCCACCAGATGAGAGCTGATAATGGAGATGAAATGGAGGGACAGGTGTTTCCAGGGATGTAATAACCTAACCAGCATTCGCTTGGTGACCCGTAAAAACCCTCTAAAAACCCATGAGTCAGGTAGGTTGACTGTGGGAATCAAACCGGGACTTTCCGAATGAAGGCCACAGATGAAGCCGCCTAACTCCATTCTTCTCGGTTTGGGTGATTACCTTGCTGACTGAGACCGAGGGAAAGAAAAACAATGGGTAGATCCACGAGATTTTAACTCGGGGCTTCCAAATACGACACACAGACAATACCGCTGCGCCATCCCACTTGGGAGTTCATTTTGTATAACCTGAGCTTACAAAACCGGATTTTCGTGCTCAAAATTTTGGTTGGTTTCACTGTGCGTGATGCGTAATTTAAAAATGAACACAAACACAGATTAGCGTGCATTAATAACGACAACATGGAATATGCAAAACCAACTGCTGTGTTATGTACTCTTGTAATAGTGGATTATTATTTTCATCGATCTCTGCTGTGTTATTTCTACAACCACCCTCTCACCATGTTGTACGACTAAATTGCTACACAATAATAATTTATAAGATCTTTATTAGATTGAAATTAACACTCCAGCGAACAAAATATCTATTTTAGATGTCAGGTTTGCTAATAAATTTTCGATCCCGCTTGCAACCAAACGGCAGGGCAATTGGCATAGGCTTGGAGAGGCTGTGAATAATGGACGTCACTCCGCACCCCAGTGTTCTGCTGTTATGACTGGCAGGTACATCTGGCAATATAATGACGTGAAATGTTAGCACTGAAAACGTGTTACTTACTAAAGCATTGCCCCATCGAGACTCTTACCGAAGTGATTGTTAACCTCCATAGTGGTGTAGCAATGATGTTCACACATACACACACAAACACAAACACACACACACACACACACACACACACACACACACACACACACACACACACACACACACACACACACACACACACCTGGATTACCAACTGTAACTGTTATTCAGGTTTTTCCTCAGGAAAAACTGACAGTTTTAAAGGGATGTCCAACATCCTGGACAAGCACAAACGTACCAGGACTGTTCAATAAAGAATGATCATAATTTTTCGCACTAAAATTCAATCTTATTATATTCTGTTAGCTTAATGTGAAACAAACACGCCGTAGTAGTTTCATTGTTGGTACTCCTGGTTCCTGGCTGTGAGAAACAGGCAAGTTCACATATGTTCAGTATCACCTACCGCTGCAATGGAGGTAACACGCGAGGAACAATATGCGGCTTTGAAATTCTGCTTTCGTCTCAACAATAACTTCAGTTGAGGTCTATACAATGTTACAGGAGGCCTATGGAGAATCTGTTCTTCCCTACAGCACAGATCGAAGGTGGTTTAAAATGTTTAAAGAGGAGAGACAATCAATTTTAAAGGAAGGTGGATCCGGTGCTCAAGTTTCAGCTCTTACAGAAGATAATATCAAAACTGCTGCTGCCATTGTGAGAGAGGATCGAAAATTACCTTAAGAACACTTTCTGAAATACTGAACACTTCATTGGGTGCCACTCACAGGTTGGTGATAAAAACATTAAACCTGAGACGACGTGTTTGTGCGCGATGGGTTCCAAGACTGTTAATTCCTGAACAAAAGGACATTCGCATTCAGGTCTGCATGCAGTTAAAGTTGATGTTAGAAGAAGATCCGCAGTTTTTCTCAAATGTAGTCACTGCTGATGAAACTTGGCGACAGAATTTTGATCCTGAGAGCAAACAGCAAAGCTCAGTGTGGACATCTCCTTCATCACCATCCCCCAAAAGCAAAAGTGGTTGTTTCTGCTGGGAAAGTTATGGTCATCTCATCCTTTGATATTCATGGAATGATTTATCAGCATGCTGTACCTGCACACACGTCAGTAACTGGATGATACAACAGGGATGCCCTGAAAGCATTACAAGTCCATGTCAGGCACAAAAGACCACATTTCCGTGAAGCAGGCTGAATGCTGCATCACGATAATGCGCGACCTCATAAGGTCAATGTTGTTGCTGAATATCTTTCAAAAATCAACGTGAAGTGCATCTCTCACCCTCCCTATAGTCCCATGTGACTTTTTTCTCTTCCCTAGCTTGAAGAAACGCCTTCGTGGGAGGCATTATCCATCACCAGAAGCAGTGGTGAAGGCTGCGGAGGCGATTTTGAAGGATCTCTCAATAAAGGTTTACAACATGTCTTTGAAGGCTGGCAGAAACTCTTGGACAAGTGCATCGCATTTAGGGAAGACCATTTTGAGAAGCACCATCAAAATTATGAGGATGAGTAAAGGTACGTTGTCAGAATAAATTGTGATCATTATTTATTGAACATCCCTGGTACATTACAATAGGATGTCCCTTGAGGACGTTCTATCTTAAGCTTTAGGGTAATTAAAGAGTGTATAGTTAATTATTCTACAAAATCTATGTTACTGCTTTAAACACTGTATACAAATGCGAATACAGTAGTGAGGAAAAGCGAACCCATACCTAACATGTGACATTTCTATTGCAATTACTTCATATTTGGTATTTGGGAAATAACTTGAATCAAATTATGTTATCTTAATAATCTGCTATTTGCCCTGCGCTGAGGCGTAGTGGGCTAAGACGTCTTGCTTTGGTTCCCTGCCACGGAAAGCCACCCGGGATCGATCCCACCCTTCGGGGTGCGGATTTTAAGTCCCGAGTATAGGACCGGTGCCCAATCAGCACTGTGAGGAAATTGATGAGCTTACGGAGGGTAAGCGATCCTGGTTAAAGAAGCCAGTTTACGGCTGGTGAAGCCAAGATGCTGACCACATCTCCTGCCCTTGTCGGTTGGGTGGTCGCGCACCTCTATCCTGCGTATGTGTGCGTAAGGCCGACAGTGAGGTTGGCAGGCCTGGACCCTCTATCTGCTATCTTGCTATGGGTTAGTAATTTACCATTTATTATCCAGTAAACCTTTGTAACTGTTAAATAGTGTTTGCCTATTTATTAACCACTCTTATATTTGCTTATTTCTGTGTCTTCCTATTGTCGCGATAGCATTGTTGATTCGAGACGGCGCGGTCGACTAGTTCAAAGAGACGGGCAGTGCAATGCGGAGATGAAAGCTCGCCGAAACGGCGCTGGGGGGAGGAGACGGTTTCTAGAGAGTGCATCTTTCTTTTAGCGCCGTATTGATTGAGAACATTCCGGATAATCAATAAGCTATAAAATGGTAGCCCGCCAATCACAGACAGTCAGTCGGTAAAGTCTGTATAGTTAACGCATGTGCAGTTCGGAATCAAAGGAACCCGAGCCTCCCGCGCACTAATGACCGTCATAAATCTATCTCCACACTTCAGAAATGGAACACTGTCGTTGAGGACCAATAGCAACCCTGATTTTCTCGAAGTGACAGACGCATGTCTACTCCACGTGGAGTCTCAGTTGCCAAAGTTCCAACTTCCAGTTGATCTGTTCCATTACGTGCAGAAATTCGTTGTGTGTCACGATGTGGAGTCCGTGGGAGGGAAACGCAGTGTTAAATGCAAATGAGGTAGTAGATAACTTTCAGTCAAGTGAAAATAATCAAAGTGAAGACAATAGTGTGAATAATTGGGCCGAGTTATATTACTGGTAAAGCCACAAAAGCAAAGTTATAACGGGAACTGTTTCTAAGCAAATTCAAGCGCTTGTTTTGAACACATAAATATTTGCTGAAAAATAATCTTGGTAAGGGGTCGTGCAATGAACCTGATGATAAATTGTGTGTATTCACAGAAATACAGTAAGAAATATTGTGACGAAAGGAATACCAAAGACGCCGATCAAGTGTGAAAACAAAAGGAAACGTTTCTGTAAAGTAGATAATTTCACTTGCGATTTAATTCGTCGAGAAATTGATAGATTCTATGCAAAAGGGAGAGCGCCCACCTTAGACGAATTGGTTGCACATTTGCAAGAAATTTGTGATTTTCCTTATGGGCACTTCACTTTGCGCGGTCTCCTAAAGGAGCTGGGTTTCAAATACCGCACTTTGAATAAGATAAGGGTTATTATGGAATTAAGTAGAATTGTAGCTTGGCGATATATATATATATATTTCTCAAAACTAAGGAAGTTCCGATATGTGTGTGTGTGTGTGTGTGTCTGTGTGTGTGTGTGTGTGTGTGTGTGTGTGTGTGTGTGTGTGTGTGTGTGTGTGTGTGTGTGTGTGTGTCAAAACTAAGGAAGTTTCGCAGTAATGGACATAAGATAATTTAGTTAGACGAAACCTCGTACGACACCCATGACGTATCGAGAAAGGCGGCAACCTTGCAGAAAGATCTGGGGAAGAAGAGTCGGGGGTTGTAAAACGATTATAAGGGTTCGTCAAAGGCAGAGGCCGACGTGCACACGCGTTAACTAAACAAACTTTAATTGAACTCGCGTTCGTGAACGACTGTGTTTGTGGTCGACGACCTTGCAAGTTGTATTGTGTATATAACGTAATTCTGGACTGTAAAGGTTGATAAAGGTGTGTTTCTACGAAATAAAGAGCAAATTTTAGTGTTTGTAAACTGGACTTTTAATTTCATGAACCCACAACGTCACAGTATTATATTTCACATTTTGTTTGGCACTATGTCATTATCCGCAACTCCATTACTTAACATATACAATATTTTTTCTTTACAGATCTTCAACTTTTGCAGTAGTTCCTCTGTTTTTCTTTGCGTTACCTTAACCCACTTTAACCTAATTTTTCCTTAACATTTCCGGTTTTATTACTAGTTATTCAACATAACTTGAGTTAAAACTTAACTCTTGAAAAGACGTTCTCACTTCTCCAATATTAAGCTCTGTTTAACTTTCTCATTGCATTCCAGAACGTAATGTCTGTTGCAACACAATTTATTACATTAGTGCATCATTCCCTCCCATGACCGCTCTTAAGCCATTTAAATCCATTACACCTGTCCTTCCGCTAGTAATTTGGAGCCATACTTCAAGTCGTAATTAATGCTTCTATGTACCTATGTCATGCAATGCTCTGTCAACTTGAGGCGTTCTTCGGATCCTTTATTTTCTATTATATAGCATTTATATTAAGTATGACAAATTGTTAATACAACACATTTAGTGGAGTATTCTCCCGCCCTATTTTAATAGCATAACATCAAGGCATAACATAGGAACATTTCCACGATATCAATTATTTTGGCACCACTGAGGTGGCAAAATATAAAATAATTCGTTTAAAATAGGGTTATGTAATATATGTTTTATCTAATTAAAAAATATATTGGAAATCTTCTAATGATAGTTTGAGAAGCCCAGTGTCTGGGGAATTAATACTTAGTAATATTATAAAGCTGTTAAATCATAACATTATCGGAAAATACGATTTATTTAGATCACTTTTTTTAACAATTTCATTTCCCAGACCGCCTTTATTAATGGTTAAACATTACTCAATTTTTTTCAATTCTAACATATGGTTTCTCATAATATCATGGAACCCAAATAGAATCTCAAGCCCAACTAATAATGATGATGATGATATGGAAAGTTAAATGAACATATGCCACTCAGCTATATTCAAATGCTTTAAGATCTATTCGCTATGGGTTAGTTTTGAGATTCCATTCTCTTTGTTAGCCAAGAAGAAGGAAAAGAAACGCTAACAGCTTTTATATGAGAAAGTTATAAATGTTGCAAAATTTCAATGAAACATAAAATGTCTAAAAGTAATAATTTTCATAAAAAGTCGGTAATAAACGATATTAAAAGATAGACATGCAAGACATACAAAGGACCTATAAAACTAACATTTGCGCGGGAAATATAAATATCCTCTAAAGAAGTAAATAATTTAGGCAAGAATATAGATCATCACCTCTGCTATTTGTAATATATATATATATATATATATATATATATATATATATATATATATATATGAATATAATTTTAGTAATATGGTTTGAGAAAGACCTGAAAGGAATACACCTAAACAAAGAGAAACAAATAAAACAATATTGAGAAATTAGTTGTTCTTTCACACTAGATGTGTGTAGGACGCACTATGGAAGGGTAGAGCCAGACTGAAAAATTCAATGCCATAGCCGGGTTTTGAACCACGGATTTTCTAGTGTCCGTCCAGCCGCTCTAACCATTGAGCTACTATGGCTAACGTGCCCCCACCACATTAAATTCTCCAACTGACTCGTGTCAACAAAATTCAGTTGGAGAATTTAATTTCGTGTTGGCACGTTGGCTATAGTAGCTCAATGGTTAGAGCGGCTCCACGGAGACTAGAAGATCCGTGGTTCAAATCCCGGCTATGGAATTGAAGTTTTCAGTCTGGCTCTTCCCTTCCAAAAACAATATTGTTAGCAGATCAGATATTGTTACCAGATTCTGAAGATGATTTACAATGATTTGCGAACATCTCGAATGAAGTACTAAAAGAATACGACATGAAAATGTCATCCTAAGAAACTAAATCAATAGCTATGTATGAGGAAAATTAGAAGACGATTAAAAATGGTTTCCAACACTCCCCATATGGCAACCATGGCCTTCGGGGTTACCCTGCCCCACTACGTGATGACTGAAGGAAACCACTGCGCTACCTCGGTGCTCCGATTAAAAATACTAATAGACAACAAAATAATAGAGCTGATATCCACTTTTAATTTTTGGAATGCCTGAGAATAAATGGAGATTTGGAAAAGAATACAGTAGAATATGACAAAAGTGAATGGATGTATTAAGAAATGTTTTGGAAGAAATATGAGGTAAGAAGTAAAATAGATACGGCATAAGTAGTATGTAAGCCAGCCTTGAGGTATGACACATTGAGAATTCAAGACAAAAGACGGTTAGAAGGCACAAATTATACTTAAACTTTATTTGAAGGGAAGGCTAGCACTTGGGATAGCTGATGAAATATGTAATCAGCAGAAGAAATGCAAAGAACATTTAATGAGAGTGCTGCTCTAAGGATCACCTAGGATGGCAATGTACAGAGTGAGTAAAAGGTATGGAAGAATGTCTGTAGCTCCGCTGTTAGAAAAGCTGGAGGATATAACATGCGTTCATATTACAATGATTACAAATAAAGGGTGTGAGTTTTGATTTCTTTTCAATATTTCTTTTTTATGCAGTGCTGCAGTCTTCAAGTCTCAGAACGTACAAACAAATACAATTTCAAACAGCAATTTAAATTTATTAGGAACTTACTGCTTGCCGACTGAACAAAGGGAAACGCATGTAGGCTTTGAATTAAACAATACAGTAGGTTACTTCAATGTGTGGCTTTGGAGTGAACAAATGCAGACAAAAGCTAAGATAATAAGGACAACAATGCTTACTTCATTGCAAAATCTTGCTGAGAGTAAATAGTCACGGCACAACTGTGGCACAAATTACAGAAAGAAAACGAATTGAAATGACTCCAAGGTATCTTGACTTGAACCCAATAGGGTTTTCCTTGTGAGGAAGAGTTAAAGCGAGAAATGTAGCTGTTTAGGGGAATGCTGTTGATGAAACATTAATTAATTTCAAAGGAGATGTTTGGCAGTAAATGGACTTCATTTTGAGCACATTTTAATGTGAAATTCATCACGTGTTACAACACAACACAATGAATGTGTTTTCTTGGTTTAAATCTCGTGTCTGCAATATGCCTTAATAAATTTAAATTACAGTTCAAATAAGCATCTACCTGCACGTTTAGAGACACGAGGAAAGAAATGTTGCCATTAAAAGCAGTCACGCCCGTTTGAGAGTCATATTAATATAAAATGCTGATATCTTACAGCTTTCCTTAAAAAAAAAAAAAAAAGAAACTTCACAAAACTATAATAACAAATTACAAGTATTGTTAGCGAGTTGAATGGCTCAGGTGGTTCCATCTTGGCCCGCATTTGGTAGGCCCATGTTCGATTTCCGTGGCCGACCTAAATGACCCATGGGTTTTCCCGGGTCGCTAGGCGATTGCTGGGTAGGTTAATTACATCCCCCGAATTTCCTGTCCCTTCATTTCATCTCCATTATCATTTCACATCATCTTGCATCACGTTGTCTGTTTCAGGTTAGAAGTGTTGGCGGGTGTCTCGGCGGTGCATGGTAGGATGATATGTTCTGAGGAAAATTACTTCCTCTTCCGTTAGGTCGGTTGCCGGTCTTCGCTCCTCTGCCGGGACCATTTTTGGACCACCAGACAGGGATCTTTGTTGCCCGGCTGCTGTGCTCGTTGTCGTCCTGCAGTAAGGGAGCGAGTTGTTTGTGCTGGCCTGTCAGAGGAAGTCTCTATCTAAGTAAACTGTAGGGGCCCTGCCCTCTGTACTGTCTTGGCTCCTTGGGTCGGCCACCCTCTGTCTCCTTCCACTCATCCTTCCTCCCGAGGGACATAGGAACATTGGGCCCATCATGGTGACCTACGTACCGAATCCTATCAGTAATGAATTTGTAATCGTAACCCTGCAAGCATTGTTCCATAGCTTTTACTCATCCTGTATTATAAACCAAAGGGAACAAGGGAGATAGAACGATCAAGAATTGATGAAGTGTCTAATAGGACTGATATGGAATTATCCTAAGAACAGTCCATTGACCTAACCTTGGAAGGAAGAAATAGAAGAGACATACAAGTTTTATGGTAGCATTTCTTGTACTTCTTAATGGTTTGTGTAAATGTCTTTAACAAATTGTACGACTGCACGCCATTTTCTTCAAGCTATAGATTTCGTTACTATGAACATAATATACCTAATTATATGATATTTCAATTATATTTTTAAACACATTTTGGAGAAAATAAGAATTTTTGAAAATGTTTCCATATAAAGGGCAGTTTAGGGTGGTTCATTTACTTAAACATTTTATGTTTCTATCTAGAAAATTGCAACTTAAACTGTTTACCTTTTGAGTTATACTGTTTACAAACACACACATGCACATACAGGTCCTTGTTTGTAAAAAAACTTTTTGTAGTCTAAAACGTTTACATGTGTACCACAGTACCGATGTTTTGGGTGCAATAAAATAAGTACACAGTAGATAGTGAATGTAGAACTTACACATTTATACCAGAGAGTCACTAAATATATCGAGTTTATTCCTTTTTCGGAATATTTAAAAGTTTAAAGACACGTGCAAAATTATAGTTCATTTAAATATATTGGGGAAGTAATTCAAGAAAATTGAATCGAAACTAAAGCAAACAAAAGCAGGTGCCAAAAATGGAAACACCATATGAACATACTTGCTCGTCTCGGTAGCGTAGATGACGGTAGCGTGTCTGCCTCATGTTCAAGAGGTCCCGAGTTCGAAACTCTGTTAGGGTGAGTTACCTGGTAAGGTTTTTTCAGGTTTTTCCCTTATCCTGATAGACGAATGTCAGGTAACTCTAAGCTCCATGTACCTCGGACTAATTTCAGTCTCATTTTACCGGTTTCATTCATTGTCCAATATGAGTTAACGTTGGAGGCCGTAAATTTATAAAAACAATCGACATACTGAAAACATATATAATATAAACGCTTTTCTGCCACCTGTAATGGTCTTGTTCATTTCACTCGACAGGCCCAGTGCCCACTTTACCCACGCCGGAACACCAGTGGGCCAACACCTCGGAACTCAGCCACCAGTGAGCCCGCCGATTGGCAGCAAGCTCTTGGTTGCCTACGAGAGGAGCTTCACCGAACCAACATCAAGCCATGCAGACACGAGGAGCTCCTGACGACCACTGTCAACGCCGTCAACCGTCCCCCAGCGGTGGAAGTTGAGGACCTCCACTCTGAGGTCCTAAACATAAACCAGCGCCTGGGTAACATGGAGGAATCCTTAGCAGCTGCTGCCGCCCAACGCAGCACGACCAACGCCGCCCTCCAGGACATGCAGTGACAGGCTGACCACGCCCTCCAAAATTGACCGCATCACCAACGATTTCTGCGACAATACATCACACACGAATATCAGCTCAGAACTAGCAGAATTGGTAGAGGACATAGAGGAGAAGCACCAATTCGCAACTAAACAACGAGACACACACACATTCATACTCCGAAGACTCATCAAGGAGGAAGTGGCAGGCCTCCAAATGATGATCGACGGACGCAACACCAGAGGTCGACACCAGCCACCGCCCTACAATAATCAAAATTCCTCATCCAATTCCAAACAAGACCGCTCCTAATAAGCAAGGGCGTAAGCAGGGCCTTGGTCATGCTTACGTCCTGCCGCCTTCCTCACCTTGGACCTCGCCTCGGCCGGGCCAATATATC
Source organism: Mantis religiosa (assembly GCA_030765055.1). NCBI lineage: Eukaryota > Metazoa > Arthropoda > Insecta > Mantodea > Mantidae > Mantis > Mantis religiosa. The sequence goes on along the minus strand of CM060951.1, from coordinate 23,646,175 downwards.
CCTTCTTCGAATCCGCAGGTTCTTACAGCGGTACTGCCACAGCACCACTCCTGAATACTCACCGGTGGAGGATTTTTAGTGGGTAGGGCTGGTGGTTCGAGTCCCCCAGTAGAGTCCCACACTCCAATCTCAGAGTAAGTGCGTAACATGCATTTTTGCTCCACTCGAAAAAAACAGAGTGCCTTTATAGAGTAGAAACATTAATTTTGAATAGAAAAAACAGATGTTGAAAATATAGAGAAAGAAGAATGTGAAACTATTGGAAATAGTTTAGGTCTACAAGTCGTAGGTGAAGAATACGCAGGAGAAATTAAAAAGGAAATAGAAAATGATACAGACAACAATAGTGTATGGAAGCTAAAGTTAAAATTTCATGGACAAGTTATGCCGCTCTTACTGTAATTCATAACTGCTTTCTGAGGTGCCTCAACGTAATCGATTCGAATACCCATTGGTGTGGGTTCTTTTTCGGTTCGTTGTCCTTTTGAATGCTTTGTTAGGGATGGATTATGAAGGGTTTGACGGTAGATGGAAAGGTTGGTGTTTTGTCTAACTGTCGGTGAGCTGGGATCTCTTTTTCAGGGTTCGGTTATGAAAAGTCGTGCTGACCGTCTCTCAATTCCTTTATTTTTCTTTAACCTGGCTCTCGTAGCTCTCTTGCTAACACTTTCGTTGTCTTCCTAATTTTCCTTTCCCCTTTACGATGCTTTTACGTTGCTTTGCGAACTCCCTTTTATTCCCTATATTTGCACAGTCTTCAAGACCATAACTCTAATTCGGACTGCAACATCGGATCCTACTTCTCTCCCAATAACACGTCTTCTTCCCGTCGTATTAAGTACCAGAGTGCTCTCCTTCCCCCGTCGTATTCCCAGCTTCTATTCTAGCTTTCCTCGCCTATCACCGCCCATTTTCTATTCCTTTACTACTTTACGCCTATCGCGTGGTTTACTCTACATTTTATTGGCAGGGTTTATTGCTTTAATTTTCTCTTATTGGTCACCTCCGTCTGTCTTTCCTATGCAGCGGTAATATTTTCCACCCCTTTGGGTTGTATGACCTCTCAGCGTCATAACGGTCATAACGGTATTCTATCATGCTTTGCTGAATTTCCCTTAAGCTTCACATACCTTACTGGCGTCTCGGTGTCGGGGTGACCTTCGAGGGTTTTTGTTCCATTGTTATTATTTCCTGCCTCGTGTCTGTGCTCAGAAGCAACTCCTGTCCGATTTTTCCTTCATTTACACTATATTGCTATTTCGAATATTCTTTTTAACTTTATTTCTTATAGAATTTATTCCATTTGTATTCCCATTATGCTTATTTATGATCTCCACTGTTGTATTAATTTCTAGTTATCTTTTCCCTCTTGGAACCTGAGGTTTCTGCTTCACCATGATTATTAAAGCGATAGATCATGGACTGGCTCTTCATTCAAAGACAAACGTTGTGATCTCTAATCTCGGTAACTGCAGTCAAACGTGCCTTGGTAAGGGACGGGGAGGGCCCACAAAAATAATTGGTGTGATGACACGCGTGGACGCTGACAGGATATCATTTGACAACTGCTGCTTCGATTTTGCTACAAAGCTATAATGTAATTGTAAAAATAATATAATACTTACAATTCAAAAGGCTCAACATTTTTTTTGTGCAACTGTTAAGGCCAGTAAAATATATGATGACAAACATACCGGACTAAAACATTCTCAAGTTGAATACACCATAGTGTTTCATATCTGCAATCATTTAGCCTAAAAAAACTATGGAATTAGAGAATTATATGTCATGTTGGCACGTTGGCCATAGTAGCTCAATGGTTTATAACGGCTGGATTGAGACCAGAAGATCCGTGGTTAAAATCCCGGCTATGGTATCGAATTTTTCAGTCTGGTTCTACCCTTTCATAGTGCGTCCTACACACAGATAGTGTGAAAGAACAATTAATTTCCAAACTATGGAATATTGCGAAAATAAAAGTAAAACATAAATACACTATGAACTGGATTAGTGAAGTAGAACATGATTTAAAATTTCCAGGAATCACTCAAGACAATATCCTAGACATGGACGTCTTTAGCATGAAGGTACATAACTGGCAATTGGACCAAGAGGACAAACCGAACAATGTGGACAGACCGTAGAAAGAAAGCTAACAGCCAAAGAATGAGACAACTTTGGATTTGAAGAAACGTTTCTAGGTTCTTTGTGTAGTCCTATATGTTCTCATTTGTACAAATAAAAGTACAGTTGACGGTTAAGTGGGGTGGTAATTAAATGATCTTAATTTATCACATACATATATTTGTTCTATAAATGTATTTTTCATCATATGGGGAGCCGTATGAAGTACGAATAACACTGGGCAGAATGAAAATGTTTCAGGCTTAAAAATGGTGATTTTACATGTATTTCCATCTGCCGAATTCAAAAAGTCACCATAAAAATGATAGATTAGCTCTTGTTTGGAATATAAACTGTCCTTTGATTTTTAGAGTGAAGATATTAATTTTTGGGGTTTTTTTTTGGGAGTTGGCACGCCTGTCAAGTAACATCAGAGAGAAATTTTGGAAATTAAGTGACGCAAAATTTAAGGAAGGCATTTTTGTCAGACCACAAATAAGAAAACTTGTAAAGGATCCTGTATTTGTCCAAGTTTTGGAGTGGAAAGAAAAGGAAGCTTAAGAAGCCTTCAAGGATGTTGTTCATGAATTTTTAGGCAACAAAAGAGATGAAAATCGCAAGCATTTGGTGGCAGTGCTCCTGCAAAAATACCGCAACCTTTGATGCAACATGTCCCTTAAGATCCATTTTCTCCACTTCCACCTATACTTTTTCCCTCCTAGTTCTGGAGCTGTTAGTGATGAACGTGGAGAGATTCCATCAGGACATTTCTGTTATGGAACAAATATATCAGGGTCGGTGTAATGAAGTACTGCTTGCGGATTACAGTTGGTCTATGTATAGGGATTCCGCGGAACTCCATCACAAGAGGCAGGCTAAAAGACGACAAAGTCAATAGGTTACCACATAATTCTCTTCAAACAACGACTATATGCGAAGTATTTTTCCATCAACTTAGAACTCTTAGCATGTAATTACCAGTTAAAAAAAATATAATGTACTGTCATTGTTGTTAGTATGTATGTAATTAAAATGTATCCTTTTGTCTCAATCCGTTAATATAAAATACTTCCACCTTATGTATATCATAAAAAATAGAGCTAATAAAAATGTTTCACTGTCATATTTTTCTCAACCAAAAATTAATAGGAAATGCCTCATGAAGTGCTCAAAACATTCAAAAATTATTTTTTGTTGCCCAGTGTAATGCATCAGAATGCCGCCAACACTGGGGTACTACTGACATACACACATCGCAGAGTTTCTTGTTTTAGGGGAGAGAATTGTCACTGCGGGGGAGAGACATGCGAAAGCTCTGCAATAATCTAATTGACTTCTCCATCACCCCCACTGAATGAGCAGGCGTCGACTTGGGATTTGTGTAGAGGCAAATTGTGGTTGTAAAGCTTCCACTTGCTAAGAAGAGTGTACAACCTAATTGAAGTAAATGGAGCTCCGTTGTACGTGGCTTAATGAAGCCACTAAGTCAGTGTTCACGTTAACTTTACACAGTCCGGCAAGTTTCGCTACTTTACATTGACTGTGTGGCACCTGGAGAGATATGATAAGCAGCAACGAGAAACCAGACAAACGTCAGCGTCTCATTCCGTGACACAAAATATTTACTTATTACAACACAGATGGAAATGCTTCTGAATAGATTACAAATGTACAAGAGAAAATATCGGTAACACGAGTGTTGGCTCATAAATCCCGGACTTCACCAAAAGAAATCTTTATTTACTTCTCAACATAATCTTCTGAAAGGAGATATGGCTAAAGTATGGAAAGAGAGAGTCCGACTGAAAAATTCTAGGCTATAGCCGGGATTTGAACCACGGATCTTCTGGTTGCTGTCTAGCCGCTCTAACCCTGGAGCGACTATGGCTAACTTTAGCCTACACACGGTCAGTGTGAAAAAAAACAATTAATTTCCATTAATTGATGTAATAGTGGTCCGAACTATAAAGCCCGGACTTTAAGGGTATGTATGACTGAAATTTCATGAAAATCGTGAAATTAACGACTTTTTTATTTTAATTCTATAAAATAATTTAGACATTCCCGAATGTGAAAAATGCATAATTTGCCTCCGAACGCCATTTTTAAATGATTATTTGAATGTCGGTGGCCTTTAAACTCTGTCAGAGTCACGCCCTCTTTTGCCTACATCCACATTCTTTGTCTGTTTTCCGTTCTTAAATTTTCAGTTCAAGAAAAGAAAAATAAGGCTTTCAGACAAAATAGTTCCTAAAATGTTGCCAATATATCAGAGGCTGGCTTCTACAACATTACTAGAGAGGTGCAAAACAGGAAAAACACACAATGCCAATGAATCTTTGCATCATGTCATATGGAATAAGTGCCCAAAGGAAGTTTTCATATCAAAACAAAAATTGGATCTTGCTGTTATTAAAAGCATCAGTGAGTTTAACATGGGTAGTCTTAAGTCATTGGAGCTGCAGCAAAATATCAGAGGTGAAAGTGCAGTAGACTCAGCAAGGAAAAGTTCAGTGCAGCGAGATCAGACTCGTATCCTGCAAAGCAAGAAGCGAAGTTGTGCAGAAGAAAAGCAACATCTAAAGAAGAAAAAGGTGGAAAAGCAGCAACAGAGGAGAGGAAAAAGAAATCTGAGGGTCCAACCTATCAGCCTGGTGGATTTTAATGTGAGTTATGCAATCAAATCTTTAATCGCTGTTTTCTCAATGTTCATATTTTCAGCATTTTTCTTCCTGTAAAATGCTCCTTGCGATGCAGTTTTTGTACTACATTCATGACATTTCCTACACAGGTTCAGAATATCATGAGGAATGGAAATTACCCTAGGTTTTATTGTGAAACATATATATAAGCATATATTTTCAATTTTCAAACACAAAACTTACAGTTTTTTAGACAAAAAAAGAATATTTGTAAATTACAAAATTTTTGTGACCTAAACTAAAGGAGACACAGAAAAACCCAGAGCAATTTCAAAACTTATGTGTATTATGAACATAGGGTTAAAATATTAGACCAAAATTCAAAATATTTTGTCGCAAGGGACTTTTTTTAGTGACGTAACAAAAACATACAAAATTTATCATAATTTCTAAACTGCTGGAGAACAATGGTTTAAATTTAGGCTGTTACATGTTTACATTATACTGCACCTATGGTGTAAATTTGAAAGAGCTAGCATTATTAGTAAAGAATCTGAAAATTTCAGTCCTACATACCCTTAAAGTACTTACACGTCGTAAGTCGCCATTAAGGTAGTTGTCTCATGTGTTTATGAGAACTCCTAGTGGTTTACCAGGAAAAAACACGAGTCAGTTGGAGAATTTAATGTCATGTCGGCACGTTGGCCATAGTAGCTCCAGGATTAGAGGGGCTGGACGGCGGCCAGAAGATCCGTTGTTCAAATCTCAGCTATAGCATTGAATTTTTCAGTCTGACTCTATCTTTGCATACTTTAGCCTACACACGGCCAGTGTGAAAGGACAATTAATTTCCAATTCGAACATTAATTCGCACATTTTTTCCCATTGCGATTCCTGAACAATGAGCCGGAGCTTATTCGTAAAGAAACAATATTTTTTCTTTGTGAAATGAGGTCTCTTCCTTTTCATCTCATCACTCAAACGTTGCAGTAAGCAGTAGTCAGCAGTGATACTTTTACCCTTTTCAAAGTAATCAATAGAAACAATTCCCAGTATATCCTAGGAAACTTTCACCATAACCTTGATAGTTGACAAACTGATTTTGCCTTTCTTGCAGTTGGTTGGTTCACCTGGCGCAATACACTATTTTGACCGTGATTTACTTTCTGGAGCTTAGTGATGTATCCAATTTTCATCCATAGTAATAAGCTATCTTAAAAATTCACTGGGATTTTACGGTAGAGTTACAAATTCTTAACAGAAAGAGTTTTGTTTTCCAACTTTTCATCAGGTGGCAATAAACGCGGCACCCATCTTGCACATGCCTTGTTAAAGAGCAAAACATTACTGAAAGTATTAATTGCACGTTCTTTTGATATGTTTACAACCTCAGCTATCTCAAACACCTTTAATCTGCAGTCTTCCAGTACTAAACGATATAACAGATTAATTTTGTGTCTATTCTTCGAAGGTATATTATCATGTTACATAAAAAATTTCAATCTTGTTAAACGATGGTGAAATCGATGGTGAAGTTTAACCTGAAGTTTTAGAAACATTTTTGCAACATGGGTAACTACTAGAGACAGAATCTTTGTATCGCAGCTCTGCAACATGCTGACCTTCAATACAGTGTATTGTATTCATACATTTTTCTTACGAACACATGTACCTTTTCCAAAAGAGTAATTTCAAAGGTTCACAAAACAAGTATTATGGTGGTCACTATGTGATGACCTTTTATACTCCACCCTCTCTGCATGGTCGGTAGAAAAAACAAACTAACAACGACTTTACACTTGAGGAAAAAATACTATTAGGTCAAACCAACAACAAAGAAATGGTTTAAGCCTATAATTATTTTATGCTATATAAGCTGTAGGATTTAATGACACTATGACTGCTAGGGTTACGTAGGATCAAAGGTCTGGTTTGTAGAACTTTAGAACACTCCTTATTGCAGTAAAATACGTGAGATTGAAAATCAGCTGTCTTCAAGGTCGACTCAGTGCTCCACCGCATGTGAAAAAAGAAAATAAATCACTGCGATACACTTCAAACGTACACTGTCGTAATGATCATTATACAACTGATACAACAACAAAAAAATGTTTCTGGGTGCACACAATTCCACGTTGTTGACGCCAATTTGAAGCAACAATATATGTGGCGAACAATGTTCCACTTGACAATACAGTTTGAAGCACTTTTGTTTAGCTCAGGGTAAAACAATGAGGTTTCTCACAAGGTATGCGTGGATGTGTGTGAGAAGGATATTTAATGACACTAGAATGCCCGTTTCTAACTTATTTATTCACTGCTTCTTTTTTTAGAACATCGAAATGAAGGTTGCCGACCAAGGGTTACCAATATCCCTGTTTAGAGTTACTGACGGCAGAATGTTTATTATTCGATAAACTTTATTCGTTCCTCATATATATATATAAAATATAAACCGAAAAATATCCAAGACAGAACCAGAAGACTGCCCTAATCGCCCTCACGCCTCAGACTGCTCTCATCGGCCTGACGCCGAAGACTGTTTGCATGACCACAGCTGCGCGTGTGGGTGTCTATGTAACCTTCACTTTCTGAAAGCCCTCTTCATTCCACCAAAAATCTCTTTGTGGCTGTTTTGTCATGCCATTCTGAATGATCCAAAGAATACCCTATTCTTACAAGTCAAGTGAGCCCCTTTAGAAAACTGCTAAGGACACTGTTTCTTACATTGCTTTTGTTATAACAACTTTCCCCCCAACTCAACTGGGCTTGCCCGTTTTGTAATAAAGAACCAACATTTCTTTGACATCCATCATGATTCTTTGCTTCTGGCAAAGACAGAGACAGGAACAACGACGCGTTCCTCACGCTGTCGGAGTTGGCAGGTATCGGTAACACGCCTTGTCGCGTGCTGAAACTGTTTGTAAACATACCGACATACTCCGTAGTAGCTTGCTACTATTAAGAATTTATTTGGCTTATGAAACAGTAATAAAGAAATTATTGGTTGTTTATAGCTTATGGGTGTTTAACTTGTTTAAAAATTCCGTAATGCAGTCCACGATGGCAAATATGCTGTTGGACATATACAACTTATACCTTTTAGAGGGAAGTTAATGTTTTTTTATTTTTGTTATAGAACTAACGTTGTCATGGAAACGTCTTGACTCTAATTGGCCATTTTAATCGTTACTATGACAACCGTTATGACGTACCCATCCCCTCCCATTTATTTAGACCGTTATTCCATGTGGTTACTAGCTCACATTCTAGTTTGGCGACCAGTATAACATTACTGACATTTTTCCAATACTGCCTCTTATATATATATATATATATATATATATATATATATATATATATATATATATATATATATATAATATTATATATATATTACTTTAAACATAAAAAGAGGAACCGTATGGTGAGTGATAGGTTTGTGCAAATGGGTGGGTTTAGTCTTCTTTGGTTTTATACTTATCAGCAATATGATGCAGCATGTACTCCAAGGCCGAAGAAGTATCTGTGGCAAACAGCTGGCGCCACATGTATTCGTGCAGGAGAATGCTACATTTAGGTTTTCGTAGATCCTGTACTTCATCACATACTTCCACAGCAGATTGCCAAATTGTTTCTAAGTTTTCTTGAATTCTCCTGGTTCCAGGTAAATTTAGTTCCATAAGTGTTTCTACACTGATTACACTCTGATAACCAGGTAACTCCTTTACGGCTTCATAGGGACAGCACTTGGCTCTTTCACTTGCTACTAGAGTAGAACCTGGTCTAACTTGTCGACGGACATGCTTCAGTGTTTCCTCAAGAACACCTGCTTGGTCCTGTATTATCCTTGCCCATATACGTGCTGGCATGCAGCTTGTGTCTGCAATACATCAATTCCTCATTCCATCCTTATCTGGAGGGTTAGATGTCATGTAGCCATCCGGGTAGACATTAATGACCACTACCGCATTTTCTCCACCCAGAAGCCAGTCTTGATGATGGTCCAGTAAATATCTACTTGCTACGTCACCACACTGGTCATACACTTTTTTCACCACATGGGTCTTCAAGTTGAGATTAGTTGCTGTGACATCCACCGAAGTCCTTTCACACCATCCAAGTATAGCTTGCATCACAACTTTCAATTCACACATCACTTGCATGAAAAAGGAACCATCTCGAATGGAAACTTTCTTGGTACAAGCACTGCAAGACCAATTGTATTTATCGACGACTCTTGACTTGCTCCATTCCATTTTTCCTCCAGTACAATTTGTATTTGTGCATTTTAATGCGCATCGCAATAATCCCATTTCCTTTAACCATTCACAGAGCTCTCCCTCATGTCCAGCACTTAACATAGGGCGAATAACCATGTAAAAATGTTCGCATTCTCTCGTCTGTTGTTGCTTGGAAGACACAGGGAAGTCCTTAGAAGTTGTTTCCATGTTAGTGAGGTTGGGGATGGAAGCATTATATGATAAACAGAACAGACAACATCAAAGAATTGTAGATAAATCAACCACAACTAAATGGCTTATACAGTGAGACGAGCATTTTGTTTCACGTCTTTGATAATACTAAATACAGCATTTGTAACCGAAAAGGAAGCTGTTGATATTTGCAGTAATTGGTTGAACGTATTGCACAATTAAGATCATAAGAAAGTGCTCTGAAGTTAAACAAATAAACATTATCATTGATGTAACTACTTTTACAATTTATATTTTTAATACAACTAACTGAATCGTGCGTTCGTTGAACTCCCTTCAGCTCTTCCGTACATCAAAACCATATCCGTCATTTCGACGTTCGTATAACGCTCCATATTGCTTGGATTTGTTATCTAAGTACACGCAAAATCCTCTCTGTTAGGACGGAATGTGCAGTTTTACACTGAAGAGCAACCTTCAACTGTCTGAGCTATTAGTCGACTTTTTCACAAGTAACGGCCCTTTGTCCCATTACCTGAGAGGTAGGCTAGGGTCACATGCGTTCCAGTAACAACTTTTGAGGTTCGCACACCAATGATTCCTTCGTTGGCTAATCACAAAATAATGTAATATTTAATGCAGCAGAACTTCGAAGCTGTGACATCAAAAGTCAGAATAGTTAAGTTATAAACTACGCAACGGCTATAATCGTTCGGTGTCATTTTGAAACAACCATTATAAATATCAGGACTGGTATGAGCAAACTACCACGCACACATGATGCTTTATGTAAATATGTATTTATTTAGAGAACCTCAAAACGTGGGTTTGGAACATTTTTTGGGAATCCAATGCCTTCACTGTGTAAGCATGTAAGGTAGAGAAACAATATCCTAATGTTACTTCATTCCGGAATGAAATCTAGTACATTGGAATCCCAGTAATTAATTTGAATTTTCAATTTTGCAGTACCGTATTAATAACAAAAAACTCGCGAATGAAAGAAGTTGATAAACTCAGGATGCAGTTACAGGTTTGCTTGCAGTCCTGTGAAATTCAGCGGGAGAGCTCGTACATTAGTAATAATCCGTGACGGTCCCTTAGGAGTCCATGCATGCCGTGCTGGTAGCCAACCCTAAGGTGAAGTAGGATGGGGTCACAAGGTCAATGCAACGTCATCTCTACCTCTCATATTAGGCAGATCCCCAATTATCCTCACGAGGCCAAGGGAATTCTGTTCCAGAACCACCCCATTTGCAAAGCCACCAAGGGGCGAATGGCTGGACCCCAGCTGGAGCTATTAATAGCATCACATAGGCAGACCGTATATACTGCTTCCCTGATAAGAGCGTTTGACGTTTCCAAGTCTTAACAATATCTTTTTTATGGAGGAAAGCTAAAATATACTCGTTAGTTATGCTACCCTTAGATGTTCAGCTGTCTTTCTATATAAATTGCTCCAATATCACAGTTTTATAAAAGTTTAATATTTTTAATTATTTTTTGCAAACTATTCGAATAAAATCATGTCTTTTGGAATACTTCTCGTTAATTTAAATATACTTTTATTAAATTTTAATATTTCATTTTATATCTTCAGGGAAGAATCCTAAGCAGGAGTGGCCGGCCGGCGAGGCTGGTTGCTGGGCCAGTGGTGCGGGTATTGAAAAGGCCTCAATAAATAAATACGGTTTGTCGTCTAAATTGTTTCTATTACGTATAACATTTACACTTAAACAGAAATATAACTGACATATCAGTGTTAACATTTATACCTACAATTATCAAAGCTTTGAAGTTCTCAATTTAAAATTTAGTTTTATTGTAAGTAAAACAATCGATAGTTTATTACATCTTACTTAATACTCTAAGCTTGAAGGAAAACTTATAGAACTATAATTTTATAATTATTTATGATAATTTCCTATGCTATCACATGTATATTTACTTAAATTTGAAATTAATAATACAAATGATAACTGAAAAAGCAACAAACTTAATAGCGTTGCGAGGCATTGTTGCAACGGGCGTGGCCGGCGCGCGAAGAAGACAGGTAGTGCAACGTAGATATAAAAGATTGCCGAAACAGAGAAAGAAACAGCCAGGAGATCATCAACGCTGCAAGACAATACAAGAGAGCTCAAATACACCAGGGAAAGAATACAAGCGACCCTCCCCTGATGATGATGATGATGATGATGATGATGATGATGATGATGATGATGATGATGATGATGATGATGATGATGATGATGATGATGATGATGATGATGATGATGATATATAAGAGCGCTCAGCTACGGCGGTCATCAGCGCCCTTTAAAAAACTAGTCATGGCAAAAGCCACATATAAAACTTTCTAAAAACTATGCAAGTATAACAAAACCTATTAAAATACACGTACATAAAAATCATCAATCAAAACCTATTAAAAATTTCGTTCACTAAATCCTAAACTCTAAACTAGACAAGAATCTAAAAACCTTCTCCACGGGTCTCCACGCACGGCCTACACGTGGGTGAGCCTGTTGACCGTCTCCCTCAACCACGAAGAGGAGCCCACACGAGGGAGACTGTTGGTTTGGGACCCCGGGTGCGCCAAACCCGTACCTACCAAAGTAGACCCCTGGGGGGGGGGGGGACCCTCCCCTGTTAACCATCATCAGACAGCATGAAGAAGCAAAAGAAGAAGAAGAACGCCAAATACAGCAGCACCTACGGCAACTCCTGTAATGACAAAGGTACATCCAAGTGACGACCTCACGGAAATTAAATAAATATACATACAAAAAGAGCATATATAAATAATATATAAATAATATATATAAAATTTAATAAATACAAAAAATAAATATATATGTGTAAACAGTATATACAAATAAAATAGCATAAAAAAGAGCCATCTCTCCCTCCCTACAAACCAATAAGCATGCTGGCTGAATAGGGCAAAATAAGCCCTGAAGCAGCCTTGGGTGAGATAAAGCCAGAATCCCTCTAGTAGTAGTAGTAGTAGTAGTAGTAGTAGTAGTAGTAGTAGTAGTAGTAGTAGTAGTAGTAGTAGTAGTAGTAGTAGTAGTAGAGAAAGAAAAAGACAGATAGATGTCTGGAACTTTCTATTTTTCTGATGCCGTCTTGATTGTTACAGAATGTTTCACTAATTTCTAGAACAATGAGTGGAAGTATAAAAGAAGGCGTGGCTAGTTTGCCAAGGGACAGTCCTAATTGAAGTTGATAATCGTGTGCGTGCAGCTGTGATTTGAAAGTGAACTCTTTTGTGGTCGTGTGGCAGACGACCTTGAAAGTTGTATTTGTGTATGTTACGTAATTCTACTACTGGCAGGGCTGTACAAAGACGTGTTTCTACTGAAATAAAGAGCAGTTTTAAATTCTGCAAACTAGACTCGTAATTCCGCGAACCCACAAAGTCACAATAGGTTTTCATATAACATTTAGTCATTTTACGTAAAGTATAATGCAAACGAGAGAAACGAGCACGGTAAATTTGAAGCTTAGAACTACATTTAGCGGACAATATTTTTGTAATATTATACGATATTAAATTTTATGTATGAGGGTCGCTGATAAGTCCCGGGCCTGACAATAAACAAATTACTTTTTTTCTTTATTTCTCAACATAATCTTCATAAAGGCTAATACATTTGTCATAACGGTGTTTTAATTTAATTAAACCATCGCTGTAGTACGATTTATCATGAGCCTTAAACTAACTGTTTAACTCACCAATGACCTCCACAATGCTGTGAAATCTTTGTCCTCTAAGACATTTTTAAGTTCGGGAACAGGTGGTAGTCACTGGGTGCTAGATTTCGCGAAGAGCATAAATGTTCCAGCAATTCGAACATATTTCCTATTGCAAAGACAATCATGGGCCGGAGCATTGTCGTGAGTAAACAAGATTTATTTCTTTGCCAAATAAGGTCATTTTCTTTTCACTTCATCACTCAAACGTTACAGTAAGCTTTCTTAGTAGACACTAGTGATACTTTTTACCCTTTTGAAAGTAATCAATAAAATAATTCTCCGTGCAACCCTGAAAACACTCGCCATAACCTTGTTAAATGACAGAATTGATTATACTTTATTTGGAGATGGTTCACTTGATGCAATTCACAGCTCTCACTGTGATTTACTTTGTTGAGTGTAGTGATGTATCCAAGTTTCATCCATGGTAATAAGTTGTCTCTAAAGTTTACTGTAACTTTTACAGTAGACCTCCAAATTCCTAACAAAAACAGTTTTTCTTTGTCACTTTCGATCAGATGTCAACAAACGTGGTACCCATCTCGCACAGACCTTGCGAAAGCCCAAAACATTACAAAACATTACCTGCACGTTATTTTGATATGTTTACAGCCTCTGCTATCTGAAACAGCTTTAGTATTATATCTTCTAGTACTAAACGATGTCTTTTTTCAATTAACCCTGGGGTTGTAACTTCCACAGGGCGTCCAGAGCGAGGCTCATCAATAGTGCTCGTACGTTCCAATTTAAACTCTACAATCCACCTCTTAACTATTGTATATGAAGGGGATAGAATTATAATGTACTGGCGATTTCTTCCTTGATTTCTTTATGCGTTTAGTCTTTCAAATGGAAGCATTTAATCACTGCTTGTTTTTCCAAATCCTCCATTTTCGTGAAAATTCTAAACTTGTGTTGATAGAAATGCTGTCATTCAAGGTATTGACCTGTAACTATGGATACAAACTAGAACGCAGTTGAAATATATGATGCTATTCGTCAAACTGGTCCATTGGCGACATCCCCATGTGAGGGCAGAGGACAGAAGTTAGACATTTGAAAGGTGTTACACATGACAAGGATAAAGGGAAATACCCGATGTGTGGAGATGTGATACAGGCTCGCATGGTATACACAGGTCGTCTGATAGGTCTGGTAAAAATCAAAGTTATATACTTTTTCGTGAAACTTTCACCATATTCCTCGACATAATCTCCTATGATGGCTATACCCTTGGTCCAACGATGTTCCAGGTTTTCATCCCATTGGAAATATAGGTTCCGTCAAGGACTGCAAAATACTCGTTGACGGTGACTATCGCTTCTTCTTTTGAAGAAATTTTGTTACCACCAAGCCAAATTTTCAAGTTTAGGTACAGGAAAAAGTATCTTGGAGGAAGTCTACTGAGTAAGCTGGATGAGGAACCAATTCAAAGCCCAACTAATGCACTTTCGCCATTGCGATTGCTGATGTGTGCCAATCATCCTGTTCAAAGGACATATTTTGCATTTCAATCTCGGTCTCTTTTCAGTCAAATCATGTTGCCAACGATCCAACAATGAAGCATAATAGATTGCAGTTATTGTTCTGCTTTTTGCAAGTAATCTATGAGAATTACTTTTTGACAATCCTAAAAGAAGGTTGGCTATCACCTTACAAGCTGAAAAATGGCCCTGCGCTTCTTTCGTCCATTGTTTTGGCTGCTGTTTCACTTTGGTGTGTAATGATGGATCCGAGATTCATCCATGGTCACAAATCGGCGCAAAAGGTCTTGCGGATTGCGATTAAACATCGCCTGATACTGGGTAGAAGTGTTCTTCTGGATGCACTTTTGGTCGACAGTGAACAATTGTGGCACCCATCTTGCACACAGCTATTTCATTGCCAATTTTTCATTCAGGATATTGTGCACTCCCTTAGTTTAAATGTTTACAGTTCTCAGAAATCTCACTAATTTTAATTCGGTGGTCATGCATAACCAGATCGTCGATTGTTTTATGCTGCCCTTTGTGATTACCTCAATTGGGTAACCAGAGCGCGATTCAACTTCGGTACTTCTGCGACCACGTTTAAATTCATTGATCCAAAAGTAAATGGTCTTCAATGTGGGTGCAGAGTCCGAGTGAACTTTATCCAATTCAGATTTGACTTGTGCGGCAGTCCAACCCTTCAAATTAAAATATTTCATAACTACAGGAAACACTGTTTCTTACATTTGCTCAGCTATCATACTGACCAGTTTAGCTGGCTGTAAACAATTAACTCTAAACTGTGTCAAATTTTTTGTACAATCTTTTAAATAATCAGCTTTACCACACACAAAGCTGCAAGAAAACATTTTCATCCCTTAATGGAAATTTATCAGACATACCAAGTGACCGTGTGCTAGGTATATTTCAAACAAACAAAGGTATGGAGAGAACAATTTCGGCAACAAAAGAGGAACAATGGAGCATTTGTCAAGTGTACGCCATATAATTTCAGAATGTCTGCAATACAAGCAACAACGAGAACGATGTAACCTTCCAGATATTGAACAAGCCCTCGGTAATCCGTCACATAGTATAGCAGAATTTAAGTTTCTAAAATTAATTAATTTATACAATGAAATATAATATATATTTTGTAACTAAATGTTAAATGTGTTGTTATTATTATACTACGTAAATGTCATTACCAACATGTCGCGATATGACTGTAAGTTAAAGCGACATTAAATAAATTTAATTACAAAAAAGAGGAGGGATTTTAAGGTTGGGGGAGAGGTAACTCTAATTAGGAAAGTATCTACAAAAAGAAAGCAAAATAAGTAAGGGGTATAGGTGATTACTTGAGGAAATTCAGAGAGAAAATGTTAAAAATGTTGGAGAAATAGTAACAAAGGATATAACAGAGCAGAGGTCATCAATACACGGAAAACGAGGGATTGTGTGTACTGAGAGCGGAATTTAAGGCAAGCAGGTAGGAAGGGTATATACATGATCTGAACAAATAATTTGTTATGTGCTAGGAATAGGTTAATGGTAATGCATCAATAAACAGAAGACGAGGAATAAATATTCGATACTATTCTACCATATTTATATGTGTAGGAATGGGAATTAGTAATGTCAAAATTGTCCAAAATTTAAATTTCATAGAAAATGCATCATTATTTATAAATTTTAACTTCATCTGCTCCTAACTTACGTAGATTCGTCAGGGCTGGCTGCCTTCATAAGAGAGACGCACGTTGGCCTAATTAAATGTGCTACTTCCTGTGCTGACCAAAGAATGGAGGCCTCTTGTGACCTATATAATGTCTAACTGGACAAAAGATGATTAAAACTGCATGAACAGGTAATAAACGGGATATATTCAGACATCTTCCCGTTCCTTTTCGCTCCATTTAGTGTTTTTGGAGCAGTCTCTAATTATCCCAATAAAGTTGATGGTGAACGGATGTGTAGCTTTCTACTTTCCTCTACTTTGTCTCTTCCATTTGTTGCGGCTCTCTGACATAATTGTCTTTCCAGCCCCGGCACTCATAGAAAGAGACAGTGGGCAGTTAAAATGCCAGAGGTAGTTTAATGTAATATAACTTGGAAACACAAACTAGAGCTGTAAAATGAGAAAACTTCCTAACTAGGCCCCATTTTTTGTCCCTTTAATTTAACAATTTTGGTTTGCCTTCAAAAACCATTTGTCTTTTCATTCAGCGTCCTGTTTGTTTTATCGAACTGACTTCCCAAGGGAATTAAAAGAGAAAGAAATGCTGAACATTTAATTGATATATAGAAATATAAAAACTGTAATGTTTCTGAGAAGAACGTTATGACTTGCTTCAGTGTAATTTATTTGTTGCTCGCTTTATAACTATTATTTTTGGATCGTTCCAACAAAAATAAATCTGTGGTTATTGAGGGATTTAAGGTAATTTAATGTGAAAATTTGTAGTGGAGCCCCCATTGGTACATTAAAAGGTAACACATCCTATAATTACCTGTCGAGTGGGATTGTTTCAGGAGGCAGCGCCGGTGGCCTACATTCGGCAGGACTTGATTTCTTTTCCTGTTGATCCCTATATTTCTTTGGCGATTCCGTACTGGCTAGGTAAATGCTAAGAAGCTTAGATGTATCCCCCAAATTGTACATACCTTCATTTCTCATCACTTTACTCTATTGAAGAGTAAATCCAAACTATCAAGTTAATCTCTTTGGAAAGGACAGTCTGAGACATAACATAACACATTGGTTCAGGATTTATGTATTAGCAGCTTTTCTTTCTTTCTTCATTTTAGCAAAGTCGTGCTAACGAAACTTCATGGCAACATTAACAAAAAGTAAAGAAATTCTTTCATAAATTGAACGTTTGACATCCATAAAATTCAGTTTGTCGAATATAAAATAAAATGCAAAGCCATTGTGAAGATTTGACACTTTATTTACATACATAATCTACACAATAATTAATAACTTCTATAATTATGATGATAATAGACGTGAATGTATGTATTATATGTTCCTCGAAAAATAACCGGGTTTGTTTAAATATTATCTTAACTGCATTAGCTATTTGTGTTCTGTATAGTACCAAACATTTTCTATTCCATGACCCAAAAATCCAAGGCTACCTATTTAAGCTTTATGTAGGTTTAATGTATTCAACAAGCGGTGTTTTGCAAACCCTTTTAATGATTTAGTAATTTAAGAAATGGTATTAAATAGGCGCTTTGCAACCTGTCTCTGTAGAAGTAATTGCGCTTTTTGGCTGTAGACACACGCCCGTTTTACTTCGTTGAATACACGTGCAGCAATCAGATAATATAATGTATCTATTGTGATGTTGATGACTCTTAAAGTTGCATTTTCAACTTAACAGTTCAGATACATATCAAGAATATGACAATAAGAAATAATATATTAGAAGTGAGCAATGGATTAAAGCTCATATTTCGCTGAAATTGTGTTTTGTAGCGAAATGTACATTTTTTATAGATTAGATCATATTCTTTATCTTATGGTTTATTATTAATTCAGGCTGAACAATAATCTGTGAGAATTTGCAAATTAATTAATAATTACTACATTATATTTATCATAATAAGTGCCCTAAATATATATTTTAATACAAATTTAAAAGACATTTTTCAGAAAATCTAAGAAACTAATATTTTTATTAAATAAAGGATAGCTTTGGGTGAAGGCTTTAGTTAAAACTTTCGTTCCATTCTCGGAAAACGCTTTTCTTAAATAAAAACAATAATAAAAAATTCGTTTGAAGTATTTAATTGGAGATATTCGATATATTATTGAAAAAATGATACCACAAAGAACTAAAATAACAAATGACCACAGAGATTAATACTTAACCTTCAAAACATTATTTATACCAAATTCTTCGGATTTTGTATCTTAGGCAAAGTTAACATATAAATTCATTAAATTTATGTGAATAAGTTGGTAATGCTTCGAATGCGGGTTCGACAAACCAATTTCAAGGACAGTGGGACGTGTGAATGGCTTAAAATGTCTTATAAAAGTCTACAAAATTTTACTAATGCAATGATATTGTGCATTATAGGTATTCTTACATTTTAAGTACTTTAAATGGAGATTTAATTATGGCGTCACCTATATCACTATTGAAATTCAAATTGCTATAACTTTGTGATTTGTTGCAGCAGAGCTAAGCGGTAAATTTTATGCTTGTTGGTATCTCTGCTGCGGAACTGGCCGCATGTTTCTTGCAGAAGGCTCTCACAATATGGCGAATTGTTTACTTTTCAAGCACATGTGAATTATAGTTACAGTTTTGCATACAGTTCAAATTATCGAGTTCAGCGTTATCTACTCAATGTGCTTTGAAGCTTTGCCAGAAATATGGGCAGAGTAAAGCCTTTTGGTAGGAGAAAGGCAGTGTTTTGGTGAAAAAGCACAAAAACAGTGACATTGAAAGTGTAACTAACCTTCCTAGTTGTAAACTTTTAACATCTGGGAAAATACTGTCTCACATACAACCAGATGATAACAACAGCTTTTGGATAGATAACAGTGGAGTTCAGAAGAGTTTTGTAATTATATATTTATCGCTGTTGTCTAAACTGGTGCAGAAAAGTGTTACGTGTAAAGACTGTGGAAATGTTGATTGTGTCAGTATAGTGGAAAGTACCAGCAGTAGAAAGAGGCTTGCAATTAGATTATCTGTGGTATGTTCAGTATGTAGAATTGAAGACAATGTAACTCTGCAATGACCTCAAAAGTAGTAGGTGCTACTAAATGTTGTGAAATTAATTTAAGATTTGTGTATGCCATGAGATGCATTGGTAGAGGTAGGAAGCCAGCAGTCATTTTGTGTTCTAATGGATCTGCCACCACCAACAGCAAAGTTTAATTTCTGTTTGGACAAACTACTGAATAGTTTGGAAGAATCTACACAGTTGCAATTGAAGAGGCAGTATTCATAAATGAAGGCAGCAGGGAGATAAGAGCAGCTTTGGATGGAACCTGGCAAAGTCTAGGACACACCTCGATCAATGGTGTTGTTACTGCTACATCATTAGATACTGGCAAAATAAGTGACATTGAGTGTATGACAAAACATTGTCACCTCAGCAGCAGTGGTAGGGAACACTCATGTCCGAAAAATTATTCTGGGTGCAGTGGTGGCATGGAATGTGAATGTGTAGTAAGTACATTTCAAAGGTTTGAACAGTTGCACAATGTGAGATATATAAATTATTAGGCTGTTGGAGACTTTAAAGGTTACAACAAGGTTACTGAAGAAAAAGTCTGTGGGGATACTGCAATAAGTAAATTAGAGTGCTGTGGAAATGTCCAGAAAAGAATGGGATACAGGTTAAGAAGATTGGGAAAGGAAATGAAGGGCAAGAAGTGCTGTGATGGTAAACCACTTACAGGTAAGGGGCGACGACCAGACAAGGCAATAGAGGAACTGCTACATTATTACCTAGTCATAGAAAAAAATATTGGTCCGGATATGGATACAATGACAAGAGCAGTATGGTGTAAAATGTGAAATGTGTAGTGCTTAACGCCCGCTTTTACTACATACGGCACCGCAGGCGTTGACACTGATGATACATGAGATGAAGATGGAGCACCGGTGGAATGAGATGGTGGGGGAAACCGGAGATCCCGGAGAAAATCCGCCCCAGCCCCGTGTTGTCCACCACAAATCTCACTTTGCGGTAGCCTGGGATCGAACCCGGGCCGCCTTGGTGAGAGCCAAGCGGTCTAACCACTAAGCCACGGCGTGGACTCAGTATGGTGTAGCTTCTTCCACAAGTAATCTACTGACAACAATCCTCAACATTGACTCTGTCCACCTGATATTGACGAGGACTACTGGTGTGGCAACAACAAAGCTCTGGCTGGTAATGGGAATTATTCCTATAATCATTACCCTCCATTAGCAGTCATGGAAGCAATCAAACCTATTTACAGGGATACTTCAAATCCTGATTTGTTGCAAAAGTGCTTTTATAGAAACACACAAAACCCTAATCATATATAGGTGATATAATAATAATAACCCTACGGCTGGCCCCATAGCTCAGTCGGTAAAGCTAGAGGTCCAGGTTCGATTCGCGGCGGTGGGGTTGGGGATTTTTCTCCGACCAAGATAATTCCCCATCTTCCCCAGAGTCTGGAAGTATGAATGAGAGTGTGAATGTGTACCTGATCTAATGATTAAAACCCAACGAATACGAGTTAACACCTTCGATATGTTCCAAAGAAGAACGGCCGCCGATGTGACCATTGCAGTTAAAGGCTTTCTCCGACCAAGATAATTCTCATCTTCCCCAGAGTCTGGAAGTATGAATGAGATTGTGAATGTATACGTGATCTAATGATTAAAACCCAACGAATACGAGTTAACACCTTCGATATGTTCCAAAGAAGAACGGCCGCCGATATGACCATTGCAGTTAAAGACTTTCTCCGACCAAGATAATTCCTCATCTTCCCCAGAGTCTGGAGGTATGAATGAGAATGTGAATGTATACGTGATCTAATGATTAAAACTCAACGTATACGAGTTAACACCTTCGATATGTTCCAAAGAAGAACGGCCGCCAATGTGACCATTGCAGTTAAAGGCTTTCTCCGACCAAGATAATTCTCATCTTCCCCAGAGTCTGGAAGTATGAATGAGAATGTGAATGTATACGTGATCTAATGATGAAAACCCAACGAATACGAGTTAACACCTTCGATATGTTCCAAAGGAGAACGGCCGCTGATATTACCATTGCAGTTAAAGGTTTTCTCCGACCAAGATAATTCCCCAACTTCCCCAGAGTCTGGAAGTATGAATGAGGGTGTGAATGTGTACGTGATCTAATGATTAAAACCCAGCGAATACGAGTTAACACCTTCGATATGTTCCAAAGGAGAACGGCCGCATATAAGACCATTGCATTTAAAGGCTTTCTCCGACCAAGATAATTCCTCATCTTCCCCAGAGTCTGGAAGTATGAATGAGAGTGTGAATGTGTACGTGATCTAATGATTAAAACTCAACGAATACGATTTATGTTCCAAAGGAGAACGGCCGGCGATTTGACCATTGCAGTTAAAGGCTTTCTCCGACCAAGATAATTCCTCATTTTCCCCAGAGTCTGGAAGTATGAATGAGAGTGTGAACCTGACCGTGATCTAATGATTAAAACATAACGAATACGAGTTAGCACCTTCGATATGTTCCAAGGGAGAACGGCCACCGATATGACCATTGCAGTTAAAGGCTTTCTCCGACCAAGATAATTCCTCATCTTCCCCAGAGTCTGAAAGTATGAATGAGAGTGTGAATGTGTACGTGATCTAATGATTAAAGACGAGTTAGCACCTGCAGCCGCCGATATGACCATAGCAGTTAAAGGCAGGTTATAAATTGAACAAGGAAAAAAAACCTAATGAAAGTTGACACTGCTGTATATGGGAATGCATTCCCAAGACTGTTTTCGTGAGTGTAAATACCCTAAAACTGGGTGTTCTAAATGCAGTGATGTGTTTTAATGATGGTTGCACAGCGAGGGCATTGAGGTGGGTTACAATATATCTGGCCTAATCACAACGCTGCAGAAAAAGTTTGCTCAACAAGTAACCAAAGAGGCTAGGATTGTCAGAAGAAGCCTGAAGGGGATAAGAGAAGAGCAAGAACCACTGGAACAAGGGGATTATGATGCAGGAATGTTTGAACTTCCGGTGAGTTGGCTTTTTGTTTCTTTTGCATTTTCCATCAAGTTGCAATTTACATTTTTGGGTGTACATGTTGGATATATATGGGGATACAGTATGGACTTGTTCAGTAAAAGCTACTTCCAAGAAAAATTCTGTACTTACTATAACATGGTGCACGTTTTATGGCTTGGAGAACAAAATACACTGTTTCGCGCAAATCCAAAGGCATTAGATCTCGTAAGGCGAGGCATTTGTTAGGAATAGTTTCTTGTAAACTGTGGGTAGTTTGTTTCGTACTGATTCTCTTGGCCAGCAGTGCTATAGTGTGACTTTGTGGGTTCGTAGTGTTAAACGTTTTGTTTGATGGCATCTAAAATGCTGTTTATTTCAGTAGAAGGACGTTTTGTACACTCCATACAGGCTCTAAAATGACGTGTCATACAAACAGTAGTGTTCAAGGTTGACTACCACACGTAAACAAACGAAAGAATGCACTTGCGGTACACTTCAAAGCTCCACTACACAGCTGCACACAATTAACAGTTCTCAACTAGCAACTGACACTGCTTTTATAGCCGCGTCACATATATACATCCAGTCCCTGTTTCTACAAATTAGTGGAAGAATCACGATGCAGCGGGAAATTTCAGATTATGTCTGTCTCTTTCTCTCTCGGCAAGCATTTAGCGCTGCGTGCCCATATCTGTCTCTGCCCACGCGTAGCTCCGACTTTGCGCGGCTTCAATGAAATAATGCAATCGGTGACAATAGAGAGCCCAGATTAAGATGTTTGTTAAGTATTACTTACATCTGCTTCTAGCATAGCAGCAACCCAGAGAAACCCTTCATTTGCCCTCCTGAGTAGCAGTTGTGAGGAGGTTACTTTTTCATTTCAGGTTTAGCCTCTCTCGACACATTTCTGTTTGGAAGCGAACATTTTAAAACTCAAAAATTAGCAGAGCATGTGTCAAAACGCTTCGCTAGAAATCTTGCCACAGAAATTTTAATCACGTTATAACGGTAGTTGGCCGTCTGCAAGCTAAACCACATACCGGAACGGAGGTGACACTCTGCCGGTGACATGTCGCCCCAACTTCAACTTATTGTTTGCGGTGGTAGTGGAGTTTGCTGGGGCGGAAGCAACCCGAGTGAACTGTTGCATGTGAGAAACCTCGGAGCGGGGAATAAACATGAGACTAAAACTAATTCATCCCAAGTCTCACTTGCAAAAGCAATACGACATTTTATTAAAAAATGCTATCACTCCAGAACAGTTTCTGTCTGTACAAGACATACCAGAAGTATAACCTCCAAGAGAAATGTTCGATGTATGGATAACTTTTATAAAGAAGGTGAATATTGTTCAAATAATGTATTACATTTCAGTCTTCAAATCAAGCAATTTGACATTTAGGGATTTGAATTACTCGTAATGCTTTTCTGAAACGATAGCCAGTTTAGCTAAAATGGTATGCTCGATGTTATCTTGTATTAACATCGGATATCAAAAACGTAGAGTCAGACTGAAAAATTCAATGCAATAGCCGGGATTTGAACCACGGATCTTCTGGTTTCCGTCCAGAAGCTCTACCATTGAGCTACTATGGCCAACGTGCCGATATGACATTAAATTCTCCAACTGACTCGTATTTTCCCGGTAAACCACTTAGGAGTTCTCATAAACACATGAGACAACTACCTTAATGGCGATTACAACATGTAAGCACTTTAAGGCCAGGGCTTTATAGTTAACCACTATTAGGTCAATTAATGGAAATTAATTGTTCTTTCACAATGGCCGTGTGTAGGCTAATTTTTCAGTCTGACTCTACGTTTCCACAATTAGCCTACACACGGCCAGTGTGAAAGAACAATTAATTTCCAATAATTAACCTAATAGTGGTTAACTATAAAGCCCGGGCCTTAAAGTACTTACATGTTGTAAAACGCCATTAAGGTAGTTGTCTCATGTGTTTATGAGAACTCCTAAGTGGTTTACCGGGAAAATACGAGTCAGTTGGAGAATTTAATTTCATATCGGCACGTTGGCCATAGTAGCTCAATGGTAGAGCTGCTGGACGGAAACCAGAAGATCCGTGCTTCAAATCCCGGCTATGGCATTGAATTTGTCAGTCTGACTCTACGTTTCCACAATTAGCCTACACACGGCCAGTGTGAAAGAACAATTAATTTCCTTCAATTGATCCGGTATCAATGTTATACATCTTTTACTCCTAATCTGTTAGATTTTACAATTGGAATTTATATCTGAGAATACTCCACATGATTTCATTGATGAAAATTCACCATTTCTTCTCACTAGCCGTATACAGGCTAAGAATTTAGATATATAGAATCAACCTGAAAAATTCAATGCCCTGGCCGGGATTAGAACCACGGTCTCCTGGTTTCCGTCCATTCGCTCTTATCTATTGAGCTACCATGGCCAACCTGCAGTCCTGACATTAAATTCTCCAATTCACTCTTATTTTTCCGGTAAGCTACTAATTTGTTTGTTTGTAATTTTACGTCCTCCAACGTTAAGTCATATCGGACGGTGAATGAAATGGGTGAAATGATGCTCAAATGTGTCCAGGATCCAAGGAGCTTAGAGTTACCCGACATTTGTCTTTCAGGATAAGGACAAACCCCGGAAAAAACCTTACCCAGATAACTCACCCTGACCGAGATTTGAACTCGGGACCTCTTGAACGTGAGGCAGACATGCTACCATCTACGCAACCGAGGCGAGCAGGTAAACTACTAAGGGCTCTCGTTTTCGAGATGCACCGTTTGTGGCGACTTACCATGTTAAGTACTTTAATCCCAGGATTCACCATTAAACTCTTATGATTTAAGTTAATTGACGGAAATTAATCATTTCTTCTAACATCTCATTAATGTCGCAGCGCAGGGCATAAACGTGTCGGCACAAATCGATAATAAACGTCGGATAATGTTTCACGAGCTTGCATGAGCAGTTAACGATAACGCGGCGAATGATCACAAAGGTGGCAAACTGTGTTATCTCAGATAAAGGACTCGCCGCCACTGGTAGGATTTCATGTTTCGAAGTTTCTAGAGATATCTCGATTGACGGAGAATGGTTGTTTTTCTTGTTTGTTCGTGAATGTTCTTGACTTATGAATGGATATATAAAAAGAATGGCGACACGCCAGCAGAGTCAGTTGTGAAACAATTGTTGTCAACAAGAGTGGGTAAGCAGTAGTGAGTGAGTGTGTGGTGTTTTAGGGCCCGTTGACAACAAGGTCATTTGGGCCCGTTGGTAAGCAGTAGTAGTTGTGAAATGAGAGATAGCCAGCTGTGTTGTAACGAGAGCAAAAGATCTAATCTGCTGTCACTGTTTATTATTTTGATCGACCTTGTAAGACTCTGTATATGTCATTTAATGTTCTTACGTGAGAATGGAATAGTGTCTCTCAAAGAAAGTAAGGAGATTTTTAATTTCTGCAACTCGACCTTTTAATTCTACGAACCCACAAAGTTACATTAACTTAAATAATAAGAGTTTAACAAAGCCTGGGACTCAAGTATTTACAACAATAAGCCGCCACAAACGATATATCTCGGATACGATAGCCCATAGTGTTTTACCGGGAAAATATATGAGTCAATTGGAGAATTTAATTGGCCATGGTTGCTCAATAGGTAAGAGTGACTAGACAGAAACCACGGAATACGTGGTTCAAATCCCGGCCATGGCATTGAATTTTTCATGTTGACTCTAAACTTTACATGATAATTTTCCTCAAATGCCATTTTTTTAAAAATTATTTAACTAATTCTGACTCACAAATCGTTATACAATCTTGTTTCAATTACCTTGGTTCCAATCAAAAAGTTTTATGCAGTTTTAACAAATAATAACCCAAAATATTGAAAATAAAGTAAAAGGTATGGGAGATGCTATTGTGTCAAGAAAGTTCCGGGAATTGATCAATGAAACACAAAATATGCATTATTCGTCCAAATTTAAATTACCACCTTCAAAATAGACCCTTTCCGAAATTATACTTTTATGACAACGAATAATCTAATTGTCAAAACATTTTCGTAAGCATTTTTAGCGATCCTTGTCCATTATCGACGCGAATTATTCTTTATGTCTTCTATTGACTGAAAACGGGTGCCACGAAGTGGCAATTTGAATTTTGGAAAGAGAAACAAGTCGACAGGAGTCAGACCAGGAGCATATACTGATTGTTCGATGCGATTTTTTGAGTTTTTCGCCAGAAATTCGTTCACAAAGATAGCCTTCATGAGGTGTCGTTCCACAAAACTGGGTTTTTCGCCCGAAAACTTCTTTAAAATGCTAAGAATCAATTTGTGACATTCAGTGGCAATGTCTCTGAGACGTAGATGACTATTTTCAGATACCATTTCCTTTAATTTAGCGAAGCTCAGTTCAGTTGAAGCTGTTAATGGCCGACCAGAGCGAGACAAATCTTCCACCACATCTCGACCAATTTTGAATTAACTCTACCACTTATACACACTTGGGTTTGATAAAGTAGATTCAACGTACTCCCTTTGTAACACTCCCAGCGATTCGGCACACGAAATACCATTTGCAATGCAAAATTTTGAGACACACTCCTTGTTCAATCCTTTTATTCATCGTAAAATCACTACACATCACATTTGGATGCACTATCAAACTGGCGTTCTGTAAACAAATTAAATGGCAGATGACAATCAAACTGCTCATCGGTATAGAGGAACAGTGTACCAAATTAGCCAATACAATAATTTCTTATTCTGGAGCCTTATATGACCCGCTCTTGGTACTTTCTTAACAGAAGTTACATATAAGTCTGAACCATTTCAATAGGTCATAATTTTTGAACCAATAATAGCACACACGTACAACTTTGGGAGAATATAACACACAATTGGGGGATTAAATTACACTACTTACATGTCAGAGAAAATGCTGGAAGGTTCCTGTAATTTATGTCCTTCAACGTTAAGTCATATCGGACGATTAATGAAATTGGTGAAAAGATGCTCAAATGAATCCGGAGTCCATGGAGCTTAGAGTCATCCGACATTCCTCCTTCAGGATAAGGGGAAACCCCGGGGAAAGCTTATCCAGGTAACTCACCCTAACCCAGATTCGAACTCGCGGCCTCTTGAACGTGAGGCAGATACGCTGCCATCTAAAATATCGAGGGGGGCAATGTTGAAAGTGAAATGTGTAGTGTTTAACGCCCGCTGTTACTACATACGGCACCGCAGGCGATGACACTGATGATACATGAGATGAAGATGGAGCACCGGTGGAATGAGATGGCGGGGGAAACCGGAGGTCCCGGAGAAAACCCGCTCCAGCGCTGTGTTGTCCACCACAAATCTCACTTTGTGGTCACCTGGGATCGAACCCGGGCCGCCTTGGTGAGAGCCAAGCGGTCTAACCACTGAGCCACGGCGCGGCCTTCAATGTTGAAAGTGTCCTCCAGCAGCATCTATACATTTTTACACTCGTCTCACCATATTCTCTGAAGTTTTACGGGGAGTACCCTCGCTAATGTTACTTATTTCGGTTTGAATGGATCCCCTGAGAACATCAGTTGTCAATGGCCTGTTTTTGTACACTCTATTTCTTAGATACCCCCACAAGAAAAAATCCGGTGAGGTTAGGTCAGGTGATCTGGTGGGCCACAGACCTTCTGAGATCATTCGATTATCAAAGAAACTATTTACAAGTTCCATGGTGTCATTAGATGTATGGCACGTTGCTCCATCTTGCTGGAAATAACCTTCTGTCAATTCGATATTATCCAGCTGCTCCACAAATGTATTGCAGATACCCATATAAACTTCAGTGTCTACAGTCATATCAAAGAAAATTGCACATTATAGACTGTCAACAGTTAGGAGTATTGCCAGAGCCACTGCGATCACTGAAACAAATTTCTACGTTCTATGAGCTTTCAACGGGAAGTTATGGCCTATTGAAATGATCTGCAAGACCCAAAAACGTGTTCGAATGAACATTTCCAGCGCTCTGTTGGCGTAGTTTAGGCGCAAAAATTCCGAGTTTTGGCGCCGATTAATTATTGTAGATGAAACCTGGATATACCATTATAAGTTCACGAAACAAAACTACAGTACAAACAGTGGACTGCAAAGGAAAACCGGCTCCAAAAAGAGCAAAAACTTTCTTTATCGACTGGGAAAATGGTGCCGACAGTCTTTTAAAGGTATTCATCGAATTTCTATAATCGATTATCATCAAAAAGGAAAAACCATTGCAGGAGTATACTACGAATCATTACTTGATAAGCTGAAGGTAGAATTTGCTAAAAAACGGCCACATTTGCAGAAAAAGAGAATCCTGTATCACTAAGGCAACGTACCGTCTCACACCTCAGCGGTTGCTATGGAGAAAATCCACGAATTTCGGTTTGACCTGCTTGAACATTCGCTTTGCTCACCAGATGTTAGCCCAAGCGGCTTCTTTTGATCCCTCATCTGAAAATTGCGCTTGGAAGACAGAGATTTTCGTCAAATGAGGAGGCAATCAGCTTCGGGAACAATTATTTTGTAGAGAAAAACATCGAATGCTATTTGGGTGGGTTCCAGATATTGGAGCATCGCTGGGAGAAGTGTGTAGAGTTACAAGGAGACTATGTTGAAAAACGTCGAGTACTATTTGGACGTGTTACAGAGTTGGGAGCTTCGCTGGGAGAAGTGTGTAGAGTTACAAGGTGAGTTTGTTGAAAAACGCCGAGTACTATTTGGACGAGTTACAGAGATGGGAGCATCGCTGGGAGAAGTGTGTAGAGTTACAAGGAGACTATGTTGAAAAACGTCGAGTACTATTTGGACGTGTTACAGAGTTGGGAGCTTCGCTGGGAGAAGTGTGTAGAGTTACAAGGTGAGTTTGTTGAAAAACGCCGAGTACTATTTGGACGTGTTACAGAGATGGGAGCATCGCTGGGAGAAGTGTTTAGAGTTACAAGGAGGCTATGTTGAAAAACGCCGAGTACTATATGGACGGGTTACAGATATGGGAACATAGCTGGGAGAAGTGTGTAGAGTCACAAGGAGACTATGTTGAAAAACGCCGAGTACTATATGGACGGGTTACAGAGATGGGAGTATCTCTGGGAGAAGTGTGTAGAGTTACAAGGAGACTATGTTGAAAAACGCCGAGTACTATATGGACGGGTTACAGAGATGGGAGTATCTCTGGAAGAAGTGTGTAGAGTCACAAGGAGACTATGTTGAAAAACGCCGAGTACTATATGGACGGGTTACAGAGATGGGAGTATCTCTGGAAGAAGTGTGTAGAGTCACAAGGAGACTATGTTGAAAAACGCCGAGTACTATATTCGACGGGTTACAGAGATGTGAGCATCGCTGGGAGAAGTGTGTAGAGTTACAAGGAGACTATATTGAAATATTAAAAAAAAATCTGAAAAATGTCTTATATCTTTATTAGGTTGGAAACCTTTGAGACCACTTCAGAATCTTCAGACACGAGACAGAGTCTTCACTGGTATCCACGGGCAATCCTTTTTCCTTTTATAAATCATCAGCGCCATCCTTCTATTTTTTTTTTTGTTGCTATTTACGTCCTCCAACGTTAAGTCATATCGGACGATGAATGGAATGGGTGAAATGATGCTCAAATGAGCCCGGGGTCCATGGAGCTTAAAAATTACCCGACATTCGTCTATCAGGACGAGGGAAAACCTCGGAAAAACCTTATCTAGGTAACTCGCCCTGACCGATGATGCTCAAATGAGCCCGGGGTCCATGGGGCTTAAAAATTACCTGACATTCGTCTATCAGGATGAGGGAAAACCCCGCAAAAAACTTATCTAGGTAAATCGCCCTGACCGATGATGCTCAAATGAGCCCGGGGTCCATGGGGCTTAAAAATTACCTGACATTCGTCTATCAGGATGAGGGAAAACCCCGCAAAAAACTTATCTAGGTAACTCGCCCTGACCGATGATGCTCAAATGAGCCCGGGGTCCATGGGGCTTAAAAATTGCCTGACATTCGTCTATCAGGATGAGGGAAAACCCCGGAAAAAACTTATCTAGGTAAATCGCCCTGACCGATGATGCTCAAATGAGCCTGGGATCCATGGAGCTTAAAAAATACCCGACATTCGTCTATCAGGATGAGGGAAAACCCTGGAAAAACCTTATCTAGGTAAATCGCCCTGACCGATGATGCTCAAATGAGCCTGGGGTCCATGGGGCTTAAAAAGTACCTGACATTCGTCTATCAGGATGAGGGAAAACCCTGGAAAAACCTTATCTAGGTAAATCGCCCTGACCGATGATGCTCAAATGAGCCTGGGGTCCATGGGGCTTAAAAAGTACCTGACATTCGTCTATCAGGATGAGGGAAAACCCTGGAAAAACCTTATCTAGGTAAATCGCCCTGACCGATGATGCTCAAATGAGCCTGGGGTCCATGGGGCTTAAAAAGTACCTGACATTCGTCTATCAGGATGAGGGAAAACCCCGGAAAAAACTTATCTAGATAACTCGCCCTGACCGATGATGCTCAAATGAGCCCGGGTCCATGGGGCTTAAAAAGTACCTGACATTCGTCTATCAGGATGAGGGAAAACCCCGGAAAAAACTTATCTAGGTAAATCGCCCTGACCGATGATGCTCAAATGAGCCCGGGTCCATGTGGCTTAAAAAGTACCTGACATTCGTCTATCAGGATGAGGGAAAACCCCGGAAAAAACTTATCTAGGTAACTCGCCCTGACCGATGATGCTCAAATGAGCCCGGGGTCCATGGAGCTTAAAAAATACCTGACATTCGTCTATCAGGATGAGGGAAAACCCCGGAAAAAACCTTATCTAGGTAACTCGCCCTGGCCGAGATTCGAACTCGAGACCTCTTGAAGGTGAGGCAGACACGCAGGCATCTACGCTACCGAGGCGGGAATCCTTCTAGCTTCATTATGTGCCACGAAATTGGGGAGAAAACTCGATGAAAGGTAAAGGATGGGAAAAAAGCTGTGGCAGGTGAGAAATCAAGCAACATTAGAGTACCAGAACCGCGAAAAGCAAACCCTCCCCCCCCCCCCCGCGAAAATGTGGAATAAGTCATAAGTTAGTCTACAGGTTTATGTAAAAAAGGTAACACCAAGGTATTATCCAAATTCTGTTTCAGGTCCAAGAACCTGATACTCGGGTACTGAGATCATAAGTCCTCGTTTTCAGCTTTAGTCTAAAATTTCCAGATTTTCTATTTTTTGTCATTTGTAGTGACTCGCAGTGTAATAAAGCACATAGCTATATTAAATCCGACCTGTTTCAAATATTGCTTCCTGATGTGCCCATTGGGTCGGAATATCCTTTGAATGTCATCTCCTATGTCCTTTGCTTCATATAGAACCGATGGCACATCACTAAAATGTAATACATTTGCACATCTATTCACATTTCCTTTCGCTCGATTTAACATGTACAAACCCTGGCAGCGAGCGGTAGAGTCAAAAAGAGAGGGTTGTCGGGGGAGAGCATTTTAACGCCATGCTGCTTGTTAACGAAGAAAGGGCACATCCAATCTACCGGAGAGCTCGGTTCCATTAGAAAATGGGCGAGCTCGTCATTTTCCCCAGACACTTCGCCATTTGCTTCCTTGTACATCAATGATATTTGTTCTTCCAAATATGTCTCCATATGTGCATCTCTTTTCATTATCATATTATACGTAACAGCAAAGCCAAATAGGATGTGTATGAGAACACACCAACATTTAGTTTCAATAG
This sequence comes from Mantis religiosa, assembly GCA_030765055.1. Taxonomy (NCBI): domain Eukaryota; kingdom Metazoa; phylum Arthropoda; class Insecta; order Mantodea; family Mantidae; genus Mantis; species Mantis religiosa. The sequence goes on along the minus strand of CM060951.1, from coordinate 23,614,251 downwards.
CAGAGAGATTACCCACAAACAAAAGCTAGGTTTAATCTTTATTCAACATTAGTACTAAAATTCTAATAAGGGGTGAAATCAGGGACAGACATTCATTAAGGGAATAAGAGGTCAGTCTTCACTAATATTCTGAAACGTACAGGTATCTTTTAACTTGAAAAACAAAATTATTTTATAAAATAGACCTGAAGCTTTCCTGGCGACGAATATGTTCAATTTTTTCTCGGGAAGCAACGACGTTTCGGGAGTGTGCATCTCTCCCATCAGGATATTTATAAAATGTTATAACCACAAATGAAACACTGGATATAACACAAATATAAACAAAGACAAAACATAATCAATATTCGCGATACTGAACAAAAGACTGTTTTCAGTAAATTAAATGCCAGGTCAGGAGATGGAGTGAGTATATAAAATTAACTGGGTCAAAGAAACGTAACTACTTAACTTGATTATCAAGCTGCAATGATCTTTGGAAATTAATTGTTCTTTCACACTGGCCGTGTGTAGGCTAAATTGTGGAAACGTAGAGTCAGACTGAAAAATTCAATGACATAGTCGCGATTTGAACCCCGGATCTTCTGGTTACCGTCCAGCCGCTCTACCATTGAGCTACTATGGCCAACGTGCCGATATGACATTAAATTCTCCAACTGACTCGTATTTTCCCGGTAAAGCACTTAGGAGTTCTCATAAACACATAAGACAACTACCTTAATGGCGACTTACTACATGTAAGTACTTTAAGGCCCGGGCTTTATAGTTAACCACTATTAGGTCAATTATTAGAAAATTAGTTACTCTTTCACACTAGCCTTGTGTAGGCTAAATTGTGGAAACGAAAAGACAGACTGAAAAATTCAATGCCATAGTCGGGATTTGAACCACGGAACTTCTGGTTTCCGTCCAGCCGCTCTACCATTGAGCTACTATGGTCAACGTGCCGATATGTCATTAAATTCTCCAACGTGGATTACTAAGTGGTGGACTAAGTGGTTTACCGGGAAAATACGAGTCAGTTGGAGAATTTAATGTCATATCGGCACGTTGACCATAGTAGCTCAATAGTAGAGCGGCTGGACGGAAACCAGAAGTTCCGTGGTTCAAATCCCGGCTATGGCATTGAATTTTTCAGTCTGACTCTACGTTTCCACAATTTAGCCTACACACGGCCAGTGTGGAAGGACAATTAATTTCCATTAATTGACCTAATGGTGGATTACTATAAAGCCCGGGCCTTGAAGTACTTACATGTTGTAAGTCGCCATTATGGTAGTTGTCTCATGTGTTTATGAGAACTCCAAAGTGGTTTACCGGGAAAATACGAGTCAGTTGGAGAATTTAATGTCATATCGGCACGTTGACTATATTAGCTCAATGGTAGAGTGGCTGGACGGAAAGCAGAAGATCCGTGGTTCAAATCCCGGATATGGCATTGAACTTACTACGTTTCCACTGTAATGATCTCTGTTTCTTAAACCTACTGATTTCCATTTTAAGGCTGGCTTCTAAGAGGAGCTGAACTGAAATCCAGCATCACGATTAAGTGTGCTCCTTTCCGAGGAAATGGCCAAAGTCTCCTTAATTCTCCGCTCCCAGTAACCGTTGCATATTGCCGAAAATTGGCTCTATGGTCATTATCATTCTCTGCCAGTCCGGAATTCTCAGTTTGCATTAAACGAGTGCTCAGTTCATGTTCGATTATTCTAGTAGCGATGGTCCTTCCGGCACCTATATACGGTGTCCCACATTCACAGGGAATGCAACACATTCCGGAAATAGGAAGTCCAGTTTGTCTTTCACTAGTCTCAACAGATGTTTAATCTTCGGAGGTGACTTGTGGATGGTCCTGATGTATTTGACGAGAATTCTGCTGATTCTGCCGGATAGATTGCCGGTAAACGGGATGCAGGCTGTAGCGGTAGGCTTATCTGACGTTTGCTGTATTACAGGCTTCCCTTTCCTAGCTTTGGTGATCGAGACTTCAACGTCATATTCGGAGTAAGTGAGTCTCAGGTGCTGTAATTCTTGTTTTAAGTGGCTGGGATCAGAGATAGACTGTGGGGCAGTTTATTGCTAGCTCGGCTTCCTGCCCGAGAAGAAATTGAGCAAAATTATTTTATATTTTATTCATTTGTAATAATGACTACCAACATTAATTTATTATACCATAATTCCTAATGCTTACAACTTAGGAAGCTTGCAACCCGCGGTAACAATCGCCCCAGAGAAACAGAAGCGAAACGCTTTGTCACATTACTAAAGCCCGCGGGCACTTCTCTCCCATCATTAAAATATACCACTTTGTTCCCCTCACTCCTCTTCCCTATTCTACCTATTACTCGGCACTGTGTTGAGGCCTATTGACTTTCAGGTGACCAGCGCTGTGATCGTTCCTTATCGGGTCTTATCTGGTCGGTTAGAAGAGTGAAATATTAGTAAGTTGACATACAGTAAGTTACGAAATACAAATAGAGTGATTGGAGGCTGCGTGTGCCTATATGATATGTTTTCTCACGCCTGCCGATGTATGGATGTTGCTATCCTGAAGACATGATTATATCTGAACAGACTATACATACACTGGACCCGCGGTGTATGTGCGATAAATTGAGGTACACATCTCTGTGTTACGAATTTTTTCCGAGAAGCCTTCTCGCCTTGGCATGTAGGACATCGTACTGTCCGCCCATCATAAGAAGGCTAGCTGGGTTTGAAGAGCGAGAGTGGCTTGAACTGTTTATCTGCTCTGTTAGTGGACCTGTTTACTAAGAAACGAGTGTATGAGAGTATATATGAGTCACCCATGCTGACAGATCTAATGTTCGTTTCAGTAACTGCAATGATAGATATTATGTACAGATACCGAAATTATGGTTTGCCAGAAGTAAAGAATCATGATGGATGTCAAAGGAATGTTGGTTCTTTATTACAAAACGGGCAAGGTCAGTTGAGTTGGGGGGGGGGGGAAGTTGTTATAACAAAATCAATGTAAGAAACAGTGACCTTAGAAGTTTTCTAAAGGGGCTCACTTGACTTGTAAGAATAGGGTATTCTTTGGATCATTCAGAATGGCATGACAAAACAGCCACAAAGAGATTGTTGGTGGAATGAAGAGGGCTTTCAGAAAGTGAAAGTTACATAGACACCCACACGAGCAGCTGTGGTCATTTAGTCTTCGGCGTCAGGCCGATGAGAGTAGTCTGAGGCGTGAGGGCGATTAGGGGCAGTCCTCTTGTTCTGTCTTGGATATTTGTCGGTTCATATATATATATATATAAAGTTTATCGAGTAATAAACATTCTGCCGTCAGTAACTCTAAACAGAGATTGGTAACCCTTGGTCGGCAACTTTCATTTCGATGTTCTAAAGAAAGAAGCAGTGAATAAATAAGTTGGAAACGGGCATTCCAGTGTCATTAAATATCCTTCTCACACACATCCACGCATACCCTGTGAGAAACCTCATTGCTTTACCCTGAACTAAACAAAAGTGCTTCAAACTGTATTGTTAAGTGGAACATTGTTCGCCACATATATTGTTGCTTCAAATTGGCGTCCACAACGTGGAATTGTGTGACACCCAGAAACATTTTTGTATCAGTACTGTCTACCCGCCACAAGAAGGCAAGCAGGGCCTGAAGCGGGAGAAGGGCTGTTTTACTGCCCTGTTAATGGATCTGTTTACTATGAAATGAGTGTATGAGAAAATATATGAATCATCCATGGTGCCAGATCTAATGCTCGTTTCCGTAACTGCAGTGATAGGTATTATGTGGTGTCTACCTGCCACACGAAGGCAAGCAGGCCCTGGGCTCTTTATCTACTCTGGTAGTGGATCTGTTTACTGCGAAATGAGTGCATGAGAGTACATATGAGTCACCCATTCCGTCTGATCTAATGCTCGTTTCAGTAACTGCAGTGATAGGTATTATGTGGTGTCTACCTGCCACACGAAGGCAAGCAGGCCCTGGGCTCTTTATCTACTCTGGTAGTGGATCTGTTTACTACGAAATGAGTGCATGAGAGTACATATGAGTCACCCATTCCGTCTGATCTAATGCTCGTTTCAGTAACTGCAGTGATAGGTATTATGTGGTGTCTACCCGCCACAAGAAGACAAGCAGGCCCTGAAGACGCAGAGGGGCTGTTTATCTGCTCCGGTAGTGGATCTGTTTAGTATGAAATGAGTGTATGAGAGTACATATTAGTCACCAATGCTGTCAGATCTAATGCTCGTTTCAGTAACTGCAGTGATAAGTATTATGTACTGTTTACCCGCCCCAAGAAGGGAAGCAGGCCCTGAAGACGCAGAGGGGCTGTTTATCTGCCCTGGTAGTGGATTGTTTACTATGAAATGAGTGTATGAGGGTATATATGAGTCATCCGTGCTGTAAGATTTAATGCACGTTTCAGTAACTGCAGTGATAGGTAATGTGTACTGCCTACGCTCCACAAGAAGGCAAGCGGGGCCGAAGAGGGAGAGGGGCTGTTTATCTGCTCTGGTATTGGATCTGTTTACTAAGAAATGAGTGTATGACAGTACATATGAGTCACCCATACTGTCAGATCTAATGCTCGTTTCAGTAACTGCAGTGATATGTATTATGTACTGTCTACCCACCTCAAGAAGGCAAGCGGGGCCTGAAGAGGGAGAGGGCCTGTTTATCTGCTATGGTAGTGGATCTGTTTACTATGAAATGAGTGTATGGGAGTACATATGAGTCACACATACTGCCAGATCTAATGTTTGTTTTAGTAACTGCAATGGCAGGTATTATGTACTGTCTACCCACCACAAGAAGAGCAGCGGGGCCTGAAGAGAGTGAGCTGCTTGAACTGTTTGCTCTGGTAGGGGATCTGTTTACTACGAAATGAGTGTATGAGTATAGGTGTCATCGAAGAAAGAAAACCGGAATGGAATAGAATGATAAGAGAATACCAAAAATAAACAGATCAACCAAGAGGACGACAAAAACCTGGACGACTAAAGTAGAGATGGGACTAGGCCGGAACAGACCACTTGGCCTAAATTAGAAAAGGAAGAAGAGGACCTGTTAGACTTGGTGTGACTACTACAGTGAACAATACGATAGAAGAAGCTAAGATTAAACAAAAATTGGTGGTTGCTTAATTATTACTTAACCTTAGTTGTATTGTTGACCTGTAAAGCCTTTTGGCATTTACTGCATTGATCTGAATAGTCAACTTTGGCTGTTAAAAGGTTTCAGGAGAACATATTTAATAGGTATATGGTATCGGTAATAAATAATTAAGCTTGTTTAATATAATCTGAAAGTAAAAGTAGTGAGGTATGCATCCGCAGTGAATAAATGTTAATGCTAGTTTTTTATAATTGCAATCAGAATTGATAATTATAAAAAACCCAGCAATACAAATTAAAAGTTGAAGGAATACGTGTACCTAATGTTTCGATAATTTGTGAAGGGATATGCGGAGATATGCCTCATTGTAAATATTAACGTTGAAGCCGGAAACTAACGTTATGTTGGCAACTCTGACCGGAAGCCTTGGATTGTAAGCAGGAAGCCGTATATTACTAGAAAGGCGTTATTTATTGGGACCAGTCTAAACCTCTGGCGGAAGCCCTCAGAATTTGTGGGACCATCATCCTCTTCGCTTCAGAGCGTTCACGAAAAGTATAATTAAGGCAGCATGAAAGTAATTAAGAGTTCGTCCTGCAGCATTATTAAACAATATAAAGAATAATCTAGAAGCTATGAAAGTGATTGTGGACGTTATTGAGTATTCCCCCCCCCCCCCAAAAAAAAGGAAATCGTAAATCTGAAGCGAACAAAGGTGAGTATCATCGCAATAGCGTTCCTATTTCGAAGATCAGTTAACTGTAATGAAAACATGGGAATAATCATCCAAAATTACCAAATCTGAACTAACTGTCCAGTATAAAAGTTCAGCTGATAGATATTTGAGTACCGTTCAACCGATAAACCAGCAGTTTTTTGAAGAGCACTTTCCTTTCCAAATATTTTCAATAGTTACACAGTTTTAGGCGGGTTGGAAGCTGAAATGATCGATTGGCTTGAGTATTAGAGCGGTATAGGTAAATTACGGTATCTAATATTACTAAATATATTTGGAGTTAATACATGAACCCTAAAAATTCAATGTTCATCGCGTATGTTTCCTTCCATTTGGTCTAACCAGTTGAGCTAACACGACAGTATTTCATTAAATTGTCAAACTGACTTACAGTTTCACAGATAAACCTAATCTTGCCATGATAATATCAGGTGTATCATTAAGTATTCTAAATACCAAAAATAGAAGATAAATTACATCTCTCTCAAAAAACGTCCAGCAACTCAATTTCATCCTCACAAGAGATTAAGGAACTTCTACCTGACAACATCACGACATCCGACGACATTGTCTCCTTAGGCGAAACTGGTGTATGTTTTCCAGTTTCAAAAGTTGGTACTGAACCTCAGAAGATTGCTGATGGGCGGGGCCACAAGTCTCCTGGGAATGAGGAAGAGAGCTTCACATTCAGTAGGTGCAATAATGATAGTTGAAGATGGTCACCACAAGTGGCCGAAAACGTTCCAGAGGTTGCAACAACAGAACCTTTGTAAGTACTCCCAAAATTACATACTCATATAAAACTAGAGACAATAAGTAATCTTACTTTTTGCAAGGGCTGTCAGCAAGGAAACCTAATAGAACACATGTTCAAAGAATTATATAATTAGGAGTCAGGAGCACACAGACTCAAGTACTGGTTACTGCAACTTACTACCCCTGTGGTATGGTATGTTGAGACGAGTGCAAACATGTATAGATGCTGGTAGAGAACACTTCCAACATTTTCTCTGAGATGTAAATAGTGTAATGTAATTTCCCAATTGTGTATTATACTCTCCCAAAGTTGTAAGTCTGTCCTATTATGGCCTATTGAAGTAGTTCAGGGTTATATGGATCGCACTTCATATTTACATTCATTTAAAAATGGCATGCTATAAATAATTCTAACACTAACAGAAATTCCCTAAATAATAAAAATGTATTGGATAGCGATAAAGCACTGTGCGCGGCATTTATAAAATATAAGACAGGTAATTTGGCTTTGTAAACGCAGGCTTTCAATAGTCCATGATTGACTCTTAAATAATTGACTTGTCAAATAAAATCTGGGTAAAAATAATAAAATAGCTCATGGCTTCCATTTGGAGATATGTTAAAGAGGATAATGCTAAAAAGTACTCGCTCTTTAACAACTTTTGGAGTATTTAACTGTCATATGATTACATATTCTGCTTAAAACGTACATGCGCACTGGGGAGTATAAAAGACACCTAGATGTTGCATTCACAATGGATTTGAAGAGAAAACCGTTGTAAGCTGAGTCACACTGTCAGCATTGCCCTAGCGTTCATGTAACCAAGGTGAAACTGGATAGTATATACAGCAGCAAAATTCCCCCTCTGCTTTTTTATTCTGGGCTGTAAGTTCCAGTTGGTCCAAAAAGGAAGCACAATATAATTAGTTTGTAATATCAGTAGTATGTCTACATATGTATTCTGAATATAAAAAGGAGATAAAACATGTGTTTCTCTCCATTAAACCGATTTTAGTAAATCGTTTACCATTAAAACATATATCTTTGAGTGGACGTGAGCCGTAGGACATCTCCTTTTAACTAAAACAAATGCTGATCACTAAAAGGTTTTTTCGAATCTTCTGAAAAAGTCGTGAAGCTGTAGAAACAAAGGTCGTTAATTGCTTTACTCCACCGAAAGTACATATGAATCACTTGGAACTTACACAGGAGCCATATCCGAATAAGTGCTATTGATGAGCGGTTTTCACAGCATTTTTTGTAGTTAAGGGCTCCTAGGTTTAGCGTACAGATGCATTTTAATAATATACATTTTTTAAAATGGAAGAATGCCCAATTACATAAGAAAATCAAAAGTAGGGTAAATTAAAATGTTAATATAATTTTCGCAAGATTGTAGTACCAGTAAAGAGGGTGATGAATAATTGCCGAGATGTTTGACATCTATTGGGATATCTTTCCGTATACAACATACACGAACGAACTACATTCTTCTTACAGTCTCCGTACACCAGGGCTTTCTCTGTATTAGTAAATCTCATCTTCATTCACAACCTACTGCTTGAACTATCACTAACTGACTAGAATGTCGCAATGCACAAATGAACGTCAAACACATGTAAACAAACCATAAAAACATCATATCTAGCGACTAAGCCGACAGAATGGATCCCATAATTGTCTGTCTGCAAAAGTTGTAAAATAACATAGCTCGTAATACTGTCACTAGAATCCTGCGGAAAGTACTATCAAGATTCTAATTTTCCATAACTTTTGATTTTGTTATGTAATTAACCATTGCTATATTTAAAAAAGAATAGCACTTTCGATTTCGGAATTATTGGCAGTGAACGTTTTAGGTAATTCACCCGCTATATACAGGAGGTTTCGAAACGATATCGAACGAATATATCGAAATAGTTTCCCAGCTTCCATGCGACACATATAGATAGCTTTTACCACCAAAAGAGCAGCAAAAAAAAAAAAAAAAAAAAAAAAAAAAAAAAAAAAAAAAACGCTTTGGAATGAGTGGATTAGGCAGTTGCAGGAACAACACCGCGTGTTTCACGCTATCGAAGTTCGCAGATAGGTGACACAGCGTGCCACCTGCTGTAGCTCTTTGTAAACATACCAACATACTCCGCGGTAGCGTGCTACCATTAAGACTGTACTTGGCGTATGAAAGAAAGAATAAATAAGCTATACTTAAGTTGTTTGTTTATGGGTGTTAGATGTGTTCCAGCATTCTGTTATAACAGTCGATGATGGCAAATGAGCTGGTGGACATATGCAGCTTAAACCTTTAAGAGGGAAGTTAATGTTAGTGAGATTGAGGAGGGAAGCATTAAATGATAAAAACAAATCATAGAATTGCAGATAAAGTTAACCAAAACTAAATGCTTTGTGCAATGAGACAAGCATTTTATTGAACTGTGTTTAATAGCACTAAATAAAGCATTTGTAACTTAAAACGAAAACAACGAAAACAATGTCAATTAAGATCATAGCATTATGAGCAACCTCGGAGGTGTCCTAGTTATTAGTCGACTTTTTCACAAGTAACTGCCCTTTGCTCCACTACATGTAAGGTAGGCTACGGTCACTGATAAAGAGGAAGGAGCAATGCTTTTGTTTTCGTGGCCGGTGCGTCATAATAGCAACTTTTGATGTTCGCAACCAGTGGTTCCTGCGCTGCCTAATCACAAAGTAATGTCACATTTAATGCTGTATAAAATTATATCTAAGAGAAATTCGACAGCGAAATTCGGACTACTTAAGTTATAAACTACGAAACGGCTATAATCGTTCGGTGTCGTGTCGTTTCATTCTATATATTATAGAATGAATTTCCTAAAGCTTGTTTAGATGTAACTTGAATTTAACATTCATATCTTCATAGAATGAAGCCAGAAGTCATGAAGAAGATGTTTACAAACTTAAGAAAAACAACACAAAATTTAACACTTAACAAAGTCAATACAGTGACATCATCATGCGCACTTAAATAACAGCTAAGGGGTGCAACAATAAACTGACACTCCAGCACCGGGCAGGTCCGTGATACAGAGAAGTGTTTGTCGTATGCTCACTAGAAATGTTATTTATTGGATACCACACCGTGCACAGCAAAACACTACTATTATGCTGACTAAAGGTACTGAGAAGGTACTGAACTTCTTGGAAGCTCTCTCAGACTTTAAATTGACATGAAAATATTGTCTGCCAGGGCTTAAGAGTGTGTTCCGAAATGCCCGATTATTAAAAAAATGAATACAAACAATACCTCTTTGAAAACCATCCAGATTTAAAAGCTGAACTATTTGCACTGCACGTTGGTCTAGGTGGTTTAGTTCAGTAGTTTACATTGCCAGCTATTTTGATGCCGTTTTTGTTCTGTTTTCTGAAAAAGGAAAGCTTTCAATTACTGCGCAAAAGTTGTTAAATGATCATTTTTGCGATGGCAAGTGCAGCAATATTGTAAAGGTACAGGCAACCCTTGTTTTTGAAAATTACAGAATGATAATACATCCAATATTGGAATTTCAATCTAAACCAAAACCTGTGGCCTATCTTGATTTATCCCGAATTAACTCGCTGAGAGCTAAATGTGAAATATTTGAAAGTGGTTACTTTGGAAACAAATAACTACACTTGTAGATCATACCTTGGATGCCAGGGTTAGAGAAGCCGTAGAAGGGAATCTAAATGAACTCCATTAAGATAAAATAATCTAATGATTTAATAACCACCAAAGCTTTAGATCATTTTTTTTAGTCTTCCAGGCTAGTTACTAAATCAAGTATAGGTGATTTAAATGATATGATAACAGCATTTAAACAACTAAATTAATTTAAAACCAGTGGTATTACTTGTGATTCTGATTTGTTTCTTTGTTACAAAGTGCTTTGTGACATTGCTAACAGCAAAGCCATGGTAACAGATTAGATGTAGTAACAGTACTCTTGTCATTGAAGACAAAAGCTGATTCTTACAGCAATTTCTGTGAAAAGTCCCTTCAATGTCTTTGGTTGCCGATGTCAAACGCTGACAGTGAGAGATTTTTCTCTACATATAACTTAGTTGTGACAGACAACAGAACAAGTATACAAAGGGAAATATCACAACTTGTTGTATGCTGCAATTTCGAGATGTCTGATGTTTATTTTTTATTTTATTCATGTTACCGACTATCTGCTGATTTCAAATATCTTAATATAGAAAAAAGTTGTTTAATCATTTGTGCTATTCTAGTTACCTGTTACTTTTAATTTCAGCCATGCCATTACTAATTAATTCTCCCTAAAATTTGCACGAAATTAATGTGAACTTATAGTAAAGTATTCACCACAAAACTCCACCAATTGAAATTCTAAATGTGAATTTTATAAATAATTGTCACAACAAAATTTTGCCTCTGACGATAATAAAGGGGATTGTACAAAATTCATTTTAAATGTCAGAATGGGGAATTTTAAACAAAAGGGTCCATCGATGAATGTTCAATCATTTCAGAAAGTGAATGCAATTATCTCTACCTCTGCAGCTTGGGATGATACAGTTTAGACCAAATAACAATAAGACAGAAGCGTTTTGGCTATAAACGTTAATATGCACTTAGAATATACAGTTCTGATATTAAAGATTTCTCTTTAATCTTTCGCTTCTCTAAACTCAGTTTCTGTATGAAATCATCATCAATTCATTTTTATATTACTTCCTCATTTAACGAACCGAAAAGTATTTGTGTTTAAACACCTTATCGATTCAATTTAGGAATTTTTAAAGGTACTTGGGTATAATGAGGTAAAATATTATCGCCGATCGCATTGTTGCAGCTGGCGTGGCCGGCGTGCAAAAAGAGATAGATTCCGCAACGTGGAGATTAAAGCTTGCCGAAACAGATGAAGAAAGAGACACATAGCTTAATCGAAGGTTCGATTTCGTGTTTATTACAGAACATTCGATTAATTTCTAGAAATATAAGTAGAGGTATAAAAAGAAGCAGCGACTAGCCAGTAGACGGAGTCGTAATTGCACTCGTGTGCGTGCAGCTGTGAAAGTGAACTCTTTTGTTAGTGGTAGAAGACCTTGAAGATTGTATTTGTGCATGCTACGTAATTCTGCTACTGTAAGGTTTGAACAAAGTGTGTTTCTACGGAAATAAGGAGCATTTTGGAATCTCTGCAAACTGGACTTTTAATTCTACGAACCCAAAAAGTCACTATGTAATTTTTTGACACAGTAAATTATCGGCTAAATACTTTATTTAGTGATACAAATGCCGAGCAATCCTTTAAGAAGAGGAATACAGACAAATCTCCCAATATGTCAACGAACGTAACAAGTTTTTCAGCTATATTTTAAGTTAAATATTTCATTTTTGTCATTTCCTTTTGATTATAGAATGATAAATTTTAGCTTTCATTAGAGGTACACAATCCAGGATGTAATAGATGTTGCATCGACTTTCATTAATATCAAAGGCGTACTGTAAGGGTCGACAAATTTTGTGACGTCACTATCTTCCTGAGAATCGAGAGCAGACAAATGTTACTGTAGCACTGGGGCTCACAACGGCCATTATTCTGAAGAACCAAATGATAGCGGCACCACAGGAACAAGATCTCGTTCTAGATGTGTCACTCTCCAGGTAATAGATTGCCCATTCCTTTGGTTCAGGTAGGATCCGTCAACTGTCATTGCGATATATTGTTTTAGCCCTGTGCCATCTGCTGTGAAGCCTAAGGGAACATGCACAAAGCTCTCAAGCTAAAAGGCACTGTTTTTATAAGCAGATATATTTATCCCGATATCAGGGAGATTTACATTTTTCCTATTGTGCTTCTATTCTCTCCATTACTAAACTATTAGTGAAGGAAATGATATCGCGTAGCAGTACATGACAGCTAACGTCTAGTTAATTTATTTAGAAGTAATATAAAGTATACTCCTGAATTAAATTTATCAGAAGATCGACAATATTAATATGAGAATGTACTGGCTATCTCCACAATGCTATTTCCAAAACCTTTTACTAAGAAATTTCTATTGATATGTACATGAAAATGTTAAGGCATGTTCTTTAAACCAATATTTTAAACAATACCTATTATTATTTGAACATTTTTACTAGTACTTTGTTATAATGTTTTAGTTTTTGTACAAAAAGCACTGAAATTTAGGAAAATTTTATTTTTTTAAATACGTATTATGAATCTCAGAGAAAAATCCCTTCTTATTATTATTCTAATGAGTCTCCTTAATACATACAGGGTGTTACAAAAAGGTACGGCCATACTTTCAAGAAACATTCCTCACACACAAAGAAAGAAAATATGTTATGTGGACATGTGACCGGAAACGCTAAATTTCCATGTTAGAGCTCATTTTAGTATTTCTCTTAAAATGTAAATTGAAATCATTCGTGCAGACAATTGTCAAAATACCCCATTGTGGTTCATGCACGATGGAGCTCCTGCACATTTCAGTCGAAGTGTTCGTACGCTTCTCAACAACAGATTCGGTGACCAATAGATTGGTAGAGGTGGACCAATTCCATGGCCTCCACGCTCTCCTGACCTCAACCCTCTCGACTTTCATTTATGGGGGCATTTGAAAGCTCTTGTCTACACAACCCAGGTACCAAATGTAGAGACTCTTCGTACTCGTATTGTGGACGGCTGTGATACAATACGCCATTCTCCAGGGCTGCATCAGCGCATCAGGGATTCCATGCGACGGAGGATGGATGCATGTAACCTCGCTAACGGAGGACATTTTGAACATTTCCTGTAATAAAGTGTTTGAAGTCACGCTGCTACGTTCTGTTGTCGTGTGTTTCCATTCCATGATTAATGTGATTTGAAGAGAAGTAATAAAATGAGCTCTATCATGGAAATTAAGCGTTTCCGGACACATGTCCGCATAACATATTTTCTTTCTTTGTGTGTGAGGAATGTTTCCTGAAAGTTTGGCCGTACCTTTTTGTAACATCCTGTATAAAAAATTCATATGTTTTGGTGAATTAGTCTTTTAAAAAGTGTACCGGAACCTGAAAAAATGTGAAACTGAGAAAAACAGCTTTAAAATTTATATATTGATTACTGACTTCTCACATGAGTTAGAAAATTCCTCCTGCATAGTCTTGACCCTCTGTACTCTCACTTGTTCTTTTCAAGTTGCTCTTCATTTGTCTTGCCTTCTTGGCCAGTTCTTCAACTATTTTATCTGCTTTCAGGTTTCGCAGCTCATCAATTTCTGTATATGACTACTATTATGATTAGCACATGTATTGTGTGAACTAGGCCTACTAACCTCAATATTACATGTGGTTTCATCGTCTATTGTATTTATACTTTCTACATTTACTTTTCTATGTTTAGCAAAACGATTGCCTATAAACTTTCCTTTCGATATGTTTTTGGCCTACCCATATCATTTATTCACCAATAACTACTACAAAATATTATTCAGAACAAACCACTGTTTATATACATAGCCAAAGACAAAAGAAAAACTAGTATGATTGGAGCTGCAGTAGCACCAGTAGAAAGATTGGAAAATCCCTTACAAAACAAGACATAGTTCAGGAATATCTGTTCATAATTACAGAAGTTAGGATCCATTATCTGAAAGCTTACGAAAAGGAGCGTGGCAAAAACTTAACACTCACCGATATAATAAGCAAATTAGGTATAAAATATTTCCCCAATGAATTTTTCAACTACTTATTTGCAATATAGATGGATGACATTATAATAAAATATAAAAAAGTGAATTTTAACCCCAAGTGATGTACCTCCTCACCTTAATGTAATTAAATACGATGTGCGTTTAACTTATAACACCTCCTACTCTTTTCTTCAGGACTGGAACCGGATAAGAACTTCTGTTGTTTTTCAATACACGCGGATACTTTGTGAATTCGTGACAGAGATGGCAGCACGGTACAGTGCATAGAACTTTAATGGCAGGGACGAGAGTTAGGACTGTTTCTGATACTTAGATTGCGACGTTTTCATTGCAAGAACAGCGTGTAATCATTCGTTTTCTACATTTTCGTGATGTAACACCTATTGAAATTCATCGCCAGTTGAGTGAGGCATGTGGTGATGGTACCATGGATGTGTCTAATGTGCGTTCCTGGGTGTGACAGTTCAGTGAAGACAGAACATCGTGTGACAACAAACAAAGACAGTTTATTGAGACATGTGGTGATGGTAACATGGATGAGTCTAATGTACGTTCCTGGGTGCGACAGCTCAATGAAGACAGAACATCGTGTGACAACAAACAAAGACAGTTTATTGAGACATGTGGTGATGGTAACATGGATGTGTCTAATGTACGTTCCTGGGTGTGACAGTTCAATGAAGACAGAACATCGTGTGACAACAAACCAAGACAGTTGAGTGAGACATGTGGTGTTGGTAACATGGATGTGTCTAATGTACGTTCCTGGGTGCGACAGTTCAATGAAGACAGAACATCGTGTGACAACAAACCAAGACTGTTGAGTGAGGTATGTGGTGATGGTACCATGGATGTGTCTAATGTACGTTCCTGGGTGTGACAGTTCAATGAAGACAGAACATCGCGTGACAACAAACCAAGACAGTTAAGTGAGGCATGTGGTGATGGTACCATGGATGTGTCTAATGTACGTTCCTGGGTGCGACAATTCAATGAAGACAGAACATCGTGTGACAACAAACCAAAACAGTTTAGTGAGGCATGTGGTGATGGTAACATGGATGTGTCTAATGTACGTTCCTGGGTGCGACAATTCAATGAAGACAGAACATCGTGTGACAACAAACCAAGACAGTTTAGTGAGGCATGTGGTGATGGTAACATGGATGTGTCTAATGTACGTTCCTGGGTGCGACAGTTCAATGAAGACAGAACATCGTGTGACAACAAACCAAGACAGTTGAGTGAGGTATGTGGTGATGGTAACATGGATGTGTCTAATGTACGTTCCTGGGTGCGACAGTTCAATGAAGACAGAACATCGTGTGACAACAAACCAAGACTGTTGAGTGAGGTATGTGGTGATGGTAACATGGATGTGTCTAATGTACGTTGCTGGGTGCGACAGTTCAATGAAGACAGAACATCGTGTGACAACAAACCAAGACAGTTGAGTGAGGCATGTGGTGATGGTAACATGGATGTGTCTAATGTACGTTTCTGGGTGCGACAGTTCAATGAAGACAGAACATCGTGTGACAACAAACCAAGACAGTTTAGTGAGGTATGTGGTGATGGTACCATGGATGTGTCTAATGTACGTTCCTGGGTGTGACAGTTCAATGAAGGCAGAACATCATGTGACAACAAACCAAGACAGTTAAGTGAGGCATGTGGTGATGGTAACATGGATGTGTCTAATGTACGTTCCTGGGTGCGACAGTTCAATGAAGACAGAACATCGTGTGACAACAAACCAAGACAGTTGAGTGAGACATGTGGTGATGGTAACATGGATGTGTCTAATGTACGTTCCTGGGTGCGACAATTCAATGAAGACAGAACATCGTGTGACAACAAACCAAAACAGTTTAGTGAGGCATGTGGTGATGGTAACATGGATTTGTCTAATGTACGTTCCTGGGTGCGACAATTCAATGAAGACAGAACATCGTGTGACAACAAACCAAGACAGTTTAGTGAGGCATGTGGTGATGGTAACATGGATGTGTCTAATGTACGTTCCTGGGTGCGACAGTTCAATGAAGACAGAACATCGTGTGACAACAAACCAAGACAGTTGAGTGAGGTATGTGGTGATGGTAACATGGATGTGTCTAATGTACGTTCCTGGGTGCGACAGTTCAATGAAGACAGAACATCGTGTGACAACAAACCAAGACTGTTGAGTGAGGTATGTGGTGATGGTAACATGGATGTGTCTAATGTACGTTCCTGGGTGCGACAGTTCAATGAAGACAGAACATCGTGTGACAACAAACCAAGACAGTTGAGTGAGGCATGTGGTGATGGTACCATGGATGTGTCTAATGTGCGTTCCTGGGTGTGACAGTTCAATGACGGCAGAACATCGTGTGACAACAAACCAAGACATTTGAGTGAGGCATGTGGTGACGGTACCATGGATGTGTCTAATGTACGTTCCTGGGTGTGACAGTTCAATGAAGACAGAACATCGTGTGACAACAAGCCAAGACAGTTGAGTGAGGCATGTGGTGATGGTACCACGGATGTTTCTAATGTAAATTCCTGGGTGTGAAAGTTCAGGGAAGGCAGAACATCCCGTGACAACAAACCAAGACAGTTGAGTGAGGCATGTGGTGACGGTACCATGGATGTGTCTAATGCACGTTCCTGGGTGTGACAGTTCAGTGAAGGCAGAGCATCGCGTGACAACAAACCAAGACAGTTGAGTGAGGCATATGGTGACGGTACCATGGATATATCTAATGTTCGTCCTTGGTGTGACAGTTCAATGAAGGCAGAACATCGTGTGACAACAAACCAGGACAGTTGAATGAGGTATGCAGTGATGTTACCATGGATGTGTCTAATGTGCGTTCCTGGGTGTGACAGTTCAATGAAGGCAGAACATCGTGTGACAACAAAAAAAGACAGTTGAATGAGGTATGCAGTGATGGTACCATGGATATATCTAATGTTCGTTCCTGGGTGTGACAGTTCAATGAAGGCAGAACATCGTGTGACAACAAACCAAGACAGTTGAATGAGGTATGCAGTGATGTTACCATGGATGTGTCTAATGTGCGTTCCTGGGTGTGACAGTTCAATGAAGGCAGAACATCGTGTGACAACAAAAAAAGACAGTTGAATGAGGTATGCAGTGATGGTACCATGGATGTGTCTAATGTGCGTTCCTGGGTGTGACAGTTCAATGAAGGCAGAACATCGTGTGACAACAAACCAAGACAGTTGCGTGAGGTATGCAGTGATGGTACCATGGATGTGTCTAATGTGCGTTCCTGGCTGTGACAGTTCAATGAAGGCAGAACATCGTGTGACAACAAACCAAGACAGTTGAATGAGGTATGCAGTGATGGTACCATGGATGTGTCTAATGTGCGTTCCTGGGTGTGACAGTTCAATGAAGGCAGAACATCGTGTGGCAACAAACCAAGACAGTTGAGTGAGGTATGCAGTGATGGTACCATGGATGTGTCTAATGTACGTTCCTGGGTGCGACAGTTCAATGAAGACAGAACATCGTGTGACAACAAACCAAGACAGTTTATTGAGACATGTGGTGATGGTAACATGAGTGTGTCTAATGCACGTTCCTGGGTGTGACAGTTCAGTGAAGGCAGAGCATCGTGTGTTGTTGACACCTGAATAAAAGTTGCAAAGAAAAACTGTTTCTGTTAACAATTTTGGGCTCCGCCGTAAAAATACCAGGGAACTTTTGAGACGGCTTTTTAACAGGAATGGAACTTGTATACATCTCTACACTCCAGAATGTAAACCATGGTCTAAAAAGTAACTGTACTAGATGAACCAACTCCAAAAGGGACAAAGTCAATTTTGTCAGATAAGAAGGTTATGGCGAGTGTTTTCTGAGATGCACAGCGAATTATTTTTATTGCTTACTTGGAAAATATTAAAAGTATTAGTGGTGACTACTGCGCGAGCTTACTACAACGTTTACATGATGAGATGGGATGAAAAGGTCTCCTTTAGCAAAGAAAAGAAGTCTTGTTTCTTTACGACAATGCTTGGTCCCATCGTTCAGTCATTGCAATGGAAAAAATGTGTGAATTATAGTTCGAATTTCTTGATCATCCACCCTATTCGCCAGGTCTAGCTCCCAATGACTACCAACTGTTCCCGAAACTCAAAACTTTTCTTGGAGGACGGCGATTTGACAACAACGAGGAGCTAATTGATGCGGTAAACAGCTATTTTGACGACCATGATAAACCACACTACAGAGTAAGTTCCAGGTATAAGTAGTGTACAGGACGCTGAGGCAGTATCAAAATCACTAAAATTGGTGGTTTTAAAATTTGTGAGTAGTGTAGATTACCAGATAGTGAGGTTATTACTTGAAAACCTTACTGAAGATATAGAAAAGTTAAAACCAGTGGCAAAGGAAACTAGGGATGAAAAACTATGTGTTCCAAACAAATTTGTTTCCCTACTAGTAGTCTCTTATATAAATTCATGTGTAACTTTTGAGTTATATGGATCTGCACACAATTTAATGTGCAATAACAGAGATTAAACAAGCTTTTAACGGAACCTTCAAGAATGTAGTTTCTCAAAATTGCTAGAGCAACTCCTCTAGGACATTAATAAGAGAAACCAACTCCTACAGAGAGGTGTTTTCATCTAGAGAGTTAAAAAGGCTGACCCATTGTTTTAAATTCTTACTGTCACATCCTGGGAAGTTAAGTACTCAGTTTATTGTTTACGCTGCTTTTCACTTCTAGTTACGGTTATTATATTGGGCTGTGCAGTAAAAAGTCGGCTTATAGCTGATTTATGTGGCTATACTACTAGTTCTAAATCAAGGAGACGTAATTCAGAAAATGAAGTTGACTAGAGCTGTATTTTATTTACCAACTTGTACGTAGGTAGTCATGAAACGTTACTCTACAATTAATTAATTGCGTAATGCAGCATGCAGCTAACCTAAGGGCCGCGGGGGTTAGCGCATACCCGCTCGGCTATCTGGCCGGAGGTGCAATTAATGCCCTGAGAACAATAGTCACTACGTGCCTTTCCCAGAGAGGTTTGTTTTGTCAGTACCTTTTCCAGAATGTTATCTGCGTATTAGGGTCTATATTCACTAATTCCCGTTGTTAAAGTAGACAGTTTAGTTCAGTTAAAACTAGAAGCACCGGCGATTATGGTCTACCGAGAAGGACCAACCCGTCATTTTGACGGGTGTATTTGGCCTTTTTTAAAAATATTAAACAAATTTGAATGCGTACCAGTTAATTTAATGTTCAAAGCATAAACTTGGAAGAAGCGTAGGGACAGTGAAGCACAAATTAGTACAAAATTGAATCGAGAAGATATTGACACATTGCTTCGCTCACACTGTTTATTCACAGGACATGTTTCAAGAGCTCTTGCTCCTATCATCAGCTGATACTCGACTAGTGCAAGTTGTAGTGGTTTCCTCTTTACCCGTTTTGTCAATAGATGACGTGATGTACTTGTCAAAGATGTCCGGTGCTTGAGTTTCAAAATTCATGACTCTATGACGATTTTTGTTGATGAAGATTTTTTCCCATACGGAAAGGTCTATGGGGTGATTAACATATTTTATTAGAGATGTTTCCAAGTTGATGTCATGTCTAGTATTCAAAAAATAAAAAGCCACTGCTGATTTTTCGTTTCACCATTTTTAATGTTTCTTAGATGTTCTTTAGTTCTGATGTTAATATTTCTTTTTGTTTTTCATATATAAATTTTAGGGCAAGTTTCACATTTGATCTCATAGATTCCTGGTTTTTCTTTGGTAGTGATTGAATTTTTGGGAGGGCCTTTTAATAAATTTCTGATATTAAACCTATTTTGAGGTGCAAGATTTATGTTGTGTTTTGAGAAGATTTTTTGGAATTTGTTATTGGCTGATGGGTGGAAGGTGAATTTTTAAAAAAAAATTTTCTCTTCTTCTCCTGTAGGTTCTAGGGTGGTGGTTTCTTTTATTTTCTTAGCTTTGTTGAGTCTGTTAACTGTTTTGTCTACTAAATTTGGGTTGAAACCGTTGGATATAGCTACCTTTTTTATGTGTAAGTATTCTTCTTGATAGTCTTCTCTGTTTAGTGGAAAGTTGATCATCCGAAGGATTAAACTGTTGAAAATGGCATGTTGGTGTTGTTTTGGGTTGAAACTGTTGTTCTTTATGTAATTATCTGTGTGTGTCGGTTTCCTGTAAATACGAAAGGTGAGTTTGTTGTTCATTTTTTTGATCTTGATGTCCAAAAAGGGGAGCACAACATCCTCTTCTATTTCCAATGTAAATTTTATAGCTGAATTTTGTATATTCAGAAGTTTAAAACTATCTTGTATGAGTTTTTTAGGTACTATTGCAAAAATGTCGTCAACATAGCGATACCACACTTCGTAATAATTTGGAAAAGCTTTTGTGATATGTGTTTCAAAAGCACTCATAAATAAATCTGCCAAGAAGGGAGACAATGGTTTGCCCATAGCAGTGGCTTTTCATTTTTTGAATACTAGACATGACATGAACTTGGAAACATCTCTAATAAAATATGTTAATCACCCCATAGACCTTTCCGTATGGGAAAAAATCTTCATCAACAAAAATCGTCATAGAGTCATGAATTTTGAAACTCCACCACCGGACATCTTTGACAGGTACATCACGCCATCTATTGACAAAACGGAGAAAGAGGAAACCACTACAACTTGCACTAGTCGAGTATCAGCTGATGATAGGAGTAAGAGCTCTTGAAACGTGTCCTGTGAATAAACAGTGTGAGTGAAGCAATGTGTCAATATCTTCTCGATTCACTTTTGTACTTATTTAATGCTATTTAAACAGTAATTAGTTTTACTTTTGTCTGAAGAATTACATGGTAAAATGAACATTTTAAGCATAAAAATTAATCCACATATTTTACCAAATGTAAAAAGGATAACTTCCCTTAGCAAACACATGTGTTTCAACATTAAATGTTGAATACCACAGTATATAGTAGAGAAAACACTTATAAACCTAATTTCACTCATTCAAAGCCAGCTGCAGCAACGAAGCACCTAACACACGTGTATTCAGCGTTGCTCAATGGTCCACAAACATACTTGATGCTAAGTTATATATGAACTAACGTCTGCTTACATTTCCACCTGTTACTTCCTTACAGAGTACCCATGCATTAGTACCTACCAAGGCCAACACATTGAAAAAACATGCATAGGCTACCTTCTAATCGACGACGTCAACGTCGTACTTGGTGTTATTGCAGTAGCCACTGATTCTGGTAGCGTTTTAGGATGTTGTTTATTTATAGTAACTGTGTCAAGCATTGAACTCTAAAGAAGCACATTTTTATTCTTTTTCCCATGGTAGCATGTCAGAATTCTGTTACCTGACTTATAAAGTACAGATATGTGCAAAGTGCTGCAGCAGATTTTGCTGATTGAAGAATTTCCTTTCTAAATTTCTTTACTGTGTCCACACTGCTTGTACTTTTACGTTTAAAACTTTCTGCAAGGCATTTGGTTGTGGAAAAATTGTCACATGTAATATTTCTTCCTACAAAACAAAGGACTGTATAAGACGCATTACAACAAACTCCGCAAGAAGAATACCTGTGGGTCGCTGATCGTCATTGTCCAGGTCAGGAAATCCATTCACTAGATACTTAGAATTTGCATCAACTGCAAGCCAAAATTTTACTCCAAATTTCACCGGTTTATTGCCCATACATTGAATTGAAGAGCATTTAGCCTTGCAAGCAAACAGTTGCTCATCCACAGTGATATTTTCACTTGGAATATAACACTACATGGAATTGGCAATAAAAGGATTCCAGACAGGAGTAGCAGCTGCAAAGTGATCTGTACTTAGTCTTTGAGAACGTGTGTCTTTGTCATCAAATCGCAAAAACCACAAAATTTCAGGGAATTTGTTTATGCTCATTTTGTTTCTGAGAAATGGTGGTCTCCAGGTATTAGACCATAACTTCAGCAGAAAGTGTTTTGATCCAACACCTAAATTAATAAGTGGTAACACGAATTGTGCCACTTGGGTAATAAAGCCTTGTTAATCATCGACAAAGAGTCTGCAGAGCGCCATAAACCAATCAGGAAGGAAGACAACAGATGTGGACAGATCCGAAGGCTTTTGTTTACTTCCGTACGTGTCAAAATGACGGATGGCAGTCCTTCTAGTAGCAGTTGTTTGTACCAGTTTATAGCAGGATCCAAAATGGTTAATTCTTTGTGGACGTGTTTTTCATAAGTATTTATTAAAAGTAGTAGAACATGAGAAGTATAGAAGAAAAAACATAAGCAAGAAATAAGTCTTCTAAAGCAGCGCGTCCGTCAAAATGACGGGTGTCTACTGTTAAGAGTTGGCTACCGTTCAGGAGACAGTTGTAAGTTGACCTACCCAGTGTACATAGTTTATTTGTGATTTGTGATAGCAGCTCAGTTGTACTTCGTTTCACAACACGCTAAGCGCCTAAATGATAAATCTTCAGCAGCGATTTGTGTTATCTTTGTTCAGTATTAACACAACAAATAAAATATACGAGTGTCGACTGAGAAGTCTCGGGCCTCACAATAAACAAACAGAAAATGTTCCTTTCCGTATTTCTCAACATAATCTCCAGAAAGGCAAATATATTTCTCACATCGGTGCTCTAATTTAATTAAACCAACTCTGTAGTGTAATTTATTATGGTCCACAAAATAGCTGTGTACTGCATCAATGATCTCCTCGTTGCTGTGACATCTTTGTCCCTCAAGAATCTTTTTGAGATTAGGAAACAGGTTATAGTCTCCGAGTACTAGATCTGCGAATAGGGTGAATGCTCAAGCAGTTCGAACTTAAATTAGGACGTTTTTCCCATTGTGGTGACCAAATGACGGGCTGGAACATTATCGTCAAGAAACAAGATGTTCTTTCTTTGTCAAATTAGCTCTTTTTCTTTTGACCATATCACACAAACGTTACAGTAAGCTCGCGTATTAGTCACCAGGGATACTTACACCCTCTTCCAAATAATCAACACTCGCCATAACCTTGTTAGACGACAAAATTAACTTTGACATTTTTGAAGTTGCTTCACTGGGTGCAATCCACTCTTTTCTCTGAGATTAACTTCCTGGAATGTAGATATGTATCCAAATTTAATATATGGCAATAAGCCACCACTAATATTTACTGAGATATTTATGGAAGAGCTCCAAATTTCTAACAGAAGCAGTTATTCTTTGCAACTTTTAATCAGGTATCAACAAACGCGGCTTCCCTCTTGCACAGACCTTATGAAAGCACAAAACGTTACTTAAAATATTCCGTGCATGTTCTTTTGTTATATTTACAGCCTCTGCTACCTCAAACAACTTTAATCTACGCTCTTGCAGTACTAAACGATGAATTTTTTCGATGATTTCTGGGGTTGTATTGTGACTTTGTGGGTTCATGAAATTAAAGTCCAATTGCACAGACTCAAAATGTTCTTTTTTCCATCGACTTACAGAATTACGAAATGTACACAATTACGATTCACCAGTTCGTCCGTTACAGTTCCACTTTGCTTCTAGCAATTACGTACAACCCTCCGATGCACGTACACAGTCTTCTCGTGCGTACACTAGCACAGCGCTCCTACGCTGCTCGCCAGGAACTGACTGAACTCACTAACTGCAGCCCCCTTTATAGGGATATCGCTGTTTCTCGAAGTCTCTCGTTTCAGTGAATCACCGCGAAGGTTCCATACGGCAGGGGAAGGGGGAAGAGGCGGCCAGCAACCAGTGACACTTCCCTAATCATCCCCTTAGTTAGTGACTGAGATAAATGTGTGGGAGTGGGCCGGATGCCTCTGGTCGCCTACTCAGCTGCCATTGGTTGGTTGACAGTATATTGCACAGGACGTCCAGAGCGAGGCTCATCACTAGTGCTCGTACGTCCCATTTTAAACTCTACAACCCATCATTTAATCATTGTATATGAAGGGGCAGAGTCTTTCAATTTGCTGTCTATGTCCTCCTTGATATCTTTAAGCGTTAAGCATTTCAAATGGAAATTTTGTTGTTGTTGTTGTTGTAATTTACGTCCTCCAACGCTAAGTCATATTGGAGTATGAATGGAATGGGTGAAATGATGCTCAAATGAGTCCGGGCTACATGAAGCTTAGAGTTACCCGACTTTTGTCTTACAGGATAAGGGAAAACCCTGAAGAAACCCTTATCCAGGTAGCTCTCCCTGACCAAGATACGAACTTGGGACCTCTTGAACGTGAGGCAGACATGCTACCACCACGCTACCGAGGCGGGCAATAAAATGGAAGTATTTAATCACTACTCGTTTTACAAATCCTCCATTTTCTTGAAACCTCTACACTTGTCTTGTTTAAAGTGCTGTCATTCATCAAAATTATCATTGTGGTTGTTGTTGTTAAGCCTTCATAGCAATTTTTGATGAAGGGGCATGTACGGTCAAATAGGAATGGGAGATATATGGAGATTAGAGGAAAGGAATGCAAGCAACGTAGGTAAATTGATAAAATGCAGAATAGAAGATATAGAAAGACAGGAAATATGGTAAAGTCTATAAAATAAGATATCAGTTCAATTTTACAAGCAAATAAAAAGCAACCGGGAAAGAGAAGCATACATGTGTTACTGCAATATGCAAAAGAGAGAATGGCTAGCTTGGGTGAAAACAGGAACAATACTCCTAAGAGGGATAAGAGGTAGGGAAAAGGAAATTTTTGAATTGTGTGGCGGGAAAGAAAGCATAGAACTCTATGTAACAGAATGCAAGGAGATAGCAATATGGAGGAAAACGTCTGGGAGGAAAAGTGGGAGAAAGTAGAGAAGAGGACAGTAGCTATAAAATGTTAACAGGAAAGGAGGAAAAGAAGGTAAGAGGTATTGGTGAATTCTTAAAGCAAGTAACAGAAAAATGGATAAGAAATGTAAATAATATAAGAAAGGAAGATGAGAGTGGGAGGAAATGGGCTAATTAAGTAACAAGTAGGTATGGAGGTTAAGAGCTACCTGGCAGAGCAGAAGACCAGGGTGTCATCTAAGCCAAGGCAGCAACAAGGTAATAGATGTAGTGTGGGGTAGATAAAGAATTATAAGGAATCGTGTTAAATATGGCAAAAAGGAAATTTCACGAATAAGTGATTCATTGAGTATTGTTGCAGCGTTCTAGATATTCATTTCTGTTTCTTAAAGTAATAAAGCGGGCCAAACAAAACAAGCTCGCGTGCTGAGTTCAATTGTTGGGGTGCAGTTTTCGTAAAGCTCTGTATTAAATGTTAAATAAGGGGTTAAATGCAACTCATATAGGATATTATGAGATTGCTATACACCAACGTGACGAAAAGACGGTTACACCTCTCTCTGGTGCATATTGCAAGAGCATAAATTCCGTCCATGTTATCTGTGTTTGACGCAACTGCTGTAGGGCATTGACTTGGTATCGTGCGGTCTTGTATTGTTGAACTGAGGCCAATTTCTGAGAGCAGCGATTACCATTAATAATGTTCTGTGACGAAGCCACATTTTATGAACCGTCAGAACGTGCGGAATTGGTCTGTAGGGGAGTATCGTTTCACAAAGGCAGAAAATGGCACGTCTCCGTGTTGTATTTGAAAGGTATTAGCAGTATTACAGAATCAAATATTAGAGAGAATTGAGAAATATGTACAGTACGAGTGGAAAATCTGTGTCACGTGTAGCGTGGATTCGATGTTTGTACGATTGGCAAGATAAAGTTTTTATTTGCCCTTAATTTTCTTTGTTGAGTAAACTAAACAGGAAATGTATTCAATCAACTCAAGAATTGGATATTATTTTACTAGAAATATGTTCTGAAACTCCATAAAACGGAAATATACTTTTTATCAGTGCAGTCTTTGAATACATAACCCACTTGTTGACCTTGATAGGGACAGAGCATTTGTTTCATCACGTGGGTTGCTGCAATGTCGCCCATTAGATCCCCTATCTTTATTTTCTCAACACTCGAAACATAAGCATGGGTTCGAATTATCTCACCTCAACAAAAATATGCACAGTTAATCTGTATTAGCCTACTTTAAAAATAGAAATAAGTTGCTCACACATTCACTCCGTTGCAGCGTCTTCACATGTGAGTTCTTTTAAATAAATTTTGCACTATGTAACTTATATTCCATACTTACTGTTATTGTTGATATGTATCCTAAGTTGACATTCCCGCACAGTGCGGTAAGTATTTCTCCATAGCAACACATATACGCGATTCACGTTCTAAAATCTATCATTATCTTCAATAACATTTACGAATATTTCAGCTAATATCTTAACTACTAAAATACAGATAGATGTAAATACATATAATGCAAAAATAATGTGTAATGCACATGTAGTAAGCACATAACGGAATTTCGAGCCTCGTTTGTTTCAAACATTTCCTCGTTCCGTGTTCATTAGTATCGCAATATACTATTATTAACGACTTTGTTAAATAATATGTTCATATCAACGTCACTGATATGCCGGAATTTTGACCCACAGGAATTCTTTTACGTGCAAGCATATCTATTGACATGAGACTGTCACTTTTGGATAAAGGGAATAAGCTGTTCATTGATATGGAGCAAACTCTCGTCTTCTTAGTACAAAAGTGAATCGAGAAGATATTGACACATTGCTTCACTCACACTGTTTATTCACAGGACATGTTTAAAGAGCTCTTGCTCCTATCATCAGCTGATACTCGATTAGTGTAAGTTGTAGTGGTTTCCTCTTTCTCCGTTTTGTCAATAGATGGCGTGATGTACTTGTCAAAGATGTCCGGTGGTGGAGTTTCAAAATTCATGACTCTATGACGATTTTTGTTGATGAAGATTTTTTCCCATACGGAAAGGTCTATGGGATGATTAACATATTTTATTAGAGATGTTTCCAAGTTGATGTCATGTCTAGTATTCAAAAAATGAAAAGCCACTGCTGATTTTTCTGTTTCACCATTTTTAATGTTTCTTAGATGTTCTTTAGTTCTGATGTTAATATTTCTTTTTGTTTTTCCTATATAAATTTTAGGGCAAGTTTCACATTTGATCTCATAGATTCCTGGTTTTTCTTTGGTAGTGATTGAATTTTTGGGAGGGCTTTTTAACAAATTTCTGATATTAAAGCTATTTTGAGGTGCAAGAGTTATGGTGTGTTGAGAAGATCTTTTTTTTTTTGGAATTTGTTATAGGCTGATGGGTGGAAGTTGAATTTTTTAAGAAGTCTTCTCGTCTTCTTGTTGGAAGAATTGTCTAAGAGAACAGACACATTTTCTAGCTACAATGTAACAACCCAACCGTCAGCTGATCTTTGCTTTAGGCCATGATTCCTCGGTCCACCTGTAATCCTACCGCCACTACGTCTTGTTTCTATAAAAACGTATTTTAATTGTGTTTTAACAAAGTAGGCTAACAATACACTGCGAAACATGAGTCAGTTGGAGAATTTAATGTCATGTTGGGACATTGGCCATAGCAGCTCAATGGTTTAGACCGGCTGGAAGGAAACCAGAAAATCCGTGTTTCAAATCCCGGCTATGGCATTGAATTCTTCAGTTTGGCTCTATCCTTTCGTAGTGCGTCCTACACACGGCTAGTGTGAAAGAACAATTAATTTACAAATAAATAAGTTATTAAGTCATAACTTCAGTAAGGTTAGGAAAATGCCTTCCAGCTGGAAAAAATGAAGAAATCATATTAAGTATCATAGTTGTGTAAAAGGTGCGAAGAAATTGGAAAAATTCCCCACGTCAGATATTAGATATAAGAGCAGAATTGTTCAATAAAATATAACACTTAATTTGTTTACTATAGTACATAACTAGTGGAAAAAGTAATTCGATGCATAAAACCCTTCATTAACATTTATTGCTCTTTGGTTTCTCTAAGATTTACTGCCATGTTTCTAGGCTTTTTTAAAGTTGCACACATTTCACGTATGAGAAACCACTGTCTAGTTAAAACTGAATTTGTCATACAATATCTACAGCATTTTAAGGGTATGTATGACTGAAATTTCATGAAAATCGTGAAAATAACGACTTTTTTATTTTAATTCTATAAAATAATTTAGACATTCCCGAATGTGAAAAATGCATGATTTGCCTCCGAACGCCATTTTTAAATGCTTATTTAAATGTCGGTGGCCTTTAAACTCTGTCAGAGTCAGGCCCTCTTTGGCCTACATCTACATTCTTTGTCTGTTTTCCGTTCTTAAATTTTCAATTCAATTCAAGAAAAATAAGGTTTTAGAAGACAAAATAGTTGCTAAAATGTTGCCAATATATCAGAGGCTGGCTTCTACAACATTACTAGAGAGGTGCAAAACAGAAAAAACACAGAATTCCAATGAATCTTTGCATCATGTCATATGGAATAAGTGCCCAAAGGAAGTTTTCATATCAAAACAAAAATTGGATCTTGCTGTTATTAAAAGCATCAGTGAGTTTAACATGGGTAGTCTTAAGTCATTGGAGCTGCAGCAAAATATCAGAGGTGAAAGTGTAGTAGACTCAGCAAGGAAAACTTCAGTGCAGCGAGATCAGACTCGTATCCTGCTAAGCAAGAAGCGAAGTTGTGCAGAAGAAAAGCAACATCTAAAGAAGAAAAAGGTGGAAAAAGCAGCAACAGAGGAGAGGAAAAAGAAATCTGAGGGTCCAACCTATCAGCCTGGTGGATTTTAATGTGAGTTATGCAATCAAATCTTTAATCGCTGTTTTCTCAATGTTCATATTTTCAGCATTTTTCTTCCTGTAAAATGCTCCTTGCGATGCAGTTTTTGTACTACATTCATGAAATTTCCTACACAGGTTCAGAATATCATGAGGAATGGAAATTGCCCTATGTTTTATTGTGAAATGTATATAAGCATATATTTTTAATTTTCAAACACAAAACTTACAGTTTTTTAGACAAAAAAAGGATATTTGTAAATTAAAAAAAATTTGTGACCTAAACTAAAGGAGACACAGAAAAACCCAGAGCAATTTCAAAAAGTATGTGTATTATGAACATAGGGTTAAAATATTAGACCAAAATTCAAAATATTTTGTCGCAAGGGACTTTTTAGTGACGTAACAAAAAACATACAAAATTTACTATAATTTATAAACTGCTGGAGAAAAATGGTTTAAATTTACGCCGTAACATGTTTACATTATAATACACCTATGGTGTAAATTTGAAAAAGCTAGCAGTATTAGTTCAGAATTTGAAAATTTCAGTCATACATACCTTTAAGATCTCTCAATAACACGAAAATCCTATAACAACATTGGGAATATGCTCTAAGGCTTTTTACTGTGGATGGCAATATAGCTAGAAGGTCTGTCGTCAACAGCTGTTAACAAATTTGTAAAAGGAAAATAGTCCAGTTATCAGGTTTTATTGAATATAGGAAATCAAAGCAGAAAGGACATATCAAAGACATTAGGTACGGTTACACATGTAGATGTTATGGCATTTGCATATGACGG
The DNA here is from genome assembly GCA_030765055.1 of Mantis religiosa. NCBI lineage: Eukaryota > Metazoa > Arthropoda > Insecta > Mantodea > Mantidae > Mantis > Mantis religiosa. Next base: position 23,584,451 of record CM060951.1, on the reverse strand, counting down.
TTAAAAAAACCGCAGCTGCCACAGAATGTAATTGAGTATTAGGGGGAAAAACGCTTTTATTGTACTGGTGTCTTCCCCTTCAGCGATTTTTAGATTAATTAAAATATTTTGCACACTGACCGTCATTGTGACGCTTTGACATGGATAGCACAATACATCCCATTATGACGGCTTCTCTTTATGTTATACTCGTTCATTTTTTTATTCCCTCCTTCCATTGCAGGAATCCCGTTTGTCTGTCCATTCATGCACGAAGAATTGATTTACAAACAACGGTTTTCATTTAAAATGATTGCTGCTCCAGTCTTATACGTAGAAAAAAGGGAAATACTTATTGCTTCGCCACATAGCGGTATTTATTTCAAAGCAATAGAACCGGTTGTTCGTTTATTTAGTCCTTTTTCAGTTTGCGATATTCTATTCCTTCCTCCAACTTTTGTAGTAAAACCATTTTTTCTGGATTCTCCGCATAAGCTTGCTGTTCTTTTAAATTCTGAATTCTGAAGTATTTATTTTTTTTATTCAACCAATTTTTAAAAATCATATTCCTTTGCTTAGCTCATGATAATTAGGAAAACATCATCGTTAACCAAACAAAGTTTAGACTATGAGTGGCAGGTCCTCTTCTGGCAGGTCTTCCTCGACTTCGTTGTCCTCTTGTAACTTCATGCTCGTTGTGGAATGCTATTATGTTCTCTTCTGCAGACTTATTTGCACCATCTTTCTGTGCACTATGCTATGATCGACATCTAGACAATCCCAGACATACTCGTTGAAGTATATTCCGGGCTTGCAGGCCGTGGTCTGCTGGTCTCTTTCTTCTTCTTCTCAGACGTTTCGTCTGCGACTACGGCAGATATCCTCAGTGGCAGTGGCGAGATCGAAGTACTCTAGTGGGTATTTCAGCAGTGACTGTGCTGTTTGTAACGTGGACCATTTGATTGTGGCTACACAAAACGCGAAATCAGTAGAGCATTACACCCCAAGAGAGGTTCCACCATTACACAAACAGCTGCAAATAGTAGGAAAGGCAAGGCTTTTCTACCTTACATTGGAACAGTCACAGACCGCATCAGTAAACTTCTCAAACGTCACAACATTGATACCATCTTCAAGCCCACCAAACAGATCTGCAATACACTCCGTTCGGTCAAAGACCCCAGAGATCCTCTGTCCACAGCGGGAGTATATAGAATACCATGTTCTTGTGGCAAGGTGTACATTGGAACCACCCAACGCAGCATAAAAACTCGTATTGACGAACATAAAAGCAACTGCCGTCTGTGTCAAACGGAAAAATCAGCGATTGCGGAACATGCCATACTCGAAGAGGGAGAACATATCATCCAGTATGAAAATACAGATATTCTGGCATCAACATCACAATACTATTCACGCTTATTCCGCGAAGCCATCGAAATACATAAACACAATGACAACATAAATCGCAAAGAAGAAGGCCTCAAACTGAACAGAATATGGCAAACAACTCTAGCAAAAGTGAAAACGAAGAGCCTCACTCGAACCTATCAGACGCCAACAGAACGCAACACTTCGCCCACAGCAATCCAGACCACCGTCCACCCAGACCAATCACAGCAGACCCCCCCCCCCCACCTCCAGCCACTTGTATAAATACCGCCGTCCGCGGTGCAAACAGCGCGCTCTTTCGTCGACAGGAGCAGTATTCTAGGGTTTGCGACAGTTCTTCAGGGCACGAGCACGTGGATGTAAAACGCGTGCTCAGAACTGTGCCCATAAAGGAAGCAGCAGCCCGGCTCGCCTTCTCCTCTCTGCGCAGCGTAGAGTGTGAAGCAGCAACAGCCTTCTTCTGCTAGCGCGGCAGCGCCGCATGGCCCTCTTCTCAGCCAAGACAGCCAAGATACGATTTCCAGCAGCCAGCAACCAGCAATAGAGCAGACTTTTTCTTACTCCTCTCCTACTGTTTTCTATTTTTCCGACTAAAGACTTGACAGACTACGTGACAGCAGGGTCCGCAAGACCGTAGCCAAGGGGTTTCGGGCCAATGGTCCAAAACCCTGAGTCAATGACTCGTTCAGGCGCCTCCCTCAGGGGGGTCCGGTCCTCTGCGGACTGCCGGAGGGCAACTGCGGCGACCCGACTAACGCCGGACGATGGGCAACAACCCTCAACCTCTTCTGCACCCGATCCCGTGGCAGCTACGGCCACGAAGACAAGGTCTTCAAAGAGGAAAGCTTCAACACCTCCGCAGGGCCTTACTACGGTCCAAGAGGCATCAGTCCCCACAAACGATTTTCCCCCTCTGCCCGACTCAGAGTCAGAGGATGACACCGCCGACCAGGGGGGTTTCACCGTCGTCCAAGGGCGACGGCGGAGTAACTCTGGCCCTAAGCCACAGGGCCAACCTGTACAGGCGCCCCAACCCCTAAACAAGAGGGGGTCCAAGCTTCCGCCTATCGTAGCGGATAGCTTTAAAAATCACGTGGCTGTTATGCGAAAGCTGGCAGCCACGCTGAAGCATCCCTTCGAGGCCAAGAGGAAGCCTCGCAAGGTCTTCATATCCACCAGCAGTCCCGAGGATTTTGAGGCTGCAAAGCAAGTATTAAGAGACTGTGAGATACAGTTCTATTATTACTCCCCCCAGAAGCCCAACGTCGAAAGACGGGTTCTGCGGGGACTAGATTCCGAGTGCCCGCCAGAGGAGGTAAAACTCGCTCTGGAGCAGGAGCACGGCATAAAGGCCTCAGCTGTCGCCCAGCTGAGGAAGATCGTACACACAGAGGAAGGCTCTGTGCGTGTACCAATGCCTCTCTTCCTGGTGGTAGTGGACAAGGTTCCTGGGGAGGCGGTTCAGCCCATCGACGCTGTTCGGGTGCTGTTCCACACTGTAGTGAAGGTTGAACGCTTTCACGGACAGGGTGGGCCTGTGCAGTGCTACAGGTGCATGGGGTTCCATCACTCCAGCATGGCCTGCGAGCGTAAGCTTGCATGTCTGCGGTGTGCGGGTCCCCACCTCCTGAAGGACTGCGAAAAAGCGCCTGAGGAGAAAAGATGTGCAAATTGCCGCCAGGACCATGTTAGCACCTACAAGGGCTGTGCGACGCGGCTAAGGATCATAGAGAACCGCCGCGGAGGCAATGCGGGATTGACAACTGTCCGTCCCGGGGTCTCATTCGCGGCGGCTCTCGGAAGGGCAGAGCGCACTCTGCAGGTGGCAGAGCAAGCGGCTCCCCAGCCCACTACACCTAAACCTCCACAGGAGGCACCACGTCCACAGCGTCCGAGAAAGGGCCGCAAGGCGCGCCAGACAGCCAAGCCTGCCACACAGGCCGCAGCCCCTCCCAACAGGGAGGTGGCTCCAGCTGAGTCAACCGGCCCGGCCACAGCGCCGGAATCAGCAGCAGAACCTGCTCCAAACAGGGCGCATGCACCAGCGAGGGCACCTGCAGCGGCGCTTGCATCTTTCGGGGGGACCATCTCTGCGAGGGATGTCGACGAATTCAGGGAGCTTTCCCTGTGGTTCGGCGACCTCATTCTGAGAGTTCTCCCCATCCTTAGGGACTGCAAGGAGAAAATTGAAGACCCGAGGCTTGACTTCCTCGAAAAACACACTATCCTCCTCCAAACACTCGAGGAGCTTTTCCCGTGCGCCGATGTGTAATGGCCCCCCGACTAGTCAGGAGGCCATTACGAGCTGCGTTTTGGAACGCAAACGGTGTACGGGACAAGCGTCCTGGAATGTTGGAGTTTGTACAGTCCTACGGGATTGACATCCTCATGATCTGCGAGACGCACCTGAAGGCTGGTACAGACTTCTCGCTGCCAAGTTACGTCACCCACCGCACTGATCGAAACGGTCGGCGGGGTGGCGGTACAGCTATACTCGTGAAAAACATCATCACGCACACACCTGTTCCTCTCCCTGCCCTGCAGCACGTGGAGGCCTGCGCCATCCGGCTCTCAGTCGGCGGACAGGACACCCTGCTGGTAGCGGCATATGATCCACCTGGCAACCAGTTCTTTGAACCTGACTACACTACCCTTCTCAACCTACACCCAGTGGTTTGCATTGCAGGAGACCTCAACGCGAAACATGGGCTCTGGCACAGCCGCACAAGCAACCAGAGGGGACGAGGGCTCTACCGCCTCATAAGCGGAGACCCAAATCTCGCCGCGCACGGGCCGAGAGGTCCAACTTTCCATCCGGCTCGTGGCAGGCCGGATGTCATCGACATCATGATCACCAAGAACTTTCCATTTCATCTGGACCTCTCGGCGGTGAATGAATTGGACCCAGACCATGACCCTGTCACGGTCGATTCCGATGTCACCATGCCAGCTCTGTTAAACTCAGACTGGGAGCTAGAGGTAGACTGGGATGCAGCCATCCTCAAACTTAACCAAACCATCGACCCTCGTCCACGCATCGACGACGTCGAGGCGCTGGAGGCTGCGGCGATGAGTTTTTCCCAGCAGGTACGCCTAGCGGTGAGTACACACACTCACCGTATACCCACCAACACACATAATCCTCTCTCCATCACAAACGAGATCCGGCAGCTGCTAAAAGCCAAGGCAGCTGTCCGGAAGCTATGGCAGCGTTTCCGTCATCCCAGGATAGGAGCAGTTTACCAGCGGTTCAAATCCCTGGCAAGGCGGCTGCTCCGTGCCCACCGTAAGGTGGCCTGGGAGAACACATTCCGAAACGTCGACCTCCAGGAAAAGCACCCCTGGAAGATCATCAAGTCCCTCAGGAGGGACAAAACTCTGTACCAGCATCCGCTGCATGGCACTCGAGGGAGACTCGCTTACGAGCCCCAAGACAAGGCCACAGTTTTCGCGGATCATTTGGAAAGTCAATTTGAGCCGAGGGAGGACCCCCAGGACGAAGACTTCACTGACCTCGTGGAGGCTGCTGTGGAAGACCTCTATGAGGAGCCACAGCGGCGCCATGAGGCGATCCATATCCCAATAGTCACCCCAAAGGCGGTGACTACTGAAATCCGAAAAATGAAACCTAACAAATCCCCTGGACATGACGGTGTCAGCGCACTCATGCTCCAGCACCTTCCCAAGAGGGCCGTTATCCATTTGACGCGGATCTTCAATGCGTGCCTCCACCTCCGCCACTTCCCAGCCTGCTGGAAAGAGGCGAGAGTGGTGTGCATTCTGAAGCCCGGCAAGGATCCGGTCTTTCCGTCCAGCTACCGATCCATAAGTCTTCTCCCAACCGTCTCAAAACTATTTGAGCGGTTGCTCCTATCCCGCCTGACCCCTCTCTTCGAGGAAAGGCAGCTCCTACCCGATCACCAGTTTGGTTTTCGTCATGGACACTCCACGACCCTACAGCTACTGCGCCTGGCCGAGAGGACAGCCCTGGGTTTCCAGGAAAACCTCAAGACAGTCGCGGTGCTGTTAGACATAGAGAAAGCCTTTGCCACAACCTGGCACCAAGGCCTACTGTACAAACTCAGGGAGGCCAACCTACCTCCTCCCTATCTTGCCCTGATTAGCAGTTTCCTCAGAAACCGCACTTTCAGGGTAAGAGTGGAAGGAAGGGTGTCATCTATCAGACCAATAGCCGCGGGAGTCCCGGAGGGCAGTGTACTGTCCCCGATACTCTTTGCGGCCTACATGTCTGACTTACCCCTGGAACCACAGACTGTTACGTGCCAATATGCTGACGACGTCCTCATAATGGCACGTAACAAAAACTTACGATATTGTCATCCTCCGCTGCAGCGCCAACTCCGAGCCATTGGCCGTTGGAGTGAGATGTGGAGAATGGCCATTAGCCCCGAGAAGAGCTCTGCACTTCTCCTGGCTAAGGTCCGAACTAGGCGACCAGACTGGTCGCTGAGGTTGAGGCAGAGGCAAATCCCTTGGGTTCCCACTGCCAAATACCTTGGCGTCCACCTGGATCGCGGACTCACCTACGCACCTCATATCCGGGTCAAAGCCGGACAAGGGCATGCAGCATTAACTCAGCTATACTCCATTTTCAAGTCCACCATGCCTACTCACCTCAAACTACGCCTGTATCGGGCGATCATACCGCCCCTGATTCTGTACGGCTGCGAAGTCTGGGGATCAGCGGCTCCAACCAATATTCGCAGACTCCAGTACGTCCAGAACAGGGCATTGCGCATGATCTACGATACCGGGCGGAGATTTCCGTCCCACATCCTACATACTCACTCTGGAGTCCCGTATATCGTCGACGTGGTGCGGGAGAGATCCCGCACCATCTACGATAAACTGGACTCCCACCCCAACATACTGGTAAATACCCTAGGCCGTTACGACCATAGGGTTCCTCGCCGGAGACCAAGCTATCGGCTACCCAAAGATGCCTTGGGTACCTAGCACTAAACAGGGCCACACTCCCCTGACTCCAACTTCCTAAGCCCAGTAATGGGCTAGGAAATACCCTACACAATAACACAGATCCTTTCCCTCTAGCCTGTTTAGCGGACTGTGCCCAGAAGCCTCCCAGCAGGCGGAAGTGCGCAGCCAGCATTGGCGCATCACCCCTCCACGGGGCGACGGCGCTCACCAAGGCTAGACATATCCACTGCCCAAAACAATCGCCTGTGACATTAGAAATTCTTCTACACTGCCCAGATAAAGACGCTAGAAGCGGCTAGGTGCTGGACAGCATACACTCCGTCCAGGAAAACCTGGACGACTCGACTCTTCTGCTGGTCTGCTGCTGCTGCTGCAAACAGCGCAGTCGCTGTTGAAATACCCACTAGAGTACTTCGATCTCTCCACTGCGAATGAAAATGTCTGCCGTAGTCGCAGACGAAACGTCTGGGAAGAAGAAGAAAGAGCCCAGTAGACCACGGCCTACAAGCCCGGAATATACTTCAACTAGTATTGACACCGGCCGTGAAAGCCTTAGAACCTTGATGAATCCCAGACATACTATGACATCCAAAGCAACGTTAGGTTAAGAGTTAAGGAATGATACATTTTCAATATTCACATAGTTCACCAACAAAAAGTAGCATAGTAAATTTCAATTATCCTTCCATGTATTTCTACTATGTAATATGGCATTGGCTTTGTTTGGCGTTATACATTTGTTTATTGCAGAGAAAAAATGTGTTCAAAAACTTTTGAGCTGCAGTGTACTTGTTTTTCAGGAAATCTTCACTCTAAGTACGTAGTAAAGAAAGTAACAATTGTAAACATTATATCACAATTTATTTTAAAACCTTAGGTATTAATAATATTTAGAAGAATGCCTGGAACTTGAAGCTATCACTTATCTTAGGGCTTCACCTAAAAATTTAAGATTATTAAAAGTATATTTTTGTTTAAATTGTAACGGTAGCTTTTGTTTGAACTCAAGATGAGTTTTGTTTTCTTATCTATTAGTGGGTCATGTAATCATACTCTAAAAAGTGATGAACGGTTGCTAGGGGAAGAAAATCAATAATCTTCATAGATATATGTTCTGTAATCTTGTTTCATGACGATGGAAAAATGTGGCGGTGAATATAAACGTTTTGTAACAGAAAATGAATAATATTCAAAAAGAGATATCCTGTAATCTTGATAGTGATGAATGGACGTGCATCCTGTCTGCAACGAATAGAAAATCTGGTTACAAAGTTCACCTTAACGTGATGCTCTTTGTTTGCTCTTCAACTCTAGTTCACGACAGGGGAAACTTAAGTACACATTCCTGTCCTATAAAGTGATCAAGGCTAATGACTACTGAGTATATTAATTATGTCTAAAGGAAGGCATATTCTCTAGTGACTCCCGGAATGGATTACTACATCTCTGGGGATAAGTAGTCATGAGTTCCAATCCCCAAACGCTGGACTCCCAAGAGCACTTTCCAGCTCTCGATGATGAACGTCCCATGAGAAACAAAAGAGAAGTTTGCGGGTCTCAAATACGGAGCATGACTTTATTTTATAGTTTTAATCATCTATCCAGCACATTCTTGACGTATGCTTAAGTTTGCATAGGAAATAACATTTCAAGTAGAACGTAAAATTATTAAAATTGCTAAAAGGATATGGCGGGATTCTGATTTAGATTGTGACCTTATGGGTTCGTAGAGTTAAAATTCCAGGTTGCTGAAATTAAAGAAGTGCTCTTTATTTACGTAGAAAGACAGTTTGTACAACCTTCTCAGCTGAATGACGTAACATATACCAACAAAATCCCTCGTGTCTTATGCACACGAAAATGAACAAAATAGTTCACTTTCAAATCACGGCTACATGCACACAATTATCGAGTCCAATTACGACTGTCCCCCTGACAATTAACCGCAGCTTCTTTTTATACCTCTACTAATTTTTCTATAAATTAATAGAATGTTCTGTAGCAAACAAGAAAGCAAACCTTACAGTCTGTCTCTTTCTTTATCTGTTTCATTTTAGCAAGCTTTTATCTCTGCGCTGCCCTATCTGTCTCTTTCTGCACGTCAACCACGCCCGTCACAACAATGGATCGCAACAATATATTAAATAACAATAGCAGTTTAATAAACCAAGGCAGACGTATAGTTTTAAAAATCCGTGCATACAAAAATATCTTTTGGTAGTTTCCTGAATTTCTTCGTCGGACACATACGAGGGTCGGCTGATAAGTTACGGGCCTTGCAAAATAATCTCCACTTAATCTCCAAAAAAAGGACAACACATTTGTCATATCGGTATTGTAATTTAATTAAACCATCTCTGTACCTAGTACGATTTATCATGGTCCTCAAAATAGCTGTTTACTATATCAGTGAACTCCATGTTCGTCCTCCAAGGAATGGTTTGATGTTGGGGAACAGCTCGTAGTCACTGGGTGCTAGATCTGGCGAATAGGGTGGATGTTCAAGTAATTCGAACTTTAATTCACACATTTTCCCCATTGCAATGACTGAACGATGCATCGGAGCATTATCGTGAAGAAACAGGGTTTCTTTCTTTACCAAATGAAGTCTTTTTCGTTGCACCTCATCACCCAAAAGTTGAAGTAAGCCTGCGTGATACTTCTAACATTTTTATAGTAATCAATAAAAATATTTACCCCAGAAAACACTCGCTATAAACTTGTTACCTGACAACATTCGCTTTGCATTCTTTGGAGTTGGTTCACCTGGCGCAATCCACTGTTTTAACTATGATTTACTTTCTGCAGTGTAGTGATGAGTCCACGTTGCATTTATGGTAATAAACCATCTCAAAAATTCACTTTGATTTTTAAGGTAGAGCTCCAAATTTTCAACAAAAACAGTTTTTCTTTGCAACTTTTCATTAGGGTTAACAGAGTCTCCCATCATGCTCTGACCTTATTTAACTCCAAAACATTACTCAAAATATTATCTGCACCTTTTTTATGTTTACAGCTTATGCTATCTCAAACAAATTTAATCTGCGGTCTTCCAGTATTAAACGATTTAAAGTGGGACGTACCAGTACTAGTGATAAACCTCGCTTTGGGGCGCCATGGAAGTCGCAACACCAGAGGTCATTTATATTAGGTAATTTTACGTTAAGTCATATCGGACTATGAATGGAATGGGTGAAATGATGCTCCTATGAGCCCAAGGTTCATTGAGCTTAGAGTTACCTGACATTCCTCTATCAGGATAAGGGAAAACCCCGGAGAAAACCTTATCCAGGTAACTCACCCTGACTGAAATTCGAACTTGGGACCTCCTGAACGTGAGGTAGACTCGCTACCACCACGCTATCGAGGCGGGCCGAGAGGTTATTGAAAAAAAATCATCAGTGTAAGCAAGCACTGGATAAATGCTCTTTGGTGTACTGAGATCATGTCCTCTTTACAAATAAACCGTCCGAATGCTTTCAGGAAATTTTCAATTGTAGTAACGTTGAAAGTTTATACAAGAGTATGAGAAGTTTATATTTAAATGAATGCAAAGAATTTCAGAATAGCAACGGGTACACAATTCAAGTGTATTTCAAAGCGCTGAAAGCCCCTTACTTAGTTGTGATACTGCACGTCAAACTGAAGAGGTGAAGAAGTTAGCGCAGCATTAGGCGTTTTATGTATAGCCTACGTGTTGGAAAACGGTTTAAACATTAACGGAATACCAGAAAGTATCTATCAGTAAGAGTTAATCTGGTAAACGCATGCCGCTAGGTGCTATTACGTTTGAAAATTGGCTTAAACATACTGCCCTAAGTGTTGTCTCAGCTTAAGAAGGTTTTCCGACCTAATAAAGATACAAGATATTCTTTTTTTTCTTCAGATTTTTGGTTTTATTCTGCAACACAGTCCCCTTGTAGCTCTACACACTTATCCCAGCGATGCTACCATATCTTTAACCCGTCCAAATAGTACTCAGCGTATTTCTCTGCAAAATAATTGATCACGAAGGTGATTGCCCTTTCATTCGGCGAAAATCTGTCATCCGAGCGCAATTTTCAGATGAGGGAACAAAAATAAGTCGCTTGGGGCTAGATCGTTTGAGTAAGGCGGATGGTCAAGCAGTTCAAACCGTAATTCGTGGATTTTCGCCATTGCAACCCCTGAGGTGGGAGACGGTGCGTTGTCTTGGTGAAACAAGGTTTTCTTCTTCTGCAAATGAGGCCGTTTTTCCGAAACTTATGCCTTCAGCTTGTCAAGTAATGATGCGTAGTGTGCTCCTGCAATAGATTTACCTTTTAGAAGATAATCGATTCAAATAACTCCATGACTATTCCAAAAGAGAATTGCCATCACTTTCCCAACCGCAAAAACAGCTTCTGCTTTCTTTTTGGTACCGGTTCCCCCTTTGCAGTCCGCTGTTTGGACTGTATTTTTCTTTCGGACGTATAACGGTGTCTCCAAGTTTCATCTGCAGTAGTTAATCCGCAATAAAACTCGGATTTATTGCGCCTAAACTGCATCAACAGAACTTAGGAAATGTTCATTTGAACACCTTTATGGTGTAATGTAAGCCACCGCGGCACCCAACGCGCGGACATATTTCTCACGTCTAAATGTTGATTTAATATGTGACAAACGCGTTGTTTGGACAAGTTCATAGCCTCTGTTATCTCTCTTACTTTAATTCGGTGGTCGTCTAGCACCATATGGTGAACTTTGGCGTTGTTTTCGTCAGTAGTTGTAGTTTTTGTACGTCCCGAACGTTTATCGTATCCCAAGCTCTTACGGCCACGTTTAAATTCAGTTGCCCAAAATATCACTGTGGTAAATGATAATGCAGAGTCCCTATACACAGACTCCAACTGATCTTTGATTTGCGTTGGCGTATTGCCTTTCAAAACCAAATATTTAATGACAGCTCGATACACGATTTTGTCCATTTTCATAAAAACACACACATAAACTCACTCAACGACTGTTACATAACAAATGAGCATCCAAAATGGCTGAAACGTTGGTGAGTAGCTGTCCACAGTTGAACAACGGAATTTACTAGCTTTTATTTACTAGTGCAGCCATCTTCAGTTTGAGGTGGGAAACTTTTCAGACCATATAAGTGCAAAATATTTCAAAAGGTAAGCAGTACACGACTCAAGCGTATTTCAATGAGATGAACTCGCCTTTCTTAGTTGTCATACTTCCTATCGAACTGAAGAGGTGAAGAAGTTAGCGCAATATTCAGATGTTTTATGTATAGCCGACATATTGGAAACGTGCTTTAATAGTAGCGGAATACCAGTAAGGGTTAATCGGGTAAACGCATGACACATGGTACCATTATGTTGTAAATTAACCTAAACATAGGTACTGTCCTTGGCGTGGACTCAGCTTTATATGTTCTTGACTCTCAGATTTCTGACAAGTATTTATATGAAACCTTTTGTGGGGTTGGCAGTATGTTATTTAATACTTATATTAACAATGTCGCTAGGGTTTAAGCAGAGAATATATTTTATAAGCAGTTGTTAAACAAAGAAATAGAGATAAACGGTACACAAGAATTTCTGTGAAGTCAGAGAGGATACATTGAAAGCCACTGCTTTATAATTTTGGGTATTCTTACTATGACATTCTTAGTTGCTGTAAATTGTCTTAAATTTGACAAGATAAGAGAGGGCAGAACTTTGTTTATTACTACAATTCTGCAAGAAACATTTACTTTAAGTTTTGAATACGGCACACTTCAGAATACCTCTTAAAAAGCTTGCCTATTATTTTGTTATATGGAACTTCTGAAATTTTTGAAATAACAACGAACTACCCAATTTCTTTATAATCCATTATTTGATATTTTTTAACTTAACCATAGAGTATGTTTTGTGATTGTATATATTTCATTTTATTCGCAATAATCTAAACATCTCGGGAAATATATAAATTAGGAGGAAGTGTTTAGGAACACATGCCTCCAAAGCACCCTGTATAAGATATATCCTATATTCTGTGTATTAATCATTTAACTTCAGGTAAATGTCGTTGTTTGAATTAAAACAACAGTTTAATGTTAGAAAATTATATTTAGTCCATAGCTGAATAACTATTAGTATCATAATCCTAATAATTTTAGTTGTCGATTCTGTTGGTGAGAAACCGAACCAAAAAAACGAATAAATGTTATTTACAGGAAAGAACTTTAAAACAGAAATCTAGAACGAAACACACACATGTTTAGATGTTAGTTTGTAGCAGTAGGCGTAGTATTAGTATAATTTTAAAGCAAAATTGTGCCGCAAATCTTCTATTTAAATGTGGAATAAATTTGAGAGTATTTCTAAGAAAATACGTTCTTTGACTTTTATTTGGAGGGATACAGATTTCACAGCATTTATAATTTAATAATGATGATGATGATCTAGTACTTCAATTGTAATCCTGTTGAAAACCTCAAAAGTTTTAAACCAAATTTTTGGAGGTATTCCTGAGAGTATAAGAGATAGAAAAAAGTACTACGAGGACAGAGTAATTTATCACGTGTTGTGCATGTCCAAAAATAAAGCTATTTATTTATCAGAATTTTTGTTTCAGCTATGTTATTCACCTAATACAAACACGATCATTTTCTAAAAATCTCTTAATAAATTAAAATGACCTTTTTCAATTCCCTTTTGTATTGAATATGTATAACAAATGCTCTACTTCCATTATTGAAGATAAACCTTTGTTGAAAGTATTTTATTTCTTTATTCTTTTATTCCTTTACGCTTCTTTGTCGTTGCAAGGCAAGCTTAGAGAGTATTCAGCTCGTTAAAGAAGTTGAGTCACCATGTGAGAACTCTGAAATGATGCTCGTTAGATATCCACGGGAATAAACTAAGGCAAATTAACAGTTGAGAGAAGCCACAAGGCATACAAAAAAAAAAAAAAAAAAAAAAAAAAAAAAAAAAAAAAAAAAAAACGAAAGTCTATCTTGTAAACGGATAAGGCGAAATGAACCTTAAATTTGTGCACGTTTTGTGTTTTAATATTAATTTTATATTTTCAGCAAAGTAAGGTTTCACAGATAAGTATCGAGGAAGATTTCAGAGGATATTTTTCAGAAGTTTCCAGGCCGTTTAAAGATGTTATGTTAATAGTCAGTCAATGTATAGGACCTTTACACCAATTAGAATATTTGCAGATTTTTCGCGTAAACGCGAATGCCATTGTAATATCTTGATAATCTTCACGTGGCACCTTCCGAACATGCTAATTGGCATTTGTCGCTTTTAAATTCTGTTGATCAAACATAGTAATCTCATATGGGTGCATCGTTTAAATCCCTATAATGAATGTTCGGCTGTGATACATTATTTTCTCTATATAGGTAAAATAACTAATCGCAACGGCTTTACCGAGACAGAAATAATGATTTACATTCTACTTGAGTAGTTGATTTCTGTATTTTATAAGACAAATGAAGCGGGATGTTCAAGTCCCTTTCCAACGGAATATATCGCCGTTCAGAACTTGATGAAGGCGTATCGATTCAGCTTGCAGAAAGGATTCCTACGCTTACTTCCAAAGTTTCAAATACAGAATCAGCTGCCTCCCAGAATGCTTCTTTAATCATCTTCTCATCAAAAGACCCTTCCTTTCCTTTCAGAAAATTCAAGAAATGAACCGACAATAGCTGCCTTGTTTTTATCATTTGTTTCAATGGGTAACTTCTCCGACTCAGTGATTGATTTTTTACAATCTTCATTTTCCTTTCCTACTTCCGTGCTTGCCGAGAATTAGAAGATTTTTCACAGTGAAAGATTTATAAGATCTCTTCCGAAATCAATTGCTACAGAAGTGTTTGTTCGGAAGAGCAATAATAAGCGCTTTTGTATACTGAATTCATCTTTAATTCGTCGACACTTTACTTGTAAAAATTAATATATTTTTCCGACTTCCCCAATCACTCTCCTAACAGTAATAATAAATAAGATGATAAGCTTCAAATTTTATTACGTAAAATTATGTTATTCCTCTTATGGTGATTATAAACAGTATTCCTCTAACTGTCGAAGCATAATTAAGTATATATTCTGTCAAGAAAGTACTAGGAATTAGTTATATAAAAATCTCGTATAGGAGAGGATTCGAAATATTGTTCTCGTTAATTTGGAACAGCTTTCCCCTATACTGACGTGGAGTTTGATTGTCATCTGTCATCTAATTTGTTTACAGAGCGCCATTTTCTTAGTGCATCTCAAAAGTACGTTGCGATTTTCCAATGAATAAACATACTGAACAAAGAATTTGTCTCAAATTTTGCATTGCATATGGTATATCGTGTACCGAATCGCTGAGAATGTTACAAGGGGCTTATGGTGAATCCACTTTATCAAAACCACGTGCGTCTGAGTGGTGCAGTGAATTTAAACGTAGTCGAGATAAGGTGAAAGATTTGTCTCGCTCTGTTCGGCCTTCAACTGTTTCAACTGAACATCGCTAAAGAAAAGGAAATGGTGTCCGAAGGTCTGAGAGAGATTGTTGGTAAATAAATACAATTATGTGAGTGTTACTCGGCGTTTGAGAGAACAAATGCGGCGAAGAATACCAGATTTGTGGAAGGAAAACTCATGGATAACCCCCAGCTAACAAGGCTATCATTATGAACGAATTTTTGGCTTTATAGTTAACCACTATCAGGTCAATTAAGGCCCGGGCTTTATAGTTAACCACTATTAGGTCAATTAAGGCCCGGGCTTCATAGTTAACCACTATTACGTCAATTAAGGCCCGGGCTTCATAGTTAACCACTATTACGTCAATTAAGGCCCGGGCTTTATAGTTAACCACTACTAGGTCAAGTAAGGCCCGGGCTTTATAGTTAACCACTACTAGGTCAATTAAGGCCCGGGCTTCATAGTTAACCACTATTACGTCAATTAAGGCCCGGGATTTATAGTTAACCACTACTAGGTCAAGTAAGGCCCGGGCTTTATAGTTAACCACTATTAGGTCAATTAAGGCCCGGGCTTCATAGTTAACCACTATTAGGTCAATTAAGGCCCGGGCTTTATAGTTAACCACTATTACGTCAATTAAGGCCCGGGCTTTATAGTTAACCACTACTAGGTCAAGTAAGGCCCGGGCTTTATAGTTAACCATTATTAGGTCAATTAAATCCCGGGCTTTATAGTTAACCTCTATTAGGTCAATTAAGGCCCGGGCTTTATAGTTAACCACTATTAGGTCAATTAAATCCCGGGCTTTATAGTTAACCACTACTAGGTCAATTAAGGCCCGGGCTTTATAGTTAACCACTATTAGGTCAATTAAGGCCCGGGCTTCATAGTTAACCACTATTACGTCAATTAAGGCCCGGGCTTTATAGTTAACCACTACTAGGTCAATTAAGGCCCGGGCTTTATAGTTAACCACTATTAGGTCAATTAAGGCCCGGGCTTCATAGTTAACCACTATTACGTCAATTAAGGCCCGGGCTTTATAGTTAACCACTACTAGGTCAAGTATGGCCCGGGCTTTATAGTTAACCATTATTAGGTCAATTAAATCCCGGGCTTTATAGTTAACCACTATTAGGTCAATTAAGGCCCGGGCTTTATAGTTAACCACTATTAGGTCAATTAAGGCCCGGGCTTTATAGTTAACCTTACTAGGTCAATTAAGGCCCGGGCTTTATAGTTAACTACTATTAGGTCAATTAAGGCCCGGGCTTTATAGTTAACCACTATTAAGTCAATTAAGGCCCGGACTTTATAGTTAACCACTATAAGGTCAATTAAGGCCCGGGCTTTATAGTTAACCACTATTAGGTCAATTAAGGCCCGGGCTTTATAGTTAACCACTATTAGGTCAATTAAGGCCCGGGCTTTATAGTTAACCATTATTAGGTCAATTAAGTCCCGGGCGCTATAGTTAACATCTATTAGGTCAATTAAGGCCCGGGCTTTATAGTAACCATTATTAGGTCAATTAAGGCCCGGGCTTTATAGTTAACCTCTATTAGGTCAATTAAGGCCCGGGCTTTATAGTTAACAATTATTAGGTCAATTAAGGCCCGGGACTTAAAGTAATTACGTGTTGTAAGTCGCCATTAAGGTAGTTGTCTTATGTGATTATGACAACTCCTAAGTGGCTTACCGGGAAAAATACGGGTCATTTATAGAATTTAATGTCATATCGACACGTTGGTCATAGTAGCTCAATGGTTAGAGCGGCTGGACGGAGACCAGAAGATCCGTGGTTCAAATCCCGGCTATGGCATTGAATTTTTCAGTGTGACTCTACGTTTCCACAATTTAGCCTACACACGGCCACTGTGAAAGAACAATTAATTTCTATTTCGGTGTAGTTCAATAACACGCTGTATTTCTTAATATACACGAAAGCTTGAATCCAGCTTTGATGATAAACTTTGCATAAACATGGTCATGAGAACACAAATGCTACCACTTTCTAGCACAGAACATGTCTGTGTTTAAGTTATTAGTTGTTAACAACTTTCATTTCGTGCAATAATCTATGTTTGAACAATAAAACTGTTGCTATGTAGGGAAAGTATTTTATTTGTTTTGTTTTACATCTGTGTAAATAAATATCTGCCGGTGGTGTGCGATTGCAATATTGGAATTAATTAAAAGGGTTGCTGGACGTTTCCGAATGGGAGAAGCCTCGCGGCGCTAGGCTTATCAGATTCAAAGTGGAAATGCAATCCTCCCCTTTGACATTTCAGTGATACGTCATGACTGGCACAGTAACCATATGCCCTAGGGGAAAGGCTATAGAAAAATGTCTTATACCTCATGAACTAGTTCTCTCTGGAGGATAAATTATTGTCATTGGTGTAACTGTAGCTCAGGGCACAGTATGGAAAGTGATGAGTTCAATCATTAACCTGACAATATTATATATACTAAATATTATACAACTAATTTATTAATGTAGGGTCTTACTCGTTTAATTTTTATATACCTTATAATTATGGGCTAGAACATGGGTGGTGAAATGTACGGTTTGGGAAGAGGGGTGGATCTGGAAAAATGCCCATTGTGTCACCAAAGGGATAAATAATGGCATTTGCTTTTAGAATGTGAAGAAACTAGGTTGCTTAAGGGAGTAGATAGGTAAAAAGGAATGGGCAAGGCTAAAAATGAAATTCAAGCAATGAAGTTAATGAGTGTAAAAGCTAGGAAACATTGAATTGAAATTGGGAAACTTTTGGGCAAAGTAAGAGCCAAATGGTTGTGGAAAATAAGTAAACATGACGAAAATGAAGATGAAGTTATTTTAGATAAAATGTCAGTAGGAACCCATTAGTTCAACAACATCAGAGTTAGGGTCTATTGGACCCAAGGGTAACCAGCAGTTCAGTGTAGTTATATGTATATAAATGTATAATAATTTGTAATTGAAATGGAAATAAAAATTGCTTACTTACTTACCTTACAATTATACGAGGGTGGGTAAAAAAAGTAGTGCCTCCTATTTTTTACCTTAAATAAGTAAGTTATGTGAAAACTTTGAATTTGACGCAATTCCTCAAACCTTCTTCTCCAGTCCTCTGCAGTAGTAACTTCCTAAGTCAACAGATGGCAGTACTGCATCCTCTTGCAAAATGGCTGACATCGACATTCGTATTAGACAGCGTTCTGTGATTGAATTTTTCACTGCGGAAGGTAACGCCAAATCGCATTCACGAAAGGCGAAAAATGTGTATGGTGATGCAATGGTGTATGTCAGCACTGTTAGACGATGGGTTTGTCGCTGTAACGAAGCTCAAGGGCAAACACCATTGGCAGATGAAAAGCGAAGCGACAGGCCGGTGACTACAGTGACTCCATGCAACATTCAGCGAGTCGATGACATCACTCGTGGTGATCGCCGGGTAACAACAGTCGCATTACATCCCTCAGTAAAGGCAGTGTGATGACGATTATTCAACAACTGGGTTACTTAAAAGTTTGTTCACGTTGGGTACCAAGAATGTTAACGGCCCAAAACATAGAAATAAGGATAACAATAGCCTCAGAACACTTGCAGCGCTTCAATTTGGAGGGAGAGGAGTTTATGGAAAAAATTGCTACTGGAGAAGAAACGTGGGTTCATTTGTTTGAACCTGAATCAAAGCGGCAGTCAATGGAATGGCATCACACAACATCACCGAAGAAAAAACAAAATTCAAAACTCAGCGTTCGGCAACGAAAGTTAAGGCGACTGTGTTTTGGGATGCAGATGGTGTGCTTATGATTGATTTTTTGGAGCAGGGATGCACAATAAATTCCGTCCAATACGTCAGAACTCTCAAAAGGCTGAAAGCACGTCTTCGCCGAGTTGGCCCAACAAAAACTATGGCGGATTTTTTTCTTTTGCATTACAATGCAAGACCACACACCAGCCGTTACACCACTACAGAAATTGAGAATTTGGGATGGCAAGTCTTAGCTCATCCCCCATACAGCCCTGACCTGGCACCATCAGACTTCCATCTGTTCGGACCACTAAAGGAAGCTCATCCTGGGATTCATTTTGAAGATGAGGAGGCTGTGAAAACGTCCGTGCGTCAATGGCTTACGAAGCAAGACCGTGTGTTTTATCACACTGGAATACATGCCCTAGTTAAAAGGTGGACCAAAACGTGGAAAAGGACGGAGATTATACTGAATAGTGACAAATTAATCGTCAATGTTGTAGTTTTCAAGCTATGTAAATTGGATTCAATTTTCTTAGTGATTAAAAGAGAAAAATTTAGGAGTCATTACTTTTTAACCAACCCTCGTACATCTTCAATTAATTAGAATAAAACTCTGGGAGTTATTTTACAGAGGCAAATACAAATCAAGTGAGATGGTGCTGCTCTACGTACTCCATTCCGACTTTCCTTCACTCTCTTGTCGACTTTAAGACCATTTGTGATCGCGTAGTTCCGGAAGATGCAGACAGATGGCATAGATCCATGCGCCTTGTATACCTTTCTTCGTGGTGCCCCTACAAGTTCCTCCCCAGATCGCTAAGGTCCCTTCCTCGCCTTCTTCCAGGGTGGTGCTGAGAGGCATCGATGCGGAAAGTGACGGACTTCTCCCAGTCTCTGCAGCTTTGCTGGCTCTGCACTGTCCCCTCCATTCTTATTATTGCAATTAGACCTTGACACAAATCAAGTAATCATTATGGCACCCACTTACTGGCTTCTTCGGCTAATGCACATTTACAGGTGGGTTTCCTAACAGCTTCCAAATTGCTATTTGTAGGTTGTTGGTTTTTGAATCGCCTATCTTACTGTGAATTCTATTGTCGCTCTACGTTATTGCCTGAGAGACACAGTCGTTCAGTGTAATTTTTTTTAACAGAGGAACTTCCATATTTCGTGCTTTATACCACCTATGAATCTTACTTATGGGTATTAAGACTAAATCTGAACATTACGACTAATAAACTAATGTTTGCGCATTAGCATCCTTTATTCACTTCGTTATCATGCTACAAAACAAAGCAATATGAAACAAAGCAATCTCGTATCTGCAGATCTCCGGATAATACAATTAAAATATCCAGAGCTACGTTTCACTTTACTTGATTATTCAAATTTACAGATACACCACAGTGTAAAATAAGTTGACTTAGAAGTCCTGTGTATGCACCATATGCTTCAACAAAGTTTAAAGTTTCAAATCCACAACGTTTTTAAATCTTTTTAAAGAAATTTATAAGTTCACCTCGAATATATCGTTAATTAACTTTTGATAGTTTTCATAGAAGGCAGTCTATTTTCTCTACTTATACCTTAGTATATGTTGAAGGAACTGCCGCACAAGACAAAACTGAATTGGATGAAGTTCACGCGGACACTGCACCAACATTGAAGACCATTTACTTTTGGATCGATGAATTTAAACGTGGTCGTACAAGCACAGAAGATGAATCGCTCTCTGGTCGCCAAATTGGTGTAACCACACAGGAAACATTTTAAAAAATGCATGATCTGGTTATGCAAGACCACCAAATCAAAATTCCCTGCCATTGCTGAACGAGTGCACAATATCCTGTATAAAAATGGACAAAGAAAAGGCTTGTGCATTATGGGTGCCGCGGTTTCTCACAGTCGACAAAAAGTACATCAAAATAATGGACAAAGACTTAATGAAGGTGCACCAAAGTAGGCAAGGACCTTTTTATGAGCTGGTAAGTTAATGACCAGCGTATTTTGGGATTCTTAAGAAATACTCCTAATAGACTACTTGAAATAAGGCAGAACCAAAGCTGGAACCTATAATGCTTCATTCTTGGATCGTTTGTGTCATGAATTGACTGAAAAGAGACCGAGTTTGAAATGCAAAAATGTGCTCTTTCACCAACATAATGCACATCGCAACCATCAGCAATCTCAATGGCGAAAGTGCATGGTTGGGGTTTGAAGTGCTTCCTCATCCACCTTATTCACCAGGCCTAACCTCAAGTAACTTCTTTCTGTTCCCAAAATTGAAAATTTGGCTTAATGATAAGGCATTTTCATTAAATGACGAAGTAATAGTCCCGTCAAAGATTTTGAAAAATTGGAACATCGCAAGAGCAAGTGTATAGTCATCAATGGAGACTATGTCGAGAAATAAGCTGAGATGTTCACGAAATAAATTATACTTTTTTGCAACCATACTTATCAATCGACCCTCGTATTACTCACCCTGAGGCAGGTACAGTGTCTAAAGAAAACGTGTGCTGTATTCTATCCAAAGATTGCATGACAATATTTCACCGGAAATGCAAATTTTCAGATTAAATAGTTTCACAAAAGTGCGAGCATCAGGAATAATAAATGTTTGAAGAAAAACACCGGGAACTCAGTTCAAGACCCTGGAATGATATTACACTAAAGTTTTGAAACATTTGCATCTTAAAAGTTTGATTATCAAGGAAATTAGAATTTTGTCTTTTGTTATTTGCGTCCACCAACGTTAAGTCATATTGTACGGTGAATGAATTGGGTGAAATGATTCTCAAATGATTCCAGTGACCATGGAGCTAACAGTTACTCGACATTCGTCTTCAAGGATAAGGGAAAACCCCAGAAGAAACCTTATCTAGGTAACTCACCCTGAGAGAGATTCGAACCCTAATACCGAAATTAAGAATTGCAATGTATAAAGAATCATGATGGATTTCAAAGGAGTGTTGGTTCTTTGTTACAACGCGTGCAGATGCAGTGGAGTCAAATAGCAGTTTGGGGAGAATTGTTGTTTTAACAAAAGAAACGTAAGAAAGATTGTCCTTAGCATATTTATAAAGGGTAGTACTTGACTTTGTTGAATGGGGTATTCTTCGGACCCTTCATAATGGCATGACAAAATAGTCACAAAGGGAATCTTTGTGTGTATGAAGGGCTTCCAGAAAGTGAAAGTGACATGTACACCCACGCGCAGCTGTGGTCATTCAGTCCCTGGCTGGCAAGTCATTAATAAAGTCCTCTTCTTCTGTCTTGTCGAGGGCAGGCCAGAAGCGATGAGAGAAGATATTTGTCTGTTCATATATACGTGAAGAATGAACTAAGTTTTATCGAGTAATTAACATTTCATAAACAGTGATGTTGGTAACCCTTGGTTGGCAACTTCAAGCTCGATGTTCTGATAAAAGAAGCAGTCATTAAACCAGTTTGAAACGGGCATTCCAGTGTCATTAAAACCATCCTTCTCACACTTATCCTGTGAGAAACCTCATTGCTCTACCCTGTGCTAAACATTATTTGTTTCAAACTGTCCCGTTAAAGTGGAACTATTTGCTCGGCAATATAATTGCTTCAACTCGGCACCTCTTGAACGTAAGGCAGACACTCTACTTACGCTACCGCGAAGGGGGCAGTTAGGAAAAGGAAATTTGTTTTAGAAGAAAAACCACAGAAGCATGTGCCCAACCAAACAGGAATGGAACACAAGCCTTCCACTGTTGATTTTGGCTCACCTTCTCTAAACGTAATGCTGTACTTTTAGCTAATCTAACAACTACAGTTACAGCTGAAAAGTAATATGTCAAGAACCTCAAACTAAGAGAGCAAAGATTTATATGAAATGAATCTATGGAAATGCATAAACTGTATATTCCAATGGAACACACGAACACATTTGAACTTCACCTTCTGTAACACACGTGCTCTAATCAACGGAGTTCATGGCGATGGCGTTTTAGTGTAATGAAAATACACTAAGAGATTACATCTCGCAGTATTCGAACAAAATTTGCTTCATGCCTCAGAGGTTAGATTCCGTCCGAGTGATAGTGCTAAAAGTTGTGCAGTGTTTTCCCCTGGAGGTATCCGTGATGTTTCAACCTGTGTGCACAACATTACATTCTACCTCTTGTTTGTCTATGTTATACCAATAAAACAGCCATTTCAGTAATTACTGTCCTCTATGAAAAACATACATAAACGTTTAAATATATTGTATTACGATTAAGCACAAAATACAACTATTGCTGCTGCTCAAATGTTTTATTTTTTGTTGTTTAATTATTTATGACTGATGGAATAATTTATTCTCATCGAAGTCGTGAAGTATTAATGTGTAACACGTGTACAATTCGCATTCAGGTCGTGGGTTCGAAGTCGCTCAATCAAGTACTTTGGGGCAGTCCTGAGAGGAAGCATGAGACGAAAGGAGACAAAGGGCGGCCATTTCAAGGGGCCATGACATTGCAGGATGTAGGGTCCCTTCACTTTACCAAATGGAAATGGCTCGTATAAGCTCGTCCACTGCTTCCAAATAATTTTTCGCATGCCAAATTATTTGGCAACAACTACGAAGGCTCATCGACAAAGACTGAGTCTGATTTTTTTCCACAGCTGTGTGTAGTGTTTAGCGCCCGATTTTACTACATACGGCACCGCAGGCGGCGACACTGATGACACATGAGATGAAGATGGAGCACCAGTGGAATGAGATGGCGGGGAAACAGGAGGTCCCAGAGAAAACCCGCCCCAGCGCCGTGTTGTCCACGACAAATCTCACTTTGCGGTCGCCTGGGATCGAACTCGTGCCGCCTTCGTGAGAGCCAAGCGGTCTAACCACTGAACCACGGCGCGGGTCTTTTTTCCACAGATTTTTATTACTGCAATTCAATTTTTACATGATCCTTTTCAAAGTAGTCCCCTCCTACTTCAATACACTTTTTATAGCGTCTCTGCCAGCCATTGAACACGTGCTGCAGACCACTCTTGGTCAGGTCCTTGAGAATCGCCTCACCTTTCTTCAGCACAATTTCAGAGTTCTCAAATCGAATACCCCTAAGCTTCGATTATCAATGGTGATGAGACATGGCTGCATCATGATCCTGAAGGAAAACAAGCCAGCACAATATGGAAATCGCCAGGTTTTCCAACACCAAAAAAGGCAAAAGTTGTTCCATCGGCAGGGAAGGCGATGGTGATCACATTTTTTGTCTGTAATGAAATGATTTACCAGCATGCAGTTACCCCTCATACTACTGTTACAGCAGCATACTACACGTCAGTATTGGCTACACTGAGGAAGCACATTGCAAAGAAACAACCAGAGCTTTCTCGGACTGGGTGGCTACTTCATCATGACAATGCACGACCTCACGTCACATGCAGTTACCCCCTCACACTACTATTACAGCAGCATACTACACGTCAGTATTGGCTACACTGAGGAAGCACATTACAAAGAAACAACCAGAGCTTTCTCGGACTGGGTGGCTACTTCAACATGACAATGCACGGCCTCACGTCACATGCAGTTCCCGCTCACACTACTGTTACAGCAGCATACTACACGTCAGTATTGGCTACACTGAGGAAGCACATTACAAAGAAACAACCAGAGCTTTCTCGGACTGGGTGGCTACTTCATCATGACAGTGCACGGCCTCACGTCACATGCAGTTCCCGCTCACACTACTGTTACAGCAGCATACTACACGTCAGTATTGGCTACACTGAGGAAGCACATTACAAAGAAATGAGCAGAGCTTTCTCGGACTGGGTGGCGACTTCATCATGACAATGCACGGCCTCACGTCACATGCAGTTCCCGCTCACACTACTGTTACAGCAGCATACTTCACGTCAGTATTGGCTACACTGAGGAAGCACATTACAAAGAAACAACCAGAGCTTTCTCGGACTGGGTGACGACTTCATCATGACAATGTACGGCCTCACGTCACATGCAGTTCCCCCTCACACTACTGTTACAGCAGCATACTACACGTCCGTATTGGCTACACTGAGGAAGTACATTACAAAGAAACAACCAGAGCTTTCTCGGACTGGGTGACTTCATCATGACAATGTACGGCCTCACGTCACATGCAGTTCCCCCTCACACTACTGTTACAGCAGCATACTACACGTCAGTATTGGCTACACTGAGGAAGTACATTACAAAGAAACGACCAGAGCTTTCTCGGACTGGGTGACGACTTCATCGTGACAATGCACGGCCTCACGTCACATGCAGTTCCCCCTCACACTACTGTTACAGTAGCATACTACACGTAAGTATTGGCTACACTGAGGAAGCACATTGCAAAGAAACGACCAGAGCTTTCTCAGACTGGGTGATGACTTCATCGTGACAATGCACGGCCTAACGTCGCAAATCAAGTCGTACAGTTTCTGGCTCCATTCAACATTACTTGTGTACCAACTCCATCTGATAGCCCCAAACTTGCACGCTGTGACTTCTTTATTACCATCACTAAAGGCAAAGCTTAGGGATATTCGATTGCAAAACTCTGAAGCAGTGCTCAAGAAAAGTGAGGCGATTCTCAAGGACCTGACATCAATGGCCTGCAGCACTAATTCAAAGACAGGCAGAGACGTTATAAAAAGTGCACTGAAGTAGGAGGGAGCCACTTAGAAAAAGATCATCTAAACATTGAATTGCAGTAATAATCATCTGTGAAAAAAATCATTCTCAGCCTTTGTTGAACAGCCCTTGTATATTAGGATGCTTACTTTCATATCACAGTATCTTTCCATCGTTCTCCTTTGTTCCGCATCCTTGTATGTCTCGTGTGCTTTCAGGCTCATGGTGCATGACGATGGCGGACACAGGGTGCGGAAACTGCGTATTTGTAAATGCTACTCTAGGTGCTGAGCGGCGTTGTGGACGCTGACGTCACATGGGGTGACGCTTGTCTACACCGTGGAGTGAATAGCTATGGGCGGGATCTTGGCGCACGGATACACTTACCTCAGCACCTTTGTGGACTTCCGTGTATGGGTCGGAGCTGCGACCCTGTGGCTTCTTCATTTGATCTCTTCCTCCATGGAGGTATTAGCCGCAACAAATCTTTGAGGAGAAGGTAATGAGCGAGGTGTCCGTCTTCATGATAATAGTGCTAAAAGTTCTGCAATTTTCTTTTGATAGTTTTTGTGAAGCGGTTATTCAAGTTTTTAACCTACTGATACTTGCCACCCACCAAGGTTTTCTCGGAGGAATGTATGTGGGTTTGTTTTATAATCACGTTTCATTGCGTCCATTTTACATAATTTCACATCACCTTCTTCACTCCATTGATTATGATCACAAACTCTAGATATTTCTGTGTTTTTTTTTCAATTTGTTATCCATTGATAAACAAGTAGGCTTTACAGATGTTTGTTATACATAGAGATACATAGTAACAAAACACATAGCAATTAGGGTAGCCGTGAACGTCTCCTCTGCCTAAATATGGCAGGATAACTGTAAGACCAATTGAGAACTTTAAGTCTAATAGTAATCACTCATCTGGGTCATTCTGTACTGGAGCGGTCACTCAAGAGGCGGTCTTGTGGCAGTTTGCGCTTGAGGCGAGTTGTTTGGCGAGTGCGAGCGCCGAGATTGTAGGTAACAGACCCAGAGACCTCCTGGAGATGGTAAAATAAAGGTCGTACCAGCTGTCGTATGTAGTGATGAACGGGTAGAAGACCAAACTCGTGATGAAGTTGTTGGTTTTTGACGAACCATGGAACATTTCTAGCTGTACGCAGCACCCTGTTTTCTAATACCTGCAGTCAGCGGAGATTAGTCTTGCTGGTGACACCCCAGACCGGAGCTACATAGGTAAAAATGGGGTGGACTAGAGATATGTAAAGAAGAATGGAGGATTCCTAACCAAGTGAGGTGCGCCTGTTAAGTAAAGGGTATAGTTTTAATAGCCGAGCAAACGAAAGTGTAACTGACGGACATATGTGGGCGTTTCAAGTAAGTCGAGTGCCAAGTAGCACCTCCCTTAGGTGAGGTGATCCGTCCACTTCAGCTGCTGTGGTGCGAGCGCTGCGGAACCTTAGAGAAACCTCGGGCCGAACTGCCGAGCCCCTCCCGTTGGGGAGTTGTTCGGATTGTGTTGGCTCGAGGGGGCAGTGTGTTCCCGACAGCCGCGGGAATTCGGGTACCTCTGGCCAGGCTACGGCCGCGTGGAATGGGTAGAGGATTGCCTAATAAGTCCCGGGTACTAGCCTGCAGAGCTAGTAGAAGGTGTGCTAGATCACCAGGCTATGGCCGCCCGGAGCGGGTAGAGGGTTGTCTCATAAGTCCCGGGTACTTGCCTGCAGAGCTAGTAGAAGGTGTGCTAGATCACCAGGCTACCGGAGGGGGTAGAGGGTTGCCTAATAAGCCCCGGGTAGTAGCCTGCAGAGCTAGTAGAAGGTGTGCTAGATCACCAGGCGGCCCCATCGAGGTTTTCGGTAGCCCTCCCTGCGGGGTTGACGAGCTCAAGTGGTGTATTCACTTTCATCCCATCTTGACGTTGTTGCCGATGGCGGGGGGCATTTTAGGAAACCAGGTATTGCCCTATGGAAAGAGCCCCGGAGTTATCCATCACTCCTGGGTAGAACGAGGCCAGGGCCTTCGGATTTATGGGTTGATCCTCTGTGCATAAATGTCCAGTAGCACCCAATATATTTCAGTGGCACACTTGTTCCGAGCAGCTGTAGGGAAGGAGGATCCCTATAAGGACCTAAGGGGGAGATCTTAACATCTGTCATGTCAGTGTTGAAGGAAACGTGCCAGTTAGAGAACCAATGAGCTAGTCGATCCAGAGCAACTTGCAGTTCGTGAATGGCATGATGCATATTGGAATGAGAATAAAAGAGAACAGTATCTTTAACATATAAAGCCGTGCATACTCTGGATAATTCCCGTTGGGGTGTTCTTCCACCCCTTAAGGTGCGAACGCTGCGGACCCGTGGCACATGTGTGTTCATATATTCTGACAGATGGAGGATAATATGCGGTGGTTCCTGTACGAATCCATTGCAGAGCGATTGCACCAGGAGGCTAGAGCAGGTCAGTTGCATAACAATTACCAGCAAGTAAACAAATGCAGAGCTAGATTCTAAAAGTACCTCCAAGCAGCAAATTAGGAAATAAGGTGCTACATTCATAAACACTAGAAGTAGTAGGCAATAACTGTAGACTTGTGGCTAGTGTGAAGAGATGACTAACTTTCATAAATTAACTTAAATAATAAGAATTAAATGACGAAGCCTAGGACTCAAGTACAGATGTATTATTTTATCTTGACAGGAATCCTGCGTGGTAGGGATGAGTAGCAACTGTGGTAGGTATAGTGCACATATCGCCAAAATGCGTCACACGCGTAAGATTAAGAGAGAGGACGGCGATGCATAAGGTGTCTAAAAGCAAATTTCATTCCCAAAGCCAGTTTTGCAGATCTTATAAACTAAGTTGTAATTCTTACTATGGCAGTAATCTCCATGCTTTCGTTGGATCTTAAATAGTACATAGACATTTGAAACAAAACCCTGTTCTCCTCCAGCAGGCATGATAAACAACTGTCGGCCTTTCAATATCGCTGCAGAGTCCCTGTAACGTATTTCACTCCAGGCATATGGTCCAGTATGTCCTGTATTTATATAAGTTTCATCCACATAAACGTCACTTCGATATCTCCGAATATTTCGTAAATAATTAAGCCGTTTTGTACGTATGGTGCGATGTTCGATTAAAATTTGTCTGTCACGCTTAGTGTTCTTTTTTTAAATAATCCTAGCTTCAAAAGAACTCTTCTTAATGTTCAGACACTGCCTTGGAAGTCAGTAGAATTTTTAGCTTCATAAGCAATTTCTTCGAAGTTGTCTTTGTTTTTCTGTGCTTTAAAAATCATTCATAGTTCGCCTAACTACTTCTGAATTAAAACATCCAAATTAGATTTTGTGCATGTTCTTAATCTTTGTTTACTGGACATAGAGAAGGACGTTGTTGCACTAGCATCAATGGCTTTTCTTTCCTTAATAACTATCCTAAACTGCTTTCAGACACAACTGTTGCCTCAGATACCCTTCCCCAGATTTTTATAGCTGACCCAGACCATTGTTCCTTTTTTATAAATCTATGGATATTGGTTATCACTTCTCGTGTTTTTAAATGTAGCACTTTATTTCCCAGTGTGCTGCTAGGAGGCGTCATTTATAAATGCTCTCTTGGAACCAGGAGATAAGCACATTTTGAAACAAGCTGTAATGTTACCGAGAAGCTCTGCACGTGTTTAGTTGCTCGCAACTGGTACGCAACTTACCTGCCCTCCCCTCCATTTGCAACAGTTTTGAAGTGGACTCGTCCAGATACCTCTGCGCATCGCTCTGCACTTTTCAAGATAAAAAATACATCTGTACTTACGATAGTTAGTCGTCACTATCGGTGTATCACGGATGCGAGGGCACCTAGTGGTTTACCAGGGAAATATATGAGTCAATTGGAGAATTTAATGTCAGGAAGGCACGTTGGGCATAGTAGTAGTAGTAGTAGTAGTAGTAGTAGTAGTAGTAGTAGTAGTAGTAGTAGTAGTAGTAGTAGTAGTTTTATTCATCCGTTAAGTCAATAGAATGACATTGGATTCTTCAATACAAATATTTAGAACAATACAAATAATATAAGTATAAAAAATAAGTTGCATCAAGTGTAATTAATAAGATCTAAGTATGAACTCATAAATATATATAGTTGCATGGCTCTACAACTACACAGCATTTAAAATGCATCACAAATATATACAATTATATGGCCAGCTACAGTGTATCTAGAAATTCACTTATATCATAATATGAATCACTTAATAAAATTTCTTTCAACGATAGCTTGAAACACCGCATGGATTTTATGTTTTTCAGATTGGCCGGTAGTTTATTATACAGAGTGACTGCTGAATATCTATCTCATTTGGAAAAAAGTGTAGTTCTATGTGTTATTGTTCTTAAGTCTGTTTTACCTCTGGTGTTATGATGATGTATTTGATTATTTGTGGTGAAATTCTCAAGGTTTTGTTTTGTATAACATAGGAAACAGTATATGTACAGACTGGGCAGAGTCAAGATCTTCAATTTCTTAAAGAAGTTCCTGCAGGAGTCATATTTTTTTCCTGACATTAGGCATCTAACAATCCTTTTTTGTACTTTAAAAACCAAGTGACTGTCTTTACTATCCCCCCAAAACATAATGCCATACCTCATTAGACTTTCTGCATATGCAAAATATAAGGTTCTCATGTCACTTGCATTCAACTCATTTTTATTACTTTTAATGAGCAGTAGAATTTATTTAACTTTATTACTAGATTTTTTATGTGTGCTTTCCAGTCTAAATGCTGATCTACCCATACACCCAGAAAATTTTCTTCTGTCTTATAAGAAACACATGCACCATACAACTTGATGTCAGGTTTGCCAACATTTTTATTTTGTTTGTGGCGAAATGATATTGCTGAAGATTTGTTTGTATCAATAATCAATTTGTTTTCAGCAAACCAAGTTTCAATTTTACTGTACTAGTAGTTTAAAGTACTAGTAGTTTAAAGAGTAAGAGCAACTGGACGGAAACCAGGAGATAGGTGGTCCAAATCCAGACCATGGCATTGAATTTTTAAATTTGACTCTATCTATCCAAAGCCTTAGCCTCTATACGGCTAGTTGAAGAAAATATTAATTTACATGAATTAACTTAAATAGAAAATTATTTATAGAGTAGTTATATGCGACAAGGTTGACTGTTAATCAAATTTACAATGTACAAGTAACTAAAACATAATTATACATCCTCTTTAATGGACATATATAACAGAGCAAATAATGCAAGCAATATTTGTAAGCAATATAATCCACTGACATAGCTTCCAAACATATTCAATCTGGGAGCAATTAAATATATTAATTACATCTGTTGCATTCAGTATCAACGTCGAATATTGATATCATAATT
This sequence comes from Mantis religiosa, assembly GCA_030765055.1. NCBI lineage: Eukaryota > Metazoa > Arthropoda > Insecta > Mantodea > Mantidae > Mantis > Mantis religiosa. The sequence continues at coordinate 23,553,912 of CM060951.1, read as the reverse complement.
GGTGCATGTGAGGTAACTAAGGCAACCTATTAGTGACTGAGAAGCGATTGACAGTCTGGATAAGAAGAATATAGCTGTTAGAAGGAGAAAGTGATCATCACGGTAGGCATTCCAGTTTCTAGCGATCCGTAAAGACGTGCTTCAAAGGTATTAAAGCTTGTAAGATGGGTAATTCTCTACGTTAACTGTATTACGTGGAGCAAAAGGTGACACAATTTCGTGTAATTACGTTCTCAAGTGACGCCGTAAAGAAAATCGGGCTTGATGAGGCTGTGCTAAAATTTAATCTCTTGTTGAAATTCAAAATCAGTTGGTATGTTCCTGTATATTCTTGGAGAATGCACGCTTGTACGTTGAATTTACTAACTCAACACCGGGTGTGTTTAGTTTTATAAAGATTCTCTACTTATCTGTCTGTATTATAGAGAAATGTTATCATCGTATACCGCGCGAGTTAAGATTATTGGAAATTTATGTGTTGGTAGAAACAGAAGTCTGGTTTGTAGAAATTTATTGCAAAAAAACAAAATTTTGCTACATTCCTTGCAGCTGCAAAATGGCGTAACATTGAAAAACAGCAGTCTTCATGGTCGTCTCGTTACTCCACCAAACATAAACAAATAAAAGATTCCATTGGAGTACACCACACAGCTCAACTCCACTGCACAACTGTAACTAACTGCTTCTCACACTTTACAACTCCCAGTCATTGTTCTAGATTGCAATTGACTATTCGATAACAGTCGCATCAGAAAAGCCGAACATTCCAGACTTCTCTCTTCTCTCTCTCTCTCTCTCTCTCTCTCTCTCTCTCTCTCTCTCTCTCTCTCTCTCTCTCTCTCTCTCTCTCTCTCTCTCTCTCTCTCTCTCTCTCTCTCTCTCTCGTAGCCGTCCAACTCTACGCGTTCCACTATCTGTCTCTTTCCTTAATGCCCACGCGCGCCCGACACTGGCTTGTCGTAGCTTCAACACAACAATGGGATCGGTGACATTATGCAACAATGTCTGTAACCCGCTGTTACAGCTCTATGAAGTTATATTTCTTTTAGAAAAACTGTAAGATATTAACACACCCTCACATTACTACGATTGCAAATAAAGGGTGTGAAACATTTTTTTCCCCTTGCTTGTTCCATTTATACTCCGCCTTTAACTACTATGGTCATATCGGCGGCCGTTCTCCTTTGGAACATACCGAAGGTGTTAACTCGTTATCTTTGGATTCTAATCATTACATCACGCACACATTCACACTATCATTCGTTCTTCCAGACTCCGGGGAAGATGCGGAATTATCTTGGTCGGAGAAATATCCCTACCCCCACCACCGGGAATCGAACCCGGGACCCCTAGCATGGTAGGCAGGTGCTCTACCGACTGAGCTACCGGGCCAGCCGAAATATTTTTGTTCTATTAAATGGCAACACTACCCTTTTCCGCACTCCTCCATCCTCAAGTCTCGGAATGGACAAATGCTCTTCCAAACCACAATTTAAATTTATTAGGACGTTAATGTATGTGTACTGAGCAAAGGAAAACACATCATTACTTCAAATTGACCAGGTTTTGATTTAAAGAATACAGCAGGCTACTTCAATATGTGGCCCTGGATTGAACAAATACAGACAAACGCTAAGCTAACAAGGAATTGGGGTTTCTACCAGGACAATCCACAAAAAATGCCTCCCCTCTAATGGCCATGGAGTTACTGAGCTTTCCAAAAGGCAAGACCTAGAGACTAACAATCCCCCCCATATGGTTCTATGGACCCAAGAAGGCATGGAAGTGGATACGCCAGTTGCGCGCGCCAACCCCAAAGGGGAAGGCTGCCGATTAACCTCGGTAGGGCCGCCTGCTGATCAGGCACACCTTCTACTAGCTATGTTGGCTAGTACGTGAGAATATGTGGCTTCCCTCAACCCCGTACCGACGTACCCGATCTCCCACGGGTATCGGGAACCACTGCCCCGTCGAGTCCAACCCAATCCGAACAACTCACATTCAGGGAGGGGCTCGGCAGTTCGACCCAAGGTTCCTCTAGTAACTTCAGAAGTACCGCGAGTGCTAGGGGTCTACAGCGATCGCATCACGGCATTTGAAGTGGACGGATACCCTCCCCTACGGGAAGCTAACAAGGACATTAAGTGCGAGGATCTACTCCTATTAGTCCTGGATCCGTAGGATCAGAACCCGGGCCTCTCGGGTATATTTACCGTAGGACAGCACCTATTTTATAAACTGCCTCCTCGCTTTACACGGCAGAAAGGACGGAAGTGGATACGCCACTTATGCACCGGTCCTTAATAAACCGGCTACCAAATAACCTTGGTAGGGCCGCCGATGCTCTAGCACACCAGTTACTAGCTCTGCAGGCTAGCACCCGGGACTTATGAGGCAACCCTCTACCCCCTCCGGGCAGCCGCAGCCTGGCCGGAGGTACCCACTTTCCCATGGGTGGCGGGAACACACTGCCCCCTAGAGACCAACCCAATCCGAACAGCTCCCAGAGGGAGGAGCTCGAATGTTCGGCCCGAGGTTCCTCTAGTAGCGTCAGAGGTACCACAAGTGGGAAGCTAACAAGGACAACAATGTTTACTTCATGAAAGGAAAATCTTAATGAAAGTAATTCATAATGGCTTAACTTACAGAAAGACAACGAATTGAAATACCGCCAAGACCTTCTAACCTGAACAGGTTAGATTTTTTCTTGTGGGGATATTTGAAGTGGAGGATTTAGAGTGACCGACCAAAAGATCTTGAAGAATTGGGAAAATTCAATTAAACTGGAAGTGTTAAACATAAGGCAAAGTCTGTAAAGTTAAATCGAGTTACAGATGCTTATAATGCACTTGATATGTTGTTATAAGTGGACGAAAACCCACATTTATCTACTCGCCAACTCATTATGGAAGGTAAGTGGTGAATTACCTAAATCATGCATTACCAGGAAGATAGATTGACCCGAGGAAGTATTGAATGGTCGTAGAGATCTCCAGACCTGACTTTTTACTGTACGGACATTTGAAGCGGAAGGCTTACAAGGACCGACCAAGAGATCTTGAAGTGAAGAATTGGGCAAGAAATGCAACTGATCAGGCAAACAGTGTTGTTGGTAATATTAGCTAATTTCAGAGACAGACTTTGGTATTGTTTGGCAGTAAGTGGAGACCATGTTGAGCAACTTTTGAAGTGAATTCATCATGTGTTACACATAGCATCACTAAGTTTGTTATAAATGTGTTATCTTGGTTTAAATTTCGGGTGTTGTAATACGTACTAATATATTTAAATTACAGTTCAGAAAAGCATTTACCTAGTACATTCCGAAGCCTGAAAAAATTGTCATTAAAAAGTGACGTTCTATTCACAATCACAGTAATATGAAAACATGTTGATAACAGCTTTTATAAAACTATAACTTCACAGAATTATAAGAATAATTTTACAAGCATTGTTCCACACGTTTTACTCACCTCGTATAGTGATAGTTCTATCCACAGGATTGCTTTGGATGACGATACGGAGCGGTATCGGCACTGTGATGTATGCCCCAAGTCGGCCATCCCCCGGAAGGCAGGATAAGGGGTGAGGAGACAGAGCTCAGCTGTCCCATGGGGCCACGACATGCTGTTGGCAGGGTTGTTGCAATTGACCAATACGACACTCCTCGCAGGCCAGTCGCCACTAAGGTAAACTTCTCACGAGTTTATAATAACTCCTAGTGGTTTACCGGGAAAAACACGGGTCAGTTGGAGAATTTAATGTAATATCGGCACGTTGGCCATAGTAGCTGAATGGTAGAGCAGCTGGACGGAAACCAGAAGATCCGTAGTTCAAATTCCGGCTACGGCATTGAATTTTTCAGTCTGACTCTACCTTTCCACAATTTAGCCTACACATGGCTAGTGTGAAAGAACAATTAATTTCCATTAATTGACCTAATGGTGGTTAGCTATAAAGCCCGGGCCTTAAAGTACTTACATCATAGTAAGTCGCCATTATGGTAGTTGTCTTATGTGTTTATGAGAACTCCTAAGTGGTTTACCTGAAAAAACACGAGTCAGTTGCAGAATTTAATGTTATATCGGCACGTTGGCCATAGTAGCTCAATGGCAGAGCGGCTGGACGGAAACGAGAAGATCCATGGTTCAAATCCCGGCCATGGCATTGAATTTTTCAGTCTGACCCTACGTTTCCACAGGTTAGCCTACACACGGCCAGTGTGAAAGAACAATAAATTTCCAATGTTAACGTAAGTTGTCATTCTGAAGTCTACCCAGATTTACATTCTATTTTTAACAACTTAAATGTTCTAGAACTATACATAACAAATTCTTAAGTACATGAGAAAACATGAAATAGCCGTTACACCTTTCAAACCTGACTAGGACTTATATAAGTATTTCAAAACCAAAAATAAGCAAATCGGTTCAGTCGTTCTTTAATTTTTGTGAGACTTACAAACGTCAATTGTTATTCCTAAATCATTACTTGAGACTAATAGTACATAAACAAACACGTGTGTTTGCCTTCGTCAATGTTGTACAGCCTTTCCAAAGCGCGGCTTGTGCCTTTTGTGGATCAATCGCTGACCTATGCGATAAGGTTCGGTTCCTAGTTGCAGATAATGAGATAATTAGTGGAACATAATCTCACACTTTCGCTTCGTTACCCCGACTAAACGAGGTATTGTCTGCTTCTAATGAGCTGCGAGCTCACCTATGACTTTGTCATCATCCTAAAACAAATAGTGATTCAGGCTTGGCCCTCTAATAGATAATCAGCAAGGTGTAGATAGAAGATGTTGTCCATTGTTTATCATAAAACAGCCGTTCTTTTGTCTAGCTATGTACACTTCGCTACTGATATAAATTATTGAACAGCTCCGCTTCAAGTGATCCTATTATGTTATCGACATTTGGAACACAGATGGATTAAAGGCACTTCTCTCTTGCTTTAGCATTAATTATGAATATAAACAACATTGTGATTGTGTGTTTGTATACACATCACAAATGTCCATTCTGTAATTCCTACCAACATTCCAAAACTAGCTCTGTTTCATCACGGGGGACGAGGTTTTATTGCAACTCTATACTTCTTTCCTAATTTCCACATATTCAACAATTTAAAGAATGTTTGTATGTATGTATTTATTCACTGAAATTGGGTACTACCCGGTGGCAGAGTTAAGAATACAGATCAAATTACAAATACTAGATTTACAACGATAACACAATAAACAATACAAACATGATATTATTTTAACTTTAGTCACTTAAAACGTATCTAATTACTTCTCTATTTACATATTATATACCATTTTAATTTAAAAGTTAAACTATAAACCATCGAGATTTTTTCTAAATTTCTTCAGCGACAGGGGCAGCCCTGAAAGACGGCTACAGGCAATTCATTCCATTCTTCAATGGTTCTATTAACAAAAGAGAATTTTCCTACGTCGGTTCTGTACCTTCTGCCCTTAATTTTATACTTATGATCGTTTCGTCCATAATAATCCGGATTATCTAACCTTACACTAACGTCCACCCATGCCTTTACACCATCATTAGCTTTGAATAATGCTACCAACCTATGTTTTTTACGCCTAATTCTTAATTCCTCCATTTAGTCTCATCTCCTTTTATAGGCCCAAAATACTTGCCTCTTTTTATGAATTTTATTGCCCTCTTCTGTATTTTTTCTAATGGATCGATTTGGTTAGCTCTATACGGGTCCCAGCATGCTACTCCATATTCCATAACCGGCCGCACTAAGGCCTTGTAGGCAATTTCCCTGGACCTAGCGCTCCCCTTTTTCAATATTCTCATTACGAAATGTAATGCCTTCCACGCATTCCTAGATGTGGAATTTACTTGTTCGTCCCATCCAGCATTACTTGCCAGGTACACTCCCAAGTATTTGCAGCTGTCCACCTGTGGAATTTGCACCCCTCCCATGTGATAGTTAACAATAATTTTGCCCTTAGTTCTACTAAAAACAATGGACTTGCTTTTCTTGGCATTAATTGACATTTTGTTAGCCGCAGCCCAATTACAGATTTCATTTAAACCATCCTGAAGAGCGGTTTCATGCACTGTATGCCGAATTTTACTATAAATGATACAATCTTCTGCAAACAACCTTATCTGGCAGTTAATATTAACAGCAATGTTAATATTGCTTGTATGTATTACATGCTTTATTGATAAGTATTTCCCAATTTTGAATACCCATAAAGTAAAAAAAATGCTTTTATATCCACAAAATACATTAAAATTACATAAAAGGACAGTGAATGTCTCATAGCTGCCTTAATTTGTTGACGTTCTGGCAGATTTGACTTATACAAGGGGTGTTGTAAAGTTATACTTTTCCCATCGTATGGCACTATTGTGAGGTGGAAAAGGAATTTTCAAACTGGTCACATGTCCCTGACAGATGAGCCAAGAGCTGATAGACCGTCAGCTGTCACAGTGAAGAAAGTGGAGTGTTTAATACTGGAAGACAGACGAGCAACCATCCAAATGATCATAAATGAGACACATCTTAGTTATGGCAGTGTGTGGAAAATCAATCATGACGAACTGTACATGTCTAAGGTGTCTGTACGGTGGGTTCCACGTTTGCTAACCTCTTTCCAAAAGCAAACACGGCGTGACCTTTCAAGACAGACGTTGATGCTTTTGGAACAGGATGAAAATGATTTTTTTTTATCGTCTGGTAACCATGGATGTATCCTGGATCTGTCAGTATGATCCAGAGATAAAAACCATGAGCATGGATTGGAAACATGCCTATAGCCCCCTCCCAAATAGGCAACGCTGCAGAAGTCAACCGGGAAGGTCATGCTTTCACTTTTCTAGGACTGTCTTGGAGTCATCCTTAGAAGATTGTCCTGCCAAGGCTCAAACCATCACTGGCAGATTCTACTGCAATATTCTGGACAAGTTACGCGCAGTTCTGATTTTAGAAACGACGTGGTATGCTCTCCAAAAGTGTCCGTCTTCTGTCTGACAATACACCAGCTCATTCATATCAAGTTGCAGTCGACAAAACAATGGAATGTGGCTTTGAGACCTTACAGAATCCGCCTTATTCGCCCGATCCTTTTCTTATTCCCCTAAATGAAGTATCCGTTGCGTTATCGCCGATTTGACAACAAAAATATCGTCATTAATGAAGTGGAAGTGTGGTTTAAAGTGAATTCTGCAAACTTCTGCAATCAAGGTATTTGGAAGGTCACGAAACGCTGGGAAAAATCTGTAAATCTGTATGGTAACTACATAGAGAAGAACTGACAATCACATATCAACACAAACTCTCTATCTCATTATAAAAGGTGATAATTAAAAGTTTAAAACCCATGGGGTTTTAGGGTTTCTCCAGGTCGCCAGGCGGATATAGGTCAATTACATCCTCCGAATTTCCTGCGCCTCCATATCATCTCATATTATCATTGCACCCTCATGGTCTCTTTCAGGATAGAAACGTCTGAAATATGAAAATGGCGTCAACAGCAGTGATTACGTTTGAAAGAAACTCTGGATCTTCCCCTAACATCAACTTTAACTGCACGCAGAACTGCTTGAGAATGTTCTTCTTTTGTTCGGGAATCAACAGTCTTGGAGCCCATCGCACACAAACATGTCTCATGTGTAATGTTTCTGTCACCAACGTGTGGGTGGCACCCAATGAAATGTTCAGTATTTCAGAAAGTGATCTTAAGATAATTCGTGGCTCCTCTCTCACAATGACAGTAGCAGTGTTGATGTATTCTTCCGTAAGAGCAGTAACTGGAGCACCGTGTCCATCTTCCTCTGAAATTTTCTCCCCTCATTAAATATTTTAAACCACCTTGGAGCTCTGCTGTAGGGAAAAACACTCTCCATGGGCTTCCTGCAACATTGTATAGGCTTCAGCTTGTAACTGCAGTATCAGGCAGCGATTAGGAGGCGGCGAATTACTCGAAGTCAAATAAATAAAAGAGAAGATAAATTAATAGAAATGCTTTGCTAAACTAATATATCAATCTTGTTATAATAATATTAAATAAGAATGATTAAAGTAGCAGTTGACATAAAGAATAAGAAAGGAGGGATATAACGTAATATAGCATATATACAAGCATCCGGGCAAGGAAGAGAAAATATTCTTGTAAAAATATATACGTCGCAGAGACAGGAAAGAAGGACCGGTAGTAAAAGTGTGTTAGTAAAAGTTCAATATCTGATGACTATTGTATTCTTTTAGCTAGGGATATTTTGGGACAAAGGACTTTCAAAATGCAGTTGAGCATGAACGCTAAAAAGATTTACTTCGCTGATTTGGTAAAGAGGCATACCGTTACATACAACTCAGGGTAGGCGTTCCCCAACTCAGGGTGGGCAGAACGTCAGTGAGTCATATGACGTTTGAAACCCAATGCAAAAATTTGGAATAAAATGAGAAACCAATAATAATGTAGCATTTGAGAAGGGTGAGCTAGTTTAGTCACGTGTTTAAGTTATAAATGGAGTTAGAATAAGGTTCGAACTGTATGGAGAAGTAAGAAAAACCTTACTTACAAGTTGATACTACGACGGGAACCCGCTTTGGTAGCGCAGATGCTAGCATGTCTGCCTCACGTTCAAGAGGTCCCGAGTTCGAATCTCGGTCCGGGTGAGTTACCTGGATAAGGTTTTTCCGGGGTTTTCCCTTATCCTTCAAGACGAATGTCGGGTAACTCTAAGCTCCATGGAGCCTGTACTCATTTGAGCACCATTTCACCCAAATCATTCGCCGTCCGATATAACAACGTTGGGGTGGACGTAAATTAAAAAAAGAAAAAAAGCTACGACGGGAAGAACGTGTTCATGTGCATTAAGAAGAGAGGCGAAGATTTCGAAGTCTGAAACGTGGTCACCGATCCAAGTCGATAAACAAACATTGATTCAATAAGTAAACAAGATAGTTTTACAACAAATTAAGTATTAATTAATACGACTGATTAGCCAACAACAATCACAAAAACCCATTTCCTACAACCATTCACCTGAGGACAAGAGGACTCATAGCTCCAATTAAGCTGCAATTAGAACCCAACTAATTTAACTATGGTATGCGGGTTTGCCGCAAGCTGAAAATTTGTTGAGGCGAAAGCAGAATTTCAAAGCCGTATAATGTTCCTCACGTGTTACCTCCATTGCAGCGGTAGGCGATACTGAAAATGTCTGAACTTGCCTGGTTCTCACAGGCGGGAACCAGGAGTACCAACAATGAAACTACTACGGCGTGTTTGTTTTACATTAAGCTAACAGAATATAAGAAGATTGAATTTTAGTGCAAAAAATTATGATCGTAAAACAAATTATGATAATTCGTTATTGAACAGACCTGGTATTAATAAATTATGACAGGGAAAAGATATTGTTTTAAATTTGTATAATAGAATTGATTTAAAACACAAAACAAGTTAAATTCGGATGTTAATTAAACATAACTTTCGCGAGTACTTTTTTCCCTAATATTAAGTTCCAAAATTCAAGTATCCGATACTACGACCGAGAGCTATAAATGTTACAACTTGGTGCATCATAACATTTGTATCATTGCAACATCACCGATAGATTACGGTTACAAATGCTGCAGGGACGTGGGACAACCACAGCACAACGAGGTGCAAATAAACGATTCATTCCACCATCACCATCGCGAAACAGCTGCAGATTGTATTTAATTTGACAAAGAAATTATAATATAAAGAAACGAAATCATTACTGGAGTTCGTTAAATTAACCTGAAAAGTCAAGTCTTCCATAAATCGCAGTGGCACACCGTTGCACTTGCCGTGTCATTGCTTATAATGCGGAAGACTGTACCGTCTGAAAGAGCACGATATAAAAGTGTAGTCATAAAACTGAAATGCAAGCGCCGCTTTGGAGATGTTTAAGATGGCAGAACTTGTAGGAAATAAGACCAGAAATGTTATCTACATCGAGGGCAGACCGATATCGTTTACTGGTCACCATAGGCTCGTTAGCATACAAATATATGAGGAACATGATACTACTGCTGCCGCTTCGATAATACCTGGCATTACTGCACTTTACATTTCCAATTGAGGAAGTCGCCCACAAATCCTCGAGCTGTTTCCATAACCATGTTATCAGTTTTGTATTATGTTTCCTGCACAACGCACACGCAATGCTCCACTAAGAATCGTACACAAAACCTCCTAATGCAAAGAGGAGATGTTTTTCATTGTGTTGGACCGTAGATTTATTTATTCTGAAGAGAGGGAGTTGGAGATGGAAATGATTCCGCCTAGCGTGACGGTTTTATTGCTCCACTTTTTCCTCTGATAGATCGTCCGCCTAACAATAATCTCCAGGGAAGTAAGCTCTCAAGTGCTCCTTTTCATCCAAAGATTTCTTGCAGTTCTTCTTCTTATTTTATTTATTTATTTGTTTATCCACATTGGGCTCATACAGCATAAACTTCAAAGAGAAATGTTCTACTAACAGATCTGTCTGAGCGCATATGAATACCTGACCTGGTTTGTTAACAATGTAATAAAATCAATGCAGGAAGTATATGTAAGGTGGAGTACCTAGGAAATACACATAGCGATATTTCATCTTCATATGCTACAGACAGGAATACTGCACCTGTTCTGTCACATGCGATCCTTAGGGTAGTTTTGCAACATCAGGATACAAGACTTTTACAGAATGGAGAGAAAGGATTGGATCAAAATTTGTGTTCCTACCCCCGAAATATTATCCAATCCACTTCAAAAAGGTAAGCAGAGGTAGGTTAGGGCACACCTACCACGTCGTTCTTCTCCCACATCATGGATTTAGGTGTTTCACATGTTTCCACATCAAGAGATCGAGTTTATCCATCTGGCGTATGGACGTCCAACGCTTCTTCTACCTTAAGGTTCGTATTGAACTAATGTCTGTGGTAATATATTGTCCCCGATCGCATTGCTGTGTTGGAGCCGCCGTAAAACCAAGGCTATGCGCGTGCACAAGAAAGATCTGTACATGAGTGCACCAGAAATAAGGATCACTAAAGGTTTCCCATGGATGTTCAAACTTTGGCAAAGATATGTAGATGACATATTTGCCATAGTTCCAAAAACCACATCAGTGATGCACTAAAACTTTTAAATATTCACGAAAAAAGCATCAAATTCACTGTAGAAGTAGAAAAAGACGAGTATTTACTATTTTTAGAGCTAAAAATAATCAGAAATAAAAATAGAATAAACTTTGGCATTTACAGAAAATCAACACAGACAGACAACTACATAAAAGCTAATGGCTACAATCCAAGATCCCACAAACAGGCAATCTTTAATAGTTTAGCACACAGACTGGTCAACATCCCTCTTACAGCAGAAGAATACAAAATAGAATACAACAAAATTATTGAAATAGCACAGAAAAATGACTTTCCCAAATCACTAGTAGACAAAAAAGTGAACTTAGCAAATAAGAAGAAACTACTAAAGGAAACCACAACCCTCTCAGCTACAGAAACTAAAATGATCTTCAAAAAATTCACTTACCATCCATGGGCCTTTGAAAATTTCAAAAAAGTCTTCAAAAAACAAACCATTCAACTAGCACCAGTCAACCATTTCTCCTTAAAAAATCTAATTTGGTCAAACATCAAAGATGCCATTTCATCTAACAAAAAATCTGGTATACATCAAATTGAATGCTGTGATTGTAGTCACATTTATATTGGAAAAACCAAAAGAAATTTAGAAACAAGAGCAAAGGAACACTTTAGGAACATAAAATACAAACAATTAGAAAAATCAGCAGTTGCCAAGCATTTTTGGGAGAGAAAAAACCGCAACATAAAGCCAGAACCAAAATTACTAAAACATACAACAGGAAAAGAAGAACTGTCCACATGGGAACAAATCTTTATTTCAAAAAATAGGAACAAAGTATTCAATTTCGACATCCCCCAGAAAGATTTGTTCAGCAAGTTCCTCGAACCGCCACCAGAGCAGACCGATGACAAAATATTGCCAGCTACACCAATGAGAACCAGTCAATGTCCGGCTGAAGATAGAGGGAAGGCCTCTGAAACTAGTTCCGGGAAAATTTAAAAGTAAGTGTTGTTTAGTGTCATTAATCGACTCCCAATTAATTTAATTTATACAACAACACTGTTTTCAACACTTCCATGAAAGGATTTATAAGAGACAGAGAGTTAGTGGCGAGCAGCGCTGAACGCTTGCCGAGAGAAAGAGAGACAGAGAAGCTGGAATTTTCCGCTGCCGTCACGATTGTTATCGAATGGTGTACTGCATGCTAGAACAATGGCTGGGAGGTATAAATAGCGGAAGAGTGTGAGAGGAGTTGAATTGCAGTTGTGCAGTTGAGTTGTGTGATGCACCTCAGTAATTTCTTTCGTTTGTTTACGTGTGACGGGTAAACCAGTTGACCTTGATGACCTTGACCGCCTCGGTAGCGTGGTAGTGGCATGTCTGCCTCACGTTCAAGAGGTCCTGAGCTCAAATCTCGGTCAGGGAGAATTACATGGGTAAGGTTTTTCCGGGGTTTTCTCTTATCGGAAAAGACGAATGTCGGGTAACTCTAAGCTCCATGGACCCTGGACACATTTTAGCATCATTTCACCCATTTCCTTCATCGTCCGATATGACTTTACGTTGGAGGACGTAAAATTACAAAAAATGACCTTGAAGACTGCTCTTTGTCAATGTCACGACATTTCTTGCTGCTGCAAGGGTTATGCAAAGCTTCTGTTTTTTCTTTTTCGTTTTTCTATGTCCACGCATAGCTATCTGTCTCTTTCGCACGAGCTCGGCACTGGCTTGTCGCGACGATTCAACAATACCTCGGCGAAAATCTCATCCTGTCATGCAGCGCCGAAACTCCCACCGACACTTCAAATTTGAAAGATGCCATCATGATCTCAAATGATAATGAAAATGAAAGTAAGGATCAGGAAATTTAGGGAATGTAATTATCCTACCTTAGTAAGCCGAAAAAAGAAACATGGGTCAGGTAGAAAGGCCAGGGGAAGGGAACCCGAAACTTCAGAATACGTGTGACAGACAAAAGCACGTCAGCCGTCCCACTCGGTTTCTTGATAAATACCACACAGTTGACAATTGTTAAATGTTAGAAAGAGGTGCTAATTGCATGGCTTTGAAATTTCACACCCTTGTCAACGTTTTGCTATTCAATTTTCTAAAATTTGCTTTTACCTTACGTAATGTTCATACTGCACACTGTGTGTGTGTGTATTGTGTTGTGTTGTGTTGTGTTGTGTGTGTGTGTGTATGTGTATGTGTATGTGTGTGTTTTCTAGGGATGAAGAGGCCATCTGCCAAAGGTTACATCACCGACTGACAAACATCCTGGTTCGAAACGGAGTGATGATTTTATTGTGATTCACAGCCGGCATTTGTTATGCAGCAGCTAAGCAAAATAGTGACACATTGAATTATTTAGAATGGAACGGTTAGCAATTTTGTCACGGGAGAATATTGCACAGTGAGTGGGCAACATGACATCTGAAAACTGGCTACGTAATACCGTCGAGGGTTAACCCATTAACTGTCATGATTCCCAATTGCGATCGGGCGTATTTTTCATTATTACGTCATTTGTTTTATCATTTGCCACCAAAGAGTAGCACATTTATGCAGCAATGCCGTCGCTGATAGATCATCACTCATCTGCCATTATATATGGTTATTTATGATAGTCACATTGAGGTAAGTTAATGCTGCAAAACTCGGGCTGTAAATTATAATTAATTTCACTCACATTTCCATCATTCCCGTTGTGAAATCATAGCTTTAGACATTTATGTAGGAAAATAAAATATGAGGCCCTCTTGCACAATGCAATTTCTAATATATGTATGTAATATTCATGTTTTCTGTGACATCATAAACTAAACGAATTAGGTTTAGATTATTCAATGCAAAAGTTGCATAGGGGAGAAGCGCCCAATACCGCACACCTAAGGTTTTTTCATAATTCAAAGAAAATGCAATGGAGAACAAGTGACGTGTTACTATTATCATGAAGCTAATAACTGACAGAAGCAGCATTATTAATGAACATTCATTAAAGCGAGTAATGTTGACTTTCAATAACTAAAGTAAATATTAGTGATAACTGTGCATCTCAAAAAGTGTTTCCCAGTATCGGACACACGTAAATAAATACACATTTCTAAATAAAGGAAGAGGAACTGCATAATAAATCACAGCAAAATTATTCTTATCATAATTATTGTATTTTTGAGATAAAAACAGAACACGGTAACATGATAATATGTTTTTCAAAACGTTCTCTAGAGATTATCACAACAAAATAAAAATATCTTAGAACTAATGAAACATTTTTTAAACACAGTGATTACATCTATAAAAATCGATGTTCTCTTTTCCTGCACATTAAATAAGCGTCCAACCCTTGCATGATACACACTGAACCCAAGTCTCGTCTGTGATTTTTAAGCAAATGATACGCTCTGATAGAACACTTCAATCGACACTGATTTTGCTTCCAAAATTTAATTTTCTTTTAGTCTTCTAAGGCTCCTCGCTATTTCAATTTTCTCTTGGCACAGAGTTAGAGCTAGGTTCTCTATTTGTAGTTTTACTAATGTTAGTCTTGCGTCCCTTTGCTATTGGTTTGTTATTCTGTACCTGTGCCTTTTCCTGCAACATCAACTTATACAAAGTCGATGTTAATGTTTCAGCAATATACCAGGTACATCCAGAAAGTATGTTCTGTTTCGTAATAAAATTAAATTGTGTACAGATACAGAAAAATTATTTATTGCACAAACATCTACAACTCTTAAACTACTTTTCCACATAACTGCCGAAATTTTGTCATAGCGAGGCACACGTTTTTGTATAGCTTCTTCATAGAAGTTTGCCGCCTGTATCTTTCAACCAGTTGGAAACATTTTCTTTCAGCTCTTCGTCATTGTTGAAGTGTCGACCGCCAACGAAAGATTTGAGATGCAAAAACAGATGAAAGTCGCTAGGAGCGAGATCGCGGCTGTACGGGGGTAGTCAAACACGTCCCAGCTAAATCCCTGTAGGATGTTTTTCGTCGCATTTGCAGTATGTGGTCGTGCGTTGTCGTGAAGAAACACAACACCCTTTGACATAACAAATTTTCCGATACATTTCAATTGGTTTCACTTTCCTAGCATTCAGAAAACGAATCACAGATCTGATTTCACAAGCGGTGGGATTTTCAATCAACACCGACATTGTAAACAAGCACAACAAAGCGTACGTGGCTGACAGCGATCTCACAATGGCACACGTTTCTTCTGCTTGATACAGAGCGTCTATCACGCATGTGCCGAACTGCGATTGCAGCGCTGCAGCGGAGATAAATTGAAATAGAAATTACTTTCTGGACGCCCCTTGTATATTGCTACTCCCAGGCTCACTGATCCGTCTATCACTTCTTTTTATTGCTTGATTCATATTTTTTCTAGCAATTTTCCTTTCTTTTTGGCCTCCGTGTTGACAGGAATGCCTATAAACAAAAATTAATATATTGTCAGGGCATGTTCAGGGGACAAAAATATACCTTCGCGTACTGTACTGGGAAAATTGCTTCGTACGGTACTGAGCAACTCACACGTACGTATATATAACGTCATAGCACGGCCCGATTCTTTTAAACCTACACTCTATTTTGTGTTTGTGTAGTCTACTTAATACCAAATAATATGAGTACAAATACTTACTTAGTTCTTAACCGGACAAGGCAGCAGCAATGTCAGCACAGCTCCAGTTCACTACACGACTTCTCTGAACAATAACTTCTGATTCATCGGTCAAAGAGGAGGGAAAGCTATCCGCTGGTAACAAAGATAGTTGTTTGTCTAAATACACACCATGAGCTTCTACTATC
Source organism: Mantis religiosa (assembly GCA_030765055.1). Classification (NCBI taxonomy): domain Eukaryota; kingdom Metazoa; phylum Arthropoda; class Insecta; order Mantodea; family Mantidae; genus Mantis; species Mantis religiosa. Next base: position 23,537,983 of record CM060951.1, on the reverse strand, counting down.
TATCGACAACTACGAGATACTGACAGCGTTCGGTACTGGGCACATCTCCCCTACAGATACACACATTTCTGAGTCAATAAACGCAATAAAGGAACCTGTTAGAAAAGATGTATACGTCGCTAATGCTCTAGAGTCAACAACGAAGTCATTGTCTTTCTGGATTACAAGTTATATCGAGATAATTTTGCTAAACTACACAGCTATACATTATATATTTTGAGAGCGCAATACACAATTCCCAGAAGTTAGTATGCAAATGTTTTCCTAGGAAACCACGTCCTTCATTAGGCCTCATTATGAGGGGAATATATGGCTTCCCTCAACCCCTTCCGCAGACGTACCCGATCCGCTGCCTCACTCGAATCCAACCCAATCCCGGCCGCGCATGGCTCAATGGTTAGACCGCTTGGCTCTCACCAAGGCAGCCCGGGTTCAATCCCAGGCGACCGCAAAGTGAGATTTTTGGTGGACAACACGGCGCTGGGGCGGCTTTTTCCCCCGCCATTTCATTCCACCGGTGCTCCATCTTCATCTCATGTATCATCAGTGCCACCGCCTGCGGTGCCGTATGTAGTAAAAGCGGGCGTTAAACACTAAACATTTCATTTTCCAACCCAATCCAAACAACTCCCTATCAGGGAGGGACTCTAATGCTCGACCCGAAGTTCCTCTAGTAACGTCAGAAGCACCACGAGTGCTAGGGATCCGCAGCGCCCGCACCTTGGCAGCTGAAGAGGACGGATCCCTTCCCCTACGGGGTCTAGTATACCTATAAAAATTTGGCAATGAGTTGCAGCTTTTATACGGCATTTATTCGTTTGTCCTCATATGTGTGAAACACACGCGGCCCTGTTCAATGTAGCTCAGTTGTTTAGCCACTGTGGCATCGACCCAGAGTTGTTTTTATGTCAACTTAAAAAGCCACAATCCTGTTTCACTAGATTTACTGACATTTAAAGGAACCACTCCGTTTTATCATAAATTCTAGACTTGAAGTACGAAACATTGAACAGAGGAAATTTCAGCAATCAAGATGGTCTGTGTGCAAATGTCGGAAAACAAGATGAATAACCAATAACCATACTCTACCACAACCCAAAACCACATTCCCAGCACAACTTAAATATTTACCTCTCTCATCTCGCAGGTTAAACCACATATCGGCGAGTATTGCGGTTCGACACACGACCGGGGAACTTACCCCGGCCAAGCAGATATGTTCTGGCTTCTATCTATCTCATCTCAGGAGTGCATGATCCATATGAAACCATGAGCTAAATACATATTAGCAAGAACTTTTTGACAGTCTATGCAAAAGACGACCGTATTTGACAATCATTGCCAAACGTACACATTGTGTTAAATAAATGTTAGTACCATGTACTTTTCTTACATGGTGCATTATTCGATTATGCACGCTATTCCATTTGAACTGTACGAAATTATATTAAAAACAATTCATTTAGGAACAAAATATCTAATGCACTGTTAATAACGGCATATATTTTTGAATTATTGTTTAATAACAAAGGAGCAGCTTATATTTTAGGAAAATACGAGGAGGTGTTGTAAAGTTTTAATTATGAGGGTGGGACAAAAAGTAATAACTCCTATTTTTTTTCCTTCACTAAGTAAGTTATGTGAAAACTTTGAATTTGGCGCCTCAAACCTTCTTCTCCAATCCCCTGCAGTAGTAACTTCCTAAGTCAACAGGTGGCAGCACTGCATCCTCTTGCAAAATGACTGACATCGACATTCGTATGATACAGCCATCTGTGATTGAATTTTTGACTGCGGAAGGCGAAACACCATTTCGCATTCACGAAAGGCTAAAAAATGTGTATGGTGAGGCAAAGGTGGATGTCAGCACTGTTAGACGATGGGTTCGTCGCTGTAACGAAGATGAAGGGCAAACACCATTGACAGATGAAAAGCGAAGCGGCAGACCGGTGACTGCAGCGACTCCATGCAACTTTCAGCGAGTCGATGACATCATTCGTGGTGATCGCCGGGTAACAACAGGCGAATTGTGTCGCATTACCTCCCTCAATAAAGGCAGTGTAATGATTATTCAAGAACTGGGTTACTTAAAAGTTTGTTCACGTTGGGTACCAAGAATGTTAACCGCCCAAAACAAAGAAACAAGGAAAACAATAGTCTCCGACGCGTTGCAGCGCTTCAATTCGGAGGGAGAGGAGTTTCTGGAAAAAGTTGCTACTGGAGACCAAACGCGGGTTCATTTTTTTGAATCTGAATCAAAGAGGCAGTCAATGGAATGGCATCACACAACGTCACCGAAGAAGAAAGAATTCAAAACTCAGCGGTCGGCAGGAAAATTTATGGCGACAGTGTTTTGTGATGCAGAGGGTGTGCTTATGATTGACGTTTTTGGAGCAGGATGACAATAAATTCTGTCCAATACGTCAGAACTCTCAAACAAGCTGAAAGCACGTCTTGGCCGAGTTCGCCCAACAAAAACTACGGCAGATGTTCTTCTTTTGCATGACAATACAAGACCACACACCAGCCCTTACACCACTGCAGAAATTGAGAAATTTGGGTGGCAAGTCTTACCTCACTGACCTGGCACCATCAGACTTACTTCATTTCGGACTACTAAAGAGAGCTCATCGTGGGGTTCATTTTGAAGATGAGGAGGCTGTGAAAACGTCCGTACGTCAATGGCTTAGGAAGCAAGACAGTGTGTTTCACCACACTGGAATATATGCCCTAAATAATACTTTAACAATGTTGCAAACTGAAAACGGGTACACTGCTAATGCAATAGAAACTGCAAATGTATTAGCAAGCAAATTTTTTCCAGATGATACTGAAGATGATGACCACCAGAGGAGGATCCGACATGAGGTGGAAACTGAACCTGATACATCGGATGACTTTCCTTTTACTTATCCTGAGGTGGAACGAATAATATTAAAACAAAATGACCGTAAAGATCCAGGACATGATGCTTTTAGTGCCAATATAATCAAACATGTGCATTATGTACATCCAACTCTCATAAGTAACATTTACAATAAATGTCTAGAATTAGGTGTGTTCCCAAATCCGTGGAAAATTCCAGTTGTGAAAATTATACCCAAAACTCATGTAAATAATAAAAAGACTGCTGCTGCTTACAGACCAATAAGCCTGCTACCTCTGCTAGGCAAATGCCTAGAAAAACTTGTAATTAATCGTGTAATGTATCATTTACTAATACATGGCTCAATTAGTGACCTTCAGTTTGGTTTCATGGCTCAAAAATCAACTGAAATGGCAATATATAAGGTGGTAGACTGGATGAAAAATGTATACCTAAATAAACAATCTGGTGTTTTAGTCTCTTTAGATGTAACTGGTGCTTTTGATCATGCTTGGTGGCCCAAGATTTTACATCAATTGAAAACTAAAAAATGCCCAAAAATATTTACAATTTAATCGTGAATTATTTTAGAGATCGCAAATCCTTGCTTACTGTAAGTGGAGAAACCATCACAAAGAAAGTTACACGAGGCTGCCCCCAAGGATCTGCGTGTAGTCCAGGTTTTTGGGTTATACTGTATGATGATCTTTTACAGCAACAACTGCCGTCAGATTGTAGTATTTTTGCCTATGCAGATGATGCTTTACTACTTGTTAAATCAAATGACGCTAAAATCCTTGAAGAAAGAACTAATGAAGCACTTAAAATAATACACTCATGGGGAATTAAAAATTAACTTATGTTTAATCCCTACAAAACCTTAACGATGATTGTCACCAGAAGAAGAAAATGGAGCCCATTACTCTTACCATGAATAACGTCAACTTGAAGGTGGTATCTACGGTAAAATACCTTGGCGTTATACTGGATTGTAAATTAACATTTCGATCACACTTTGATTACATTGCCAAAAGAGCCAGCAAGCTCCTTGGTGCGCTCGCAACAACAACAAGACCAACCTGGGGTCTGAATTCTAGTATTCTTAAAATTATATATCAAGGTGCTGTAGTGCCCCTAATTTTGTATGGTGTATCTGCATTCCAGGATGTTCTTAATAAAAAATGGGCAGTTAAAAAACTTGCACAAATTCAAAGGGGATTCCTCCTTCGCATAATTCGAGGATATCGTACAATCTCCACTGATGCAGCTCAGATTATAGCTAACATCGAATCTTTGGCTCTCACTGGTTTATCAAGAGCAACTATTATGAATTTAAGACATGAACGTGAATGTGCGTCTTATCTGTCTCACTTAAAACTACAAATCCCTGAGCATCCTACCACAGCAGGACATCCATCAAGTTTTGTAACCTGTTTAAAGGAAATATGTAATTTTCATGATTATTACATATATACAGATGGTTCGCGTTACCAATTTGAAGATAATGTATCTGCAGTAGGATGTGCTTTTGTTGTTTATGAAAACCAAACAGAACTAACTCATTCCATGTTTAAGTTGTCACCTGCATGTTCTGTATTCCAGTCGGAGCTCTTAGCAATTAAAGAAGCTATAAAATGGTGTACTGTTAATGGGAACAGTGATTCACAATCAGCTCTACTCGCTATTAATGATAAATACAACTTAAATTCATTAGCACATGAAATCAGAACCTTTCTTCAAAACCATCCAGGACATATTTGCGTGGGATAGCTTAAAGGACACAGTGGAATTTTAGGTAACGAGAGAGCTGATTGCTTGGCTAAGAAGGCTGCAGAATCCAATCTTCCTGTGGCATACCCTTTATGTCCTATTTCTACTGTAAGGAGAATAATACATCAACATATTCTTGAACAATGGAACCAACAATGGCTAACAACTCCAAATGGAAGTTTAACAAAAACATTATTTTTCCCTAGTGTATATGACAGGGGAAAATGTGAAACTCTTGTACCAAATTTTGTTTTGACACAATTTTTAAGTGCACATGGTAAATTTGTTGAATACTTATCACTCTTTCACTTAACATCCAACCCCAAGTGCATGTGTGGTGAAGAAATCCAAACTGTGGTTCATCTCCTTTTCTGTTGTCCCATTTTCTGGATAGAAAGACAAGAATTAATATTCGAGCTAGACTCTCTAGGAACTGAATTTTCTGCTCCGCTCACATCTTTGCTAATGAAGCCACAACAGTATAAGTACTTCATGATGTTTATAAACTCAGTGTTTAAACGTCTGAAGTAGTTTAAATTAATATGCATCAGATTATAACATATTTTCTTCCTTCTAGTATTTAAAATATTTTTGTTAAAATTGTGTATTTTTATGTATCAACTATAACCCTAATATACCACTGTGTAAAATAGGGTTCATAAATCTGGATAAATAAAAAAAATAAATATATGCCCTAGTTAAAAGGTGGATCAAAACTGTGGAAAAGGGCGGAGATGATATTGAATAGTGAGGAATTAATCGCCAATGTTGTAGTTTTCAAGTTATGTAAATTGTATTCAATTTTCTTGGCAATTAAAATAGAAAAAAAAGGAGGCATCACCCTTTAAAAATGTGATAGAGAGTTTGTGTTGATATGTACTTGTTAGTTCTTCTCTACGCTGTCACCATCCAGATTCACACAGTTTTTCCAGTTTTTCTGGGAACAAGAAAAGGTCACTTGGTGTGAGATCGGGCCAATAAGGCGGATGCTGTAAGGAATCAAAGCCACATTCCATTGTTTTGTCAACTGCAACTTGAGATGAATTAGCTGTTACATAGTCAGACAGAAGACAAACACCTTTGGAGAGTATACCGCCTCGTTTCTTAATCAGAGCTGCTCGTAGCTTCTCCAGAAGATTGTAGTAAGATCTCTAAGATCTTCCCAGCTGACTTTTGCACCTTTGCCTGTTTGGGAGTGTTGTGGGGGGGCGGAAAAAGCGCCATGTTTCCATTCCTGGCTCTTGGAATTTGTCTGAATGATACTGATATATCCAGCATCCATCCATGGTTATCAGATGGTCATTATTCTGTTCCAACAACATCAACATCTGTCTTGAAGGGTTGCTTGCTTTTGGAAAGAGGTTAACAAACGTGCAATCCACCGTGCAGACACCTTAGACATGTGCAGTTCGTCATGAATAATTTTCCAGACACTACCATAACTAAGATGTGTCTCATTCATGATCATTTGGATGGTTACTCGTCTGTCTTCCAGTATTAAACACTCCACTTTCTTCTCTGTGACAGCTGACGGTCTACCAGCCCTTGACTGATCTGTCAGGGACATGTGACCAGTTTGAAAATTCCCTTTCCACCTCACAATAGTGTCAAATGATGGAAAATCATTTCCATAAACAGCCGTCATGGATTTCCCGGGAAGTTTTGCCTTTGAAATGCAGACACTTGGTCACACTATGAGCAACAATTTTCTCCATCTTACACCTCTGTCACTTCTGGAACTCACTGTAAACAAACGAAAGGACTCAAATCACTGAAACTACCAACATTTTGTTCCGAGAGACCAATGATGACACTACAAAGTTTTCACCACTCTATCATAAAAACTACCGGGTGATAATTAAAGCTTTACAGCATCCCGTCGTACAGAATTAGATTTCGTGGTAAAATTTCCTGAATGTACTTGGCAAAACTGCAGAAAAATGAAGTTTTGATGTATTAAGATAAAATTTTCATTTCCATTATAATATATAAGGCATTCGTAGAATAAAAATTGCCTGTTTTTTTAACTTTTAAATACCACTCAAGTTTTACATCTCATAGACCTAGGCCATATACTTCAGCTTGCTATTAATTCGTTAACGATTTCTATAATCTTCCCTGCTAATGCCAGGACTGGACTACAGTGCAACGAGAACGACGGGGTTCTCCTCGTCTTCTCTCAACCGTTCCCACTAAACCGGATTAAGCTACTAACTGCAGCTCCTCAATAATTGTCCTTGGGTCAGCACCGGATCAAATCCTCTTGAGAAACGTTTCTCCCCACTCTAACCAGCACTGACCACAAACCTCCTTCCTCCTGTAGCGAATACGTTCCTGCCCGGGTATTGTTTTGGTTTTAATGCTCAGGAGGATAAGCGGGTCATTTTATAGCTCATGGCAATCCTACTACGTTTTCTAATAACACTGCAGCAATGAAACTGCAGAGAAACTAACGAACGTTCCCTTAGATGCATTTAAGAACACAGGGATGCTATCTACACTATAAAACCAAATCAATTCTCTCCATGAGAGCTTACAACTTGGGCTAAAGTTATGTAAATAGAACTTGAATTTTCAGAGCAATAAGAAAACTGTTAATATATCAATATCGAGAATCAAGATCATTGACATGTCTTCCAAGTATTATATTAGGTAACCTAATAAGTAATTTTTTATTTTATGTTGGTGTTTTGGAACATTTTTTTATTTCGCTGGCTTCGAAGTGCTATTTACAGGATGCCATTGCCTGTGTTTCGTACATTACGAGCATGTGATAGTATTCAGATGTTAATAAACAATCACGAAACCCAGACAACAAAGTTTGAAATTAGTGCACCTCTAAAGCACTACTAGAAACAAGATTATAAAGTCTCTGTCGCAGCTCGAAGAATATGAGATGTCGTTAGTGAGCGGTGACACAACGATGTTTTTAAAGTTTCAACAATGTAGACGAAAGCACTAAATATTTACCACGTTCTGGAAGACATAAGGTATGAAATATTGAGTTTACACGCCAAGTTTTGCGAGAAAATTCGCAAAAAGGAACGCGTGGGCTTTCAGAAAACCTTGGTACATCAAAAGATACCACACATCGCCGCATTAACACAGTTGGAAAATCATACAGAAGCTGCAGATCTGTACCTCATAAACTGACACCTCAACAGGATGAGCGTAGAGTGGATATCTGTCGTCAGCTTATCCGTTATCCCAAGTATAATACATTTGTCTGGAGCATTGTCGCCTCAGAACGGTGACTTCATTCCCATAAAATTGCCAAATCAGCGTTCATAAAAAAAATCAGTTCAGTCCTTAAGTAATGTGGTGTGTCTATTGGAATTCTGAAAGTATGATTGACTGGGAGTTTGTTCTAAAAGGGCGCGAGGCTGATGCGGATCTTAAGCCTCAACAACTGGAACGAGCTTATGAAATTTTCATCCCTTCAGCTGTTGAGGTGCGGGCGCTGCGGACCCTTAGCACTCGTGGTACCTCCGAAGTTACTAGAGGAACCCTGGGCCGAACTGCCGAGCCCCTCCCCTCGGGAGTTGTTCGGATTGGGTTGGACTCGAGGGGGCAGTGTGTTCCCGACACCCACGGGGAATTGGGTACCTCCGGCCAGGCTACCGCCGCCCTGAGGGGGTAGAAGGTTGCCTTATAGGTCCCGGGTACTAGCCTGCAGAGCTAGTAGAAGGTGTGCTAGATCACCAGGCGGCCCCATCGAGGTTTTCGGTATTATTCCCTGCGGGGTTAACGTGTTTAAGTGGCGTATCCACTTCCACCCGTCTTGACGTTGTGCTCAGCGAGGGCCGGGGGCTTTTCAGACTCCAGATATTGCTCTATGGAAAGAGCCCAGGAGTATCCATCGCTCCCGGGTAGAAGAAGGACCGGGTCCTTGGTCCTACGGGTCCAAGACAAATGGGAGTAGTACCTCTACACTTAACTGTGCCTGAAGAATAACGTAGTGCGTAGAGGAGGGGATCCGTCCCCTTCAGCTGCCGTGGTGCGGACGCTGTGGACCCTTAGCACTCGTGGTGCCTCTAACGTCACTGGAGGAACCTCGGGCCGAACATTCGAGCCCCTCCCTGAATGGCAGTTGTTCGGATTGGGTTGGACTCCAGGGGGCAGTGTGTTCCCGACACCCGCGGGAGCTCGGGTACCTCCGGCCAGGCTTCAGCCGCCCGGTTGCCTAGAGCTCCGGGTACAGCCTGCAGAGGTAGTAGTTGTGTTAGATCACCAGGTGGCCCCACCGAGGTTATTCGGTAGTCTTCCCTGCAAGGTTGACGCGCGTAAGTGGCGTATCCACTTCCACCCGTCTTGACGTTGTTGTCGATGAGAGGGGGGGGGGGGGCTTATAGACTCAAAGAAAGAACCCCGAAGTTTTCCATCGTTCCCGGGGTGATAGAGGCCGGAGGCTTCGGACTTGCGGGTAAACCTCGTGACCAAGATATATTTAGCAAAAAATAAACAGTTCTGAATTTGTTGTAAAATGAAAAATGTGTCTTTATTTCATAAATGTCTCTTACAATGTGGCTGGCTTTGGATTAGCGGCATAATTTTGCGGCTCCCAAAATAAAGTTTAGTGGCCACCCCTGATAGTGACCATACTGTGTTGTTTAAGCCCTAAGTGCCTATCTGTCCATAAGGCATAAAATATTTCAGAATATAAATAATTAGTTCATCCACTATTACAGGTTAGTCAAACAGTCCATGTGGGCTCTCGGCTTATAATTGCTGATAATAGTAGCCCACGTTGAAGTGTATTACATCCATAAGGCAAAATATTTTCCATTTACTATTTTCGTGCAGCCACATGACACTCAAATCTATTTCCGTGGAGAAAACTGTGATTTTACGTATGAATGCAGTCCAATTTTATTTGCACACATATTGCGTCATGGCCGGAAACATTTCCATTTTCATGGTCTGTTAACCAGTCACTGTTATCTGACCTCTCACTTTATTTAAAGGATATTGCAAGTACAGTACAGTTGGCAGATGGCACCAGTGTACTGGTGAACAATACAAATTATAATTACATTCAATTATATTTAAACTGTACGTCATATTAATTTAAAGCATACAAATTATCCATGAATCTAGACAAAACCAGAGTTGTTAAACTTATAATTCAGCATACGTCACAACTCGAGTAGAAATTGGGGTTAATGATAGGCTACTAGAAATCAAATGTCTGGGCCTTCCAGTAGACTGATACTTAGATTTCAAAAGCTGACATAACTTATATCTTACCTAAACTGAGCTCTGCATGTTATGCTATCCGAGATTTGGTTAACGTGAGGTTTAGCAATTTACTTAAATTATGCCCGATTTCACCAACAGATGTTAAAATCGACGTTAACAAATGTAACGTATTGTCACAGCGCTAACACTAATGTTAAATTTCTGGCATATCATAAACCTGTTTTCTAAAAATGTTAACAAACCTGTGTTAACGCCAAGAAACTTGTACATATTACAGCTATAGAAGGCTATGAATGAGCCGTTTTATTTTCTGAACGTACTGCGAAGCGCTTTTGTTTTAATTTTCGTCTGCACAACCTGAAAATGGCGGATAAACAAAATCATAAATAAAGCCGTGAGACAAGTTTCTCACTGATGGAGAAAGAATTGTTAATTGCATTAGTGAAGAAGTGTAAGGATATTGTAGAAAATAAGAGGACGGGTGCGTTGAATGTAAAATAGAAATATGTCACGGGGAAAGTATTGGAAACGAATTTAATTCAAATGCATGTGTCACTACTACAAGCACCAAACAACTTGTCAGGATTACGTAAATTTAAAACGAGGTGCGAGGAACAAGTGAATTAAACGTTACAAGACGGGAGGTGGATAGTGTATTTTCCACATAATTCGGTGAATTATAAAATAGCAAAGTTATTAATACTTGAAGCGAAGGCGAGATTGCTATATTCCTTTCGATGTATGTTCTAACCTCTCTTGTACTTCCGCAGTAACCTTCATAGCAACATGCTTCGACAGTCTATACCTCCGTAGAGCAATTTTCTTCAGATGGCACCTCCAAATAATTTCTCCTCATAATCCGTACTCTATTACGAATGCCATTTAGACGGTCTTAAATATAGCAAATCGACATCAACAGCTGCGTTCACGCCCGCTATCTTGACTATTTACAATTGTTAAGGAGTTAACATCAGAAATTCGGCTTGTTAGTTTAACAAGAGATTTAACACGAGTATTACGCTAACACATGTTTGTGAAATGCAGTTTTTGTTTTAGCTATTGCTAAACTCGTGTAAAGTGTTACCATATGTTGGTGAAATCAGGCATTAGTGTATTATACATATTTTAACTCTATCATGGAATATGGAACATAATTTTGGAGCAACTCAATAAAAAGTAAAGGAATACTTCATATGGAAAACAGAAGGAAAGAAAGAAGGAAGAAAGGGAGGGAGGGTGGAAGGAAGGGTAGGAGGGAGGGAGGGTGGGAGGGAAAGGAAGGAAGGAAGGGAGGGAGGGAGGGAGGGAGGGAGGGAGGGAGGGAGGAAGGAAGGGAGGAAGGGTGGAAGGGAGGAAGGGCGGAAGAGAGGAAGGGAGGAAGGGAGGAAGGGAGGAAGGGAGGAAGGGAGGAAGGGAGGAAGGGAGGAAGGGAGGAAGGGAGAAATTGAGGAAGGGAGGAAGGGAGGAAGGGAGGAAGGGAGGAAGGGAGGAAGGGAGGAAGGGAGGAAGGGAGGAAGGGAGGAAGGGAGGAAGGAAGGAAGGAAGGAAGGAAGGAAGGAAGGAAGGAAGGAAGGAAGGGAGGAAGGAAGGAAGGAAATCATTTCAAACTCCCTTAGCAGACACCCTTATATATATTATACTCTTGATCCTAAAATTCTTTGTATGCAATCGGGGTTCATTTATAACAAACAACGAAATAAACACTAGAGGAACGTGGAATGTCTGACACTCATCACCCCGAATCTAAATATTCTTACTTCCAGAAATGTGTGTATTATGAAACCATTAAAATATTTAACGCATTTGCTAATATCTTAAAAGAAAAATTGATAATTTCAGTACTTTCAAAATTCCTGCTAAGGAGTACTTATGCTCAGTATCATTTTACACTGTACAAGATTATCTGAGTGACAAATTATACCTGATGTCATTCTGTAAGTGCAATCTAGTTGTTCTAATGACAAATCCTTGCCAATTTACCTTTGATAGCTGTTCTAAAACTAGTTTAATGTATGTGCATTGAAGGAATGACAAATGATATCCATTGTAATTCCAATATGTACTGGCAAAAGTCAAGTGAAATATATAATGATGATGATGATGATGATGATGATGGCGATGATAGTGAATATGATGATAACTGGCCCGTTAACATATGGTCCTTTTTCCGTGTAATATTGTGACTCTTGTGGCTTAATAAAATTAAAATTCCAGGTTAGAGAAATAACAAATGCTCTTTATTTCAGTAGAAAGACACTTGTAGAACTCTGATATCAGTAGAATGACGTAACACACATGAACGCAATCTTCAAGTCCGTCTACCATACGTCTGCTCTAAACAATTGCAACTCACTTACTGTCTGCTTCTCTGCACGTGTCTGGGCTCCCTGCCAAGGTCTTATTTATACACGAGCAGCTGTTTCTCAAAGCTGCTCGAAACCTGACGAAGCCACACGAAAGCTACCGAACTAGCACGATCTTTCGTGAAGTAGCGGGGACACCATGGAACTTTCTCTGGTTCTCTCTCCCTCTGTTGCTCGCTCTGGGCGTGGCTTGGACGCTATCTGTCTCTTTCACTCCCCGATT
>CM060951.1:23505562-23520562 GCA_030765055.1 Mantis religiosa | reverse complement strand
CGTTCCGTGATATCCGTTTCATTAACGTCAAAAACGGGTTAACCTGTTCATGCTCTGTGCCTGTCATCTAGTGGCACTCATGGTAACTAACATAAACAGAATAACCATTACATTAACCAGGACATTCGAAGGAAAATAATATCGTGCAAACCATCCCTTACTTATATCACATTTCCTCCAAAATATAATGGTCCAAGACCTATAAATCCTGAAAAATTAAAGGACTTACAGGATCTGATGAATTATATACCACCAATTTGTCATGAGTACTATAAAAATCTTAAATCTGAGACCACAGCTTCTGAGAATGTTACTGATGAAGCGTTTTTATCAGCCTGACTACAACTAAAGCGCTTGAAATAATATACTAATTGAAAAGTGGAATAATCCAAAGTGTACCATGTATAAATATGCCAAACGACACACCTATTAGTTTCACCTAAAATTGTAAAATGTATATAGAATAAAACTTTAGTAAAAGCTGACAAAGATTTTCACTTTATTTTCATTATTTTATTGTTATTGTTATTACATCAGTCATGTTTTGGTTTCTATTATAAGGATAACTCTGATAATATATACTGTGTTCTTGAGACTCGTATTCTCAGAAATTAAATAAAATAATGTTAACTTCTTTCAGCCTCATTCACAAAATACTTGTTTTCTCCATTTTTAAAAATTGTGGGTTAACCTGTTTTTCAGGACATGAAATAGGCTTTGCTCGTGAAAAGTCAGACCTTCTATGTCCATCTTAGCTACAAATACACTCCTCATTGCAGTTTTGCAATTGTGTTCTAAACAGCATCAGGCATTCTTATTCTTACTCCATTTTAAGTTATCTTCCGATTGTGGAAAGTCAAATACAAAATGCCCCCATAGTCCCAATCAATAGAGACTATGTCGAGGAACAAGTTGAGATGTTCACGAAAACAAAACAGTTATTCTAAGGCTCCCACTCAGTAGGTTACACACACACACACACACACACACACACACACACACACACACACACACACACACACACACACACACACACACACACACACACACACCTAACCATAGTGACTAGTAGATACTGCACCACAAAGTGCGTTTTGTTTACACTTGACCTCCACTAACAGGCTTCAGAATGACATGATGACACTTGTAGTGCAGCTAAAAAGCAGTAATGCCAGAGTATGTGTTAGGATCAGTCACTAAAATCCTACAGAAACATCACATTCAGGGAGAAATAATAAGTGAAGAATTTGCTGTCGATAAGAGACTGAGCGTCAACTGTTCTTAGTGATATTAAAACTGTATTAGATTTCCTCTTTAAGCAGATCAAGACGCCACTATAAAAATTCAGAAACAGCAATTGTGGGTGATAAATTATTATTTACTTTTCATTCCCTATAAAGAAGCTGACTGATCAATAGGGAATGCCAATTAGTACAGGAATGGAATATGCTCTATTCGGAGGCGATATAATAAACTTGCTAACGGATGGAGGTAGAATAAAAAGAATTTATATGTTAAATATTCAGAAATGGGGCTAAAAGACATAACTGAACTGCAAAAACTGTAACAATTGTTTTGGTTTAGTTGTCAAATGGTGGTTTAAGGATTGATATGGAAAGGTTAATATGCATAAGAAATGAAAGTGAAATTCAGTGGGTCATGATATGTATATGGTATGATGCAATGTGAAATAAGACCTGAACTTTTCCTGGCGAAGTAAACGCTCACTTTCTTCTTGGTCAGCCAACCAAGTAAAAAGATGATTAGATATCAACGTTTCGGGGCTGTGCATCTCTTCCATCATCAGGATATTTATAAAATGTTATAACCACAAATGAAACACTGGACATAACTCAAATATAAGCTAAGACAAACCACTATCAGAATTCGAATTACTGAACAAAAGACTGTTTTTAGTAAATTAAATGCCAGGACAGGAGATGGCGTGAGTGTAGAAAATTGTGTAAAAGAAACGTAACTACTTAACTTGATTATCAAGCTGTGTTGATCTTCGCTTCTTAAATCGACGGATTTCCATTTTTAATGCCGGTTTCCAAGAGGAGCTGAACGGAAATCCAGAATCACGATCAAGCGTGCTCCTTTCAGAGGAAATCGCCAAAGCCTCCTTAATTCCCGGCTCCCAGTAACTGCTGCATTTTGCCAAGATGGTCGTCTCCCGAAAACTGACTGTATAGTCGTTATCAAAACAATGCTCTGCCAGCACGGATTTCTCAGATTGCATCAAACAAATGCTCTGTTCATATTCGTTTATTCTAGTAGCGATGCTCTTTCCGGTTTGTGCAGTATACGGTGTCCCACATTCACAGGGAATACGGTACACTCCCGGAACTTTGAATTAAGTTGGATAATGAAATTAAATTGGAGAATTAAGGAGGCTTTGGCGATTTCCTCTGAAAGGAGCACGCTTAATCGTGATGCTGGATTTCAGTTCGGCTTCTCTCGTAAACCGGCCTTAAAAATGGAAATCCGTCAATTTAAGAAACATAGATCAATACAGCTTGATAAACAAGATAAGTAGTTACGTTTTTTACACAATTTTCTATACTCACACCATCTCCTGACCTGACAATTAATATACTGAAAACAGTCCTTTGTTCAGTAATGCGAATTTTGATAGTGCTTTGTCTTTGTTTATACTTGCGTTATATCCAGTGTTTCATTTGTGATCATAACATTTTATAAATATCCTGATGATGGGAGAGATGTACACTTCCGAAACGTTGATATCTAATCATCTTTTCACCTGGCTGGCAGCCCGAGAAGAAAGTGAGCATAATGCAACATGTTAGTATTGGTGGTTACAAAAATGATATGACGTATTGCCATGGACCAGTCAGAAAGACGTTTTTGGTGGTTATAGCAACGAAGGGAGAAAAAGCAATAATCTTGGACAAGCGGCTAGCAAAGATAGCAAAGAAGGCGTAACGTCGAGGGGAAAGGACGTATAGTTCTATGTCGGAACGGCGAGTAAAAGAAAAAAAATCTATAAAGGTTGTGAAAGTTCATCACCCGTGCTCATTTCACATATTATGTGGAACATGATCTCGCTGCAACAGCACTACATCGCCAATTTGGATATCAGCTATTCCGGTGCGTGAACGCCGTAACATGTAATTGTCTCAGCTCCAGGAGGTAGTCCTTAGTCCATCTCCTCTAGAAGTCGTCTGCAATCTTCTGTTTCTGGCGGTATAGCGTATTGAGACTAGTGCCCGGTGGTGCCTCACAGAAGATTGTCATCAATTTCCCATCGGTGAGCAAATGAGCTAATATATTCTCAATTTATGTGTAGATGCAAATCAATGACACTGATCAAGTGTATAGTATATCTACGTTACGACGTATTCTGTAAATTTGTTACTCAATATTAAAAGATATAAATTATATTAATTTAAAAAGAAAAGTGTAATTATTTCTTTAATAGATGAACAGTTAATTCCCTCGCTCCGTGACCACGCCTGAATTCAAAGTGATTTTCTCATGCAACGACTGGAGCAGCAGCTGTAGATAACATCTCATGGAATTGCTCAGCCTGAGACGCCGGATCTGAGCATAAGCTCACATTAAAGAGACTGCGAGACCTGGAACATCGGCACCATCCCCTAGGACAGGACGCAGCAATAGCATCTTTTACCGCAGAATCCAGTACACCATCAACATCATCCGTATGTAGCATTTCCGTTCCAAGGGAAACAGTTAAAGTAGCTGTTGCAGAGTGTATCCGTAAAAAATTAACCAAAATAAGAATACATAAAGTGTAATGTTGGCATATTGTTTCTGAGACAATCTTCCGTACTTCACTGTTAGTCCAATTATGGCTGGTTTGGGTGTGATAGAGGGAGGCGCTCTCTGCTTTGAAACGTTGGAAATGTGTCAGTGAGCTATGAGACCCTTCGAGAACTTCCCATGTCCGTCCTTTTCTGGATAAAAGTTGTGGAACAGCAATTTTAAGTAAGTGCTTGAGACTGATTGTGATGTGAAGAGCAGTTTTTCTTTCATTCAGAGCATTCTGCAAAACAAGTCCGGTGTTAGACGCATCACTGAGTGACTGAGAGAAGTTTAAAAGAGAAAATAGAGGTGGCTTGGCTTTGACACTTAAATGAAAGTCGAGGGAGACAGAAAGAATTAAAAAGCGACTTCTTTGAACAACCGGGTAAGGGAAATTCTGGCATCAACTCTTTAGTGAGCGACTGGGAGACGACAGTAGGCTATTTCCTGTGTCGGTAATTACAACTTAAAGCAAAGTTAATATGACTGAGAAAGAATTAAAATGAACTGAATTAAGATTTAAAAGACAACTGAAGTTATATAGAAATATAAACAAATTGAAACATAAAAAGAACAGACAATAATTCAAATGAATCATATATATTAGGGGCACTTGGAGGCTATGTTTACCCAGACAAGGCTAATTTTATCAATATTAAAATTTGAGTATCTAGAAAACTAAATATTATCTGAAATTGAAGTTCGGTATAATTACTGTATAAGGATGTGTGCATTTAAATACTGTATAATATTTAAATTACGTTCACATAGGTCCATGCAAAAGGGGCATACATCACACCGTGTGTCCTGAAAAAAATATTGCACCCTATATTTCAGGTGCACTTTACTTGTAGGAATTTAAAGCTACATGCACCAGGTTTTATGCTAAATAACTTAAGATAAAGTTTTATAATATCGGATAAATGAAAATCACATATAATGTATACTGTGCACATGAAAAATTAATAAGTTTTGAGTAAAAAAAAGATAATATTTTCAAGGACTGAATATTTGTTTTCATCCATTTTGTAAATCACATGAATATAAATGTTAGCCGAATATGTTCAGGGAACATTGAAAAATAACCACTACAAATATTTTGTCAATATCTTTTATAGGTTTTGAGAAACATGCACCTAAAGCATGAAAAATCAAGGTTTTGGCGAAATGACGATCAAAGATTAAGCACCATTCTCAGGAAGTGGGCGTATCATTACGCCGCCATCTTTAAATTGACGAATATAAGGGACTTTAATGCCAGCTGACAACCTTTGTTATTTATAATTTTAAAGTTTAAGAATTGTATAATTTTAACATTAAAAATTTAAAATATATATATTTTTAAACCTATCCACCTCCTAGTGCCTTAAGTTGGCATGAAGGCATTAGTCGCGTGTGTAGCAATCCTTTGTCGTCAAAATAGCACGAACAGCTTAAACAATACTGTGACTTTGCGGGTTCGTAAAATTAAAAGCCTTCTTTCACGAAAAGTAAAATGTTCTTCTCTTCAGTAGAAAGACGTTTTTACACCCCTTAAAGGCTTTAAAATTACGTGACATACACAAACGCAGTCTTTCGCTGCTTCACTACACGTAAACAAATGAAAGAAATCACTTACGGAACACTTCAAGTCACTACACAGTTGCACACACAATTAACAGCCTATACCTCCAACTCACTCGTTTTGACAGCCGCGGCACGATCATACCTCCAGTTACTGTTTCTAGAAATCAGTGGATAGCTCGAAAACAACAACAATGCAGCGGTGACTATTTCTGCCTCTTTCTCTCTCAGCAAGCGTAAAGCGCTGGCATGTCGCAGCGATTCAACAATGCCTCGGCGACAGTATAAACACTAAAGGGCACATAAATGGCAAATGCAACCTGAGAAGTAAATGGGGCACGATTAAACATTGCAAAAATAAAATAATGAAAGTAACTGACTGCAGCATATGTTTCAAACAGGGGCGGTTCCTCCATAAGATTGCAGGTTTGCGCTACACCCAATGATTCTGAATGTACAACAGGTGCATTTTGCACATTAAAGCTGTACTTGTTTGCATTTTTTTTTATATACAAACATGTTTCAATTACGCTTAACGTCTGTAGCCGCCCATGACCGCAGAAATCGAAATAAACAGTGATTAGCTGTAGGAGCCACAGGTTTGCAGCGAAGAGTTAACCTAAGATTTCACCCAAATGTTGTCTCTCTGAGGGGTTTGCGGGAAGGTGAAGAGATGGGAGTGGCTTCTTATACATTGCTTAAATGGAGGTTTATAAGCATAGCTCCTCCTACTCTTAGCAACGGCTATAGCGTGACCTTCAGGCTTAGCTTCTGTGTGCTCTGCTTTTCGAACACAGGGAGAATTTAATTAAATGCATGGAGGTTATTCAGAAGAGAGCTCTGTTAAACAACAACGCCACAGCTGTTCAGGCTTCTGGGTTTATGGCCACTTTGAAAGATTATAATTTTGTATTCTGGCTGTCTTTCTTCTACAAGATCATGCCACATGTGCACATTTTGTACAATCAGCTGCAGAAACGAGACTGCAATGCAACGTTTGCCATCGCCCAACTAAACGCATTTAAAAGGGAAGTGCAAAGGTAAGAAGTAGCGTGGATATCGAGTAACACGAAGAAACTGCAATTAAGAGGAGAAGAATAGAAGATCGTGATGTAAAAAGAAGAGAAGCTCTTGAAGCATGTGGCATTCTTAGAGAAGCAAAGGACAGATTTAGCTTCATGGAACATCTGGTAGCCTCAACTTTGTTTCATCAAGAAAATTTCTAAGACATTTCCAGAGGATTCCCTTAGAGAAACATTAAGGTTATATCCTTTTATAATTGGAACAAAAATTCGTAGAGAATTGACTGTAATTTACAGTCGAGAGAAATTTCTTGGAATGTCCGGCGCTTTCTGCTTGATGGACTTCATTAAGGAAAACAATTTATGTGCTACATTCAGCGAATATGTCAAACTCCTGCGAGTGCTGTTAACTATGCCAATGTCTACCACTGAAGCAGAACGCTGTTTCTCAACTTTAAAAAGGATAAAAGCTTTCCTTAGGAACACAACGTCACAGGACCGATTGTCAGCATTAGCAATGCTTTCAATTGAGAGAGATTTTGTTATGAAGATCTGCGACTTCAACGCAAAAGTTATCTATAGATTCGCCAGGTCTAAGGAGAGTAGAGCAGAGATTCTGTATAAAAAGGTGAGTCATTACTACTCTGTATTTTATTTTTCATTTGTGCACCACCAATAATTTAACCACCAGCCGCCACTGGTTTCAATACACATGGAGTGGTTCTAAACGTAGTTTTATCGCGCCTATTATAAGGCCAGAAGGAACTGTTAGGCCTTGAAGAAGAACTGCCTCCAGTCTAGTGTTAATGATGAACGGGTCATCCTACCTACCCTGTTGTCTACCCTAGACTTCTGTCTAGTAAAACACGTGAATTACAGATTGTGGAGGTCGGGAGAGCTCATTTCTGTGAATAAGGTGTGGCAGGACGGGACATTTAGGCAGGATTGGGGGTGCGGGGCCGGGTCTTCCGGTAGCAGGTGGTGAGCACGCAGGAGGGCATAGTGGGAGGAGGCTCGGAGGCACTGGCGGCGGCTTCGGAGGCGGCGGCGGCTTCGCGGAGGAGGCGGAGGGGAGGAGGAGGCGGAGGAGGAGGCGGGAGGGAGGAGGAGGAGGAGTCGGGGAGGAGGCGGAGTAGGAGGAGGAGGAGGAGGAGGCGGTCTTCTTCTTCGGGCTTCTTTCTTCTTCTGGCTTCGTCTTCTGGCGATTCTTCTGCTTCTTCTTCTTCTTCTTCTTCTTCTTCTTCTTCGGGCTGAGGAGGCGTCGGCGGGGCGGCGCTGCGGCTTCTTCGGCTGCTGCGGCGGAGACGGCTTCTTCTTCTTCTTCTTCTTCTTCTTCTTCTTCTTCTTCTTCTTCTTCTTCTTCTTCTTCTTCTTCTTCTTCTTCTTCTTCTTCTTCTTCTTCTTCTTCTTCTTCTTCTTTTCTTCTTCTTCTTCTTCTTCTTCTTCTTCTTCTTCTTCTTCTTCTTCTTCTTCTCTTCTTCTTCTTCTTCTTCTTCTTCTTCTTCTCTTCTTCTTCTTCTTCTTCTTCTTCTTCTTCTTCTTCTTCTTCTTCTTCTCTTCTTCTTCTTCTTCTTCTTCTTCTTCTTCTTCTTCTTCTTCTTCTTCTTCTTCTTCTTCTTCTTCTTCTTCTTCTTCTTCTTCTTCTTCTTCTTCTTCTTCTCTTCTTCTTCTTCTTCTTCTTCTTCTTCTTCTTCTTCTTCTTCTTCTTCTTCTTCTTCTTCTTCTTCTTCTTCTTCTTCTTCTTCTTCTTCTTCTTCTTCTTCTTCTTCTTCTTCTTCTTTCTTCTTCCTTCTTCTTCTTCTTCTTCTTCTTCTTCTTCTTCTTCTTCTTCTTCTTCTTCTTCTTCTTCTTCTTCTTCTTCTTCTTCTTCTTCTTCTTCTTCTTCTTCTCTCTTCTTCTTCTCTTCTTCTTCTTCTCTTCTTCTTCTTCTTCTTCTCTTCTTCTTCTTCTTCTTCTTCTTCATCTTCTTCTTCTTCTTCTTCTTCTTCTTCTTCTTCTTCTTCTTCTTCTTCACTCCAGGGCTGGGCAATGCTGCCTGTTCCGGCTTAAGACATGTCTGACCATCGTTTCCGTGATCTTCCGGATGTCTCTTTCCTCTAGGTTTATAGTTTATAACTCTTCTTGGGATCCTATCTCTCGGCATTCTCTCAATATGCTCTCTCCATTCATTTCTATAACTCATTATCTTTTCTTCTAAAGAACTTATTTCTAAATCTTCTCTTAATTTTTCATTTGGAATTTATCTAAAAGAGTACATCCCTTTACTGCTCTTAAAAGTCTCATTTCGGCAGCCTGTATCTTGTTTTTGTCTGCTTTTGTTAATGTCCATGTTTCAGAACCAAAAACAAAAGCAGGCACAGCCATTACTTTATAAAATTTCATCCGTGTTTCTTTTCTGGTTTTAGTTTTCAGGCTTCTATTTATTATGTCGCAGTCTAGCAACACGTGAAGTATCCCCTATGCCCAACGTGGTTCGGAGTCCACGGTAAAAACTGTAGGTCCTCTCACCTCACCGCCATCTTCACTATCACCCTATCATCGGAGGTAATGGACACCGCCCTCTGGGTGCCTCCACCTGAGAAATGGGTCCGGTCATCACTTGGTGGGGTGAGGTTACCCCGAAGGCCAAGGTTGCCATGTGGGGAGTGTTAGTAACTAACTAACTAACTATTTATTATGTCGCATATTTGTTGAAACATTGGTAATTTATTTTCAAAATCACTTTCACATTTATAACTGACATATGTTCCCAAATATTTAAAACCCGTAACTTGGTCTAAGATAATATCATCAATTACTATTTTGGTTCTAATAGTGTCTTTACCTCGAAACGCCATTGTTTTGATTTATTTGTGGAAATTTTGAAATTATAAATCTTACATAACTTCTTTAACATATATACTGCTCTTTGCGGCTCGTCTTTAGTTTTACTTATAATTATTTGGTCATCCGCAAATAGGCATCGTCTTAAGAATAAAATTTGGTGCAAGATGAGCGCCTCCGTTAATCTTAAACATCCACTCTCTAATCAGATCATCTATATAAATTATGAATAAGATAGGAGAAAAACTGCAACCCTGTCTTACACCTTGATTTGTATGTATTCATTTACTATACATTCCATTTCCAATATGTATGCTGATTGTTGTATTCTTATATATTGATTTTAGAACTTTAATGAGATGATTTGGGTAGCCTCTTCGAGTCATGATTTCCCACAAATTTTTTCCTATTTACACGATCAAACGCTTTTTCAAACGCTTGCACCATATTCCACTCGAATCGAAGCTTTACTGGAACTACAAACGACACTTCGTACATCCCGCAACAGTATTTTATAAACAGGTGTGCATCTGTCTATAAATGGATAACTCGAGAACAAAAGCCGGTAGGAGTTTGGAAGAATGCCTCACCATAGCTATCACACAAGTATTCCCCATCCAGAACTGTTCTTATATGGAAAACCTTCCTAACGTTTTGACCATATTAAAAACAGTTAAACATTTTCGTTTGATAAACAAGATTCAGATGCTCTTATGGCAAATGAAATTTCTATCTTGAATTTTCCGGAATAAAACCTCAGGTTGATTCAAAACGATACCGAACGAGTACATCCGTTTCGTAGTTTATAACTTAACTAGTCTGAACTTCGGTGTCGCAGCTTCGAAGCTCTCTTACGTATAGTTTTATGCTGCATTAAATATTACAATATTTTCTGATTAGTCAGCGCAGGAACTACTTGCGTGCAAACCTCAAAAGCTGTTATTGGGATTCACCGGCCACGAAAACAAAAGCCTTGCTCCCTGCTCTTTATCAGTGACCCTAGCCTACCTTTCAGGTAATGGGAAAATGACAGTTACTTGTGAAAAAGTGGACTAATAACTCGCACAGTACCAATTTGTTATTTGCTATGATTTTAATTGCACAGTACTTTCAACCAGTTACTCTAAAATCAACAGCTTCCTTTTAAATTAAAAATGCTTTATTTTACTAAATAAATAAATTTTATGCGGCAATTAGTTTTGGTTAACTTTATCTCCAATTACTTTATTTTTCTCTTGTTCTATTATACTCCGCCTTTAACTCCAGTGGTCATATGGGCTACCGTTCTCCTTTGGAATATATCGAAGGTGTTAACTCGTATCGTTGGGTTTTGGTCATCAGATCACGTACACATTCATACTCTCATTCATACTTCCAGCTCTGGGGAAGATGAGGAATTACCTTGGTCGGAGAAAACCTTTAACTGCAATGGTCATATCGGCGGCCGTTCTCCTTTGTAACATATCGAAGGTGTTAACTCGTATTCATTTGGTTTAATCATTACATCACGTACACATTCGTACTCTCATTCATACTTCCAGACTCTGGGGAAGATGAGGAATTATCTTGGTCAGAGAAAGCCTTTAACTGCAATGGTCATATCGGCGTCGTTTCTCCTTTGGAACATATCGAAGGTGTTAACTCGTATTCATTGGGTTTAATCATTAGATCACGTACACATTCACACTCTCATTAATTCTTCCAGACTGTGGAGTAGATGAGGAATTATCTTGGACGGAGAAAGCCTTTAACTCCAATGGTCATATCGGCGGCCGTTCTCCTTAGGAACATATCGAAGGTGTTAACTCGTATTCGTTGGGTTTTACTCATTAGATCACGTACACATTCAAACTCTCATTCATACTTCCGGATTCTGGGGAAGAAGGGGAATTATCTCGGTCGGAAAAAAATCCCAAAACCTGCCGCCGGGAATCGAACCTGGGAACCCTAGCACGGCAGGCAGGTGCTGTACCACTTTTTGATGTTGTTCTAAGGTTCTTTTTATCATTTAATGCTTCCATACTTAACCCCTCTAATCTTAACTTCCCTCTAAGAGGTTTTAATTTGCATATGTCCGCCAGCTAATTCGCTATCATGGACTGTTATAACGAATATTGGAACAGGATAAACACCCTTAACAAATAACTAAAGAACAACTTCTTTATTGCGGTTTCATAAACCAAAGATATTGTTAATAGAAGCAAGCTACCGTGGAGTATATCGGTATGTTTACAAACAGCTACAGCACGGGGCACGATGTGTAACCTACCTGCGGACTTCAATAGCGTGAGGCACGCGCTCTTGTTCCTGTTGACTGATCCACACTCATTCTGGAGCATTTTTATGCGGCTATGGTTGGCGGTAAGGCTCTCTATATATGTCACCTAGAAACTGAGCAACTACGTCTATATATTAATTCGGTATCGTTTCGAAACACCCTGTCCTGCATATATAAACATATAGCGGTATATGTATAGCGGTAAACCACAAAAAATATATAAAATGACTTAAAACTTCAATGCAATACCTGGGATTTGAACCACGAGTCTCCAGATCTACGTGCCGTCACTGTTAACCATTGAGCTACTATGGCCAACATACCAGAATGACATTAAACTCTCTATTTACTCTTGTACTTCCCGGTAAACCACAATAGTATCTCATAAACAATGAGATACATGACCTTGTGACGACTTACTTATCCGTAAGTACTTAAGTCCAGGCTTGTTTGTTAAACCACTATATGTCATTTTAGTTAATTGATGGAAATTAATCATTTTTTTCACACTTAGCCGTTACATAGGCTAAGGCTTTTGATAGAGTCGAAATTAAAAATGCAATGCCATGGCCGGGATTTGAACCACGGATCTCCTGGTTTCCGTCCAGTCGCTCTGGACCCATTGAGATACCATGGCCAACTTGAAGTCATGCCATTATATTCTCCAATTGACTCATATATTTCCCCGGTAAACCACTAGGGTCTCTCGCATCTGAGATACACCGTTTGTGGCGACTTACTACCGTAAGTACATGAGTCCAACACTTCATCATTTAACTCTATTATTTTAGTTAATTGATGAAAATTAATTATCTCTTTATACTAGCCAATACAGGCTAAGGTTTTTGATGGATAGAGCCAACTTGAAAAATTCAATGCCATGGCCGGAATTTGAAACACGTATCTTCTGGTCACCGCCCAGTTGCTCTAGCCATTGAGCTACCGTGGCCAACTTTCCGGCATGACATTAAATTCTCCATTTGACTCGTATATTTCCCCTCCAAACTACTAGGGGCTCTCGTATTTGAGATAAACCGTTTGTGGGCGACTTACTCTGGTAAGTACTTGAGTCCAAGCTTCATCATTGTACCCTCATTGATTTAGTTAGTTGATGGAAATTAATAATTTCTTCATACTAGGTTTTCGATGGAGCCAACTTAAAAAAAATTCAATGTCATGACCAGGATTTGAACCACGGTTTCGTGCAGTCGCTCTAACCCATTGGGCTGTCATGGCCAACTTGCCTTCATGACATTATATTTCCCAGTTAACTCCACTAGGGTCTCTCACATCTGACATACACCGCTTGTGGCGACTCACTATCGTAAGTACTTGAGTACCAGGCTTCGTCACTTAACTCTTATTGTTTAAGTTAATTCATGGAAATTAATAATTTATTCACATGATCGATTTGACATGTGATACCGGAATTAAGAATTGCAATGTATAAGGAATCATGATGGATATTAAAAGGAATGTCGGTTCTTTGTTACAACACGTGCAAGGGCAGTTTGAGTCGAAAAGCAGTTGGGGTGAATAGATGATTTAACAAAAGAAACGTAAGAAACATTGTCCTTAGCAGATTTCTAAGGGATAGCACTTGACTTGTTGAATGAGGTATTCTTTGGACCCTTCTTAATGGCATGACAAAATAGCCCCAAAGGGAATCTTTGGTTGAATGAAGAGGGCTTCCAGAAAGTGAAAGTGACACACATCCCACGTGGCAGCTGTGGACATCAGTCGAGGCGTGAGGGCGATTGGGGCAGTCCTCTTGCTCTGTCTTGGGCCAGGCAGACCAGAACTGATGAGGGAAGATATTTGTCAGTTCATATATACCTGAAGAACGAATCAAGTTTTATCTAGTAATAGACTTTCATAAAGAGTAACTCTAAACACTGATATTGGTACCTTCTAGTTTGATGTTCGGATAAAAGAAGCGATTAATAAACCAGTTTGAAACGGGCATTCCCGTGTCATTAAAACTACCCTTTTCACACATATCCACGCATACCTTGTGATTTAACCTCATTGCTTAACCCTGAGCTAAACACTATTTGTCTCAAACTGTCCCGTAAAAGTGGAACTTGTTCGCCAATATATTGCTTCACATAATTGCACACACACACTCACACACACCCACACACACACACTAACAAACGTGACTGCGACCGGACTTATCGTTAAGTTTTCTTTCATTTTTGGATCAAAGGAACACAAGACATATATTTCTGATTAGGTCCTGAACTAGAACTACTAGATAAAACGCAACACTACCTACACGGATAATGGCTTTCTATAGTCGTTTCTGGTGCGGAAAGTGGGCTAAAAGCTATTGCACACTTTCTCATTTCTGCAGCTCCAGCCCCGCTTTTCAGCTATGGATAAATAAAGTGGCGTGCGTCGCCTTGATTCATTGGATGCATGTTCCACTCTAAACATTACCCGCTTCCCATGCATCAGCTCTCTCCACTCAAGTGAAGCGAGTGCATCGAGAATGGAAACTCCACTGTCCTCAATTACATTCACTCTATTTATATTTCCAGTAAAGTTACTTTGTGCCTGTGAAGAATTCATGAGGGTGGAATTAAGTTTCCAAGGAAGCTTGGTGTGGTGATATATCTGCTATGTGCACCCCTACTCACCTTGGCAAAATAGCGAATAAGACACGCCACTCCATAACTCTCGTGTTAACACAGCACAGCTACCACCCTTACACCTGATTTTGATCCTGTAATCTGCAGTGCTGCCATTTCCACACAGTCGCCTGTGAAACACTAAACTATGCACTTATTATTATTAATCTTATTATTATCATCATTATTTCAACAATTATTTATAGATAGAGCCACATGTAAAATTCAATGCCATGGCCAGAATTTCAATCACGGCCCATGGTATTGAAGTATTCATGTTGGCTATATCACAAACCTTAGCTAATATACGGCTTGTATTAAAAAAAATGATTAATTTTCATTAATTAACTAAAATTATTTATTTGTTTATTGGCTCATTTATTTTTGATCCTGCATTTCCACACTGTTTTCTGTTGTATATTTTATATAGGATTATTAAAGTATATGGTAACCCATTCACGGGGTTTCTCCCAATGCACGAGGGCATTGGGGCAAGGCAGCGGACAGAGGAACATGTCCTAGACTATTTTAAGAAATAAATTGGGATCTTAATATTTTCCTATCCGTATACGAAACTTCTGTTTTCAGATAATAGCGAAGCGTTTCACGAGATCCTTCAAATGAAAATATGTTCCGTTCCACTTGATAAAATCGGTTCCACTTTTAGAGCGATATTCTCGAAAATAAATAAACAAACCAGATCAACAAATTAACGTGATCAGAGATCAAATGGAATTTCAGAGAAGCAAGTACCATTTGTGAAACACGTCACTCCTCCCCTATTGGAGTACAGGAAATTCAGTGTTAAATATCAGAAGCATTCCACACTATAAACAATTACATCTTAATCAGCTGTCAACTCGATACAGACCTCGTTGTGAGAGAACTGCCTGGT
>CM060951.1:23450651-23504562 GCA_030765055.1 Mantis religiosa | reverse complement strand
TCTTCTTCTTCTTCTTCTTCTTCTTTCTTTCTTCTTCTCTTCTTCTTCTTCTTCTTCTTCTTTTCTTCTTCTTCTTCTCTTCTTCTTCTTTTCTTCTTCTTCTTCTTCTTCTCTTCTTCTTCTTCTTCTTCTTCTTCTTCTTCTTCCTTCTTCTTCTTCTTCTTCTTCTTCTTCTTCTTCTTCTTCTCCTTCTTCTTCTTTCTTCTTCTTCTTTCTTCTTCATCTTCTTCTTCTCTTCTTTCTTCTTCTTCTTCTTCTTCTTCTTCTTCTTCTTCTTCTTCTTTCTTCTTTCTTCTTCTTCTTCTTCTTCTTCTTCTTCTTCTTTCTTCTTCTTCTTCTTCTTCTTCTCTTCTTTCTTCTTCTTCTTCTTCTTTCTTCTTCTTCAGCTTCTTCTTCTTCTTCTTCTTCTTCTTCTTCTTCTCCTTCCACCTCCTTGGATTGTTTAACTCGTTCCGGCTCCAAGTTGGTCTACCCATCTTTTCTTCGTCCTCCCTGGTTTCTTCTTCCTATAGGTTTATAGTTTAAGGTTATTTTTGGTATTCTGCTATTATTCATCATCTGAACATGTTATTTGCATTGATTTCTATTTCTTTCAATAGTATGGTTTATTTCTTCTATTTTTAATTCTGTCCTAATATCCTGACTACGTTTTTTATCAATTTTGGTATATCCAGCTATTGCTCTTATGAATTTCATTTCTGATGACTGTATTCTCGTACTATTTGTTCTTGTTAGTGTCCATGTTTCTGAGCCATAGATCAGAGTTGCTATTGCCATTGTTTTGTATAGTTTTATTATAGAGTCCTTTCTTGCTTTATTCTTTTAATGTTCTTTTTATTGTGCCTGTTATATAGTTAAATTTATTTATTTTCTCTATGATATCAGCTTCCACTTGGTACGAGACATTACATCCTAAATACTTAAAGTGGGGTTTCTGCTCAGTTATTGTTATCTAACACTATTTGTGATGTTTCTGGATTAATTCCTTTAAATACCATGGTTTTGGATTTATTTGCTCATGTGTTTATGAGAACTCCTAAGTGCTTACATGGAAAATACGAGTCAGTTGGAGAATTTAATGTCATATAGGCACGTTGGCCATGGTAGCTCAATGTTAGAGCGGCTGGACGGAAACAAGTAGATTCATGGTTCAAATCCCGGCTATGGCATTGAAATTTTTCAGTCTGACTCTACGTTTCCACAGGATTAAACTAGTTTGAGATAGAATATATCCCAGTTGTTATAAAACAGCCAGTATTTGTGGCAGTGGTACCTTCTGTGAGTCATAAAGTTAATTCCTAGGGCAGGTTAGTGCAACTTCGAGACAGAACATTACGACTACATTCCCTTGTTTTCTTCTGAGCTTTGTCATCATCCGCAGTCATGCTGCTTTCGTGAACTTTATAGAGTAGATACTCTCACGCAATTTCACCATTACCCATGTTGTCTTTTGCGGCAGCAGCCCTTCCATTTCCCTAATCTTGTTACTCTGTGTTTCTAAATGTAAGAGAGATAAGCGAACCCTGTTTAGTATAACCGTAAACCAATGTTTACGGAATATTATGACATAGCCTGCATTTTTGACATACCCTGCCGAAGCGATTTCATCAATTGCTACCGACGTTAAACATGTTTAATTTTCATTGTTATTAGAGATGCAATATAACTGAAGGGTTATGCATGTCAAAGCGTGAGACACTATCGGAGAATGTGCGAAATACGGAGTTGTTTACGAAAGCCTAACGTACATACTCCTCCAGTCAGTGTATGTACACTCAGAAGCAATCATATTTTCTGGAAAGCCAAAAATCATATGGGAGGGCTGGGTGAGAAATCCCGGATTTCACAATAAAAAAATTCTTTATTTCTCAACATATTCAGCTAATAAGGCTAATATATTTGTCATAACGGTGTTATAATTTAATTAAACCATCTCTGTAGTACGATTTTTCATGTCCTCAAAATAGCTCTTTACTGCATCAATGACCTCTTCGTTGGTGTGAAATTTTTGTACTCCAAATTTTTTTTTGAGGTTCGGGAACATGTGATAGTCACTAGGTACTAGATCTGGCATATAGGGTGAATGTTCCAGCAATTCGAACTTTTTTCCCATTACAATTACTGAACAATGAGCCGGGGCTTTGTCGTAAAGAAACAAGATTCTTTTCTTTGCCAAATGAAGCCTTTCACTTTTTAACTCATCACTTCTTTTTTTTTCCGCCAACGCGAAGCCATATCGGAGGGTGAATGAATTGGGTAAAATGATTCTCAAATGAGTCCAGGGTCCATGGGCCTTAGAGTTACCTGACATTCGTCTTGAAGGATAAGGGAAAACCTCGAAAAAAAACCTTTCCAGATAACTTACATTGACCGAGATTTGAACTCGGGACCTCTTGAACGTGAGGCAGATATGCTACCATCTACGCTACCGAGGCGGGCTAACTCATCAGTGAAACGTTGCAGCAGAAGAAGACAGCTTCGAGATGTTGACGTATTTCAACCGGGAGCGAGCTCTGCAGTGAGTGTGACGTCAGGCAAGAACCATGTAGTATCAAGTTGCCTATATAAACGGCGCTGTGCGTACAGAATGTGAAGGTTCAGTCAGGTGTAGCACACTCGATGACAACAATGTAGCTCCCATGTACCTAAGGAACTGTTAAATTTACAATGTGACGATTTATTGAAGGACAAATTTACGCACAAGGAAGACTTGGCTGATCTTTACAAGAATGTCCCTCATGAAAGATTTCCGAGGTTGCATTCACTTTCCGCACAGACATTGTGTATATTTGGTTCCACATATGTGTGTGAACAATTTTTCGTCTGAAAGGGTAGAGCCAGAATGAAGAATTCAATGCCATTTCCGGGATTTGAACCAAGGATCTTCTGGTTTCCGTCCAGCCGCTCGAACCATTTGAGCTACTATGGCCAACATGCCAACATGACATTAAATTCTCCAACTGACACGAGTCAATCGTTCGAGCGGCTGGACGGAAACCAGAAGATCCGTGGTTCAAATCCCGGAAATGGCATTGAATTCTTCATTCTGGCTCTACCCTTTCATAGTGCGTCCTACACACGGCTAGTCTGAAAGAACAATTAATTTCCAATTTTGCTTCCGTTATGAAATTAGTCCTCCACCGAGAGACCGCTATTGCAGACGCAGGCGTCCTATTCAAACAACAACGCATCCAATTGTTAATGATATTCAAGCAGACAGATACCACGCCATAAAGCTATGGGAAGCACATCAAGCTGGAATCATTCTAGGATGGAAACTCCATCTAGACTTCAAAAACACTTCAAAGAAAGGAGCAATAATTGCTACAAGAAGAAAATCAACTTCAAGTGTATCAAGAAATTGAAGACAACATTATTGGAATGCATCAAATGTCTGCAGTGGCTCAAGCAACCAATTTAACTTATAACCTAAATCCATGCAGATGGTGCTGCAAAAGAAAGGAAAAAGTTCAAGCTCAAGAAAAGTTGTATCGATTTTAAAAGTGCAAAGTGAACAAGCTGCTTTAAACACAATTTCTGGTTGCATTTGTTGTTGGAAAGCAGTAAAATATTTTTTAAAAACTCCGTCAGCGTGGCATATACCGTTCTTACACGAAACTAGTAGTATAAGCATGCGCAGTAGTCAAGGTCATCAACTTAGATTATCTCTCTTCATGCAGCTCAGTGTCTTACAGCGGCTGCGCGGTGTGTTTGTTGTTTGAATTAGTCCAAACCCCGAAGTCACTTGTGGGATTATAATCTAACATGCAGCCTTCGATTACAAATTTCTCAGATATTACGTTTGACATTGATAAACTAGTCAAAGAAAAACGAAACAGAAAGTGTTGGAAAATGTCCATGTAAATCTGTTCTGAATGGGTCTCCTGTAACTTGCAGAAAACAAATTACGTTTTCATATTTTATTTAATTCATAACATGCCTGACCTTCAGATAAATCACGAGTTGAAGTTTTATATATTTTCTTATAGCACAGAGCTAAAATGTAATTATTTAAAAACAGTGACCAATTGTGTAATTAAAGCAGGCAGTATTAATATTACAACACCCAAGATGTAAGTGGTACATAGCATTAATACCCGATACGTTTCCTGTCTTTCCTATTCTCTCGGAACCCCAACACATAAAACTGTTTCCTTGATCTTGGGCAGGAGAAATCAGCACCCTGACGTCATATGCTAACCTGGTATTCGTTCGGGGGCATATTTGGCGACTATAGCTGACGGAGCTGACGTCACACCGACAGCACTTGTCTTCCCCTGCGTTACAGTAAGCTTGCGTAGTAGTCACTAGGGATACTTTTACACTTTTACAAGTAATTAATAGAAATAATTCCCTGCGCATCCCAGAAAGCACTCGCTAAAATCCTGTTAGGTGGGAAAATTCATCTTTTTGGAGTTGGCTCACCTGATGCAATCCACTCTTTGGACTGCGATTTACTCTCTGGAATGTTGTGATGTACCCAAGTTTCATCCATGGTAATTAGCCGTCTCAAAAATTCGCTGGGATGTTTACAGTAGAGCTTCAAATTCTTAACAGAAACACTTTCTCTTTGCAGCCTTTGATCAGATGTCAACAAACTGGCACCGATTTTACACAGATCTTGTAAAAGCCCAAAACATTACTTAAATTATTATCTGCACGTTCTTTTAATATGTTTGCAGCCTTTGATGTGTTAAGTAACTTTAATCTGCAGTCTTCCAGTTCTAAACGACGAATTTTTTTCAGTTAACTCTGGAGTTGTTACTTCCACAGGGCGTCGAGAGCGAGACTCATCACTAGTGCTCGTACGTCCCATTTTAAACTCTACAACCAACCTTTTAATCATTGTACGAGGCATGCTTTTTAAGTCAGTACCGTTTTGGACTTAAGAAATACGTTCATAGATATCGCAGTAATTTTAGTTTTACATGAAAGTCTGTACCTTAATCTACTTCTCTACATAATTTCCGTGAATATTTAGGCATTTGTCATAACTTGGCACCAGTTTTGGAATACCCTCCTCATAAAATTCTGCCGCCTGACGTGTTAACCACTGTATCACAACTGTCTTGACTTCGTTATCGTCTTGAAGACGCTGACCGCCCAGATGTTTCTTCAAGTGCAGGAACAAATGGTAGACGCTGGGCGCCAGATCAGGGCTGTTTAGAGGATGATCTAGAGTTTCCCATTGAAAAGATTTGATGCGATCTTTGGTCCGATTAGCCACATGTCATGCAGCAAAACGATACCCTTAATCAACTTGCCACGTCTTTTGTTCTGGATTACACGGCGCAGATTGTTCAATGTCTCACAATAAGACGCTGCATTGATTGTCTCATTACGAGGCAGAAACTCCACTAGCAATACTCCTTTTCTGTCCCAAAAAACTGTGCACATGATTTTCCGGCAGAAATTGTTTGCTTACAACTTCACTTTTGTGGGTGATGATAAATGTCGCCATTCCATGGATTGTTGTTTCGATTCTGGTGTGACGTAGGCCACCCATGTTTCGTCATCAGTAACAATTTGGTCTAAAAAAACTTCACCTTCATTGTGGTACCGCTCAAGGAAAGTCAATGCACTGCCTAAACGTTGGGTTTTGTGCAAATCCGTCAATATTTTCGGAACCCAACGTGAACACAATTTCCGGTACTTCAAGTTCTCCGTCACAATGCGGTACAAAACACTACGAGAATATTGAGGAATATAGTCGCACAATGATGAAATTGTAAAGCGTCTGTTTTCTCTCACCTTTTCGTCCACTTTCTGCACCAAATCTTTAGTAACGACCGAAGGACGTCCACTCCGTTCTTCATCATGCATATTTGTGCAGTCATCTTTAAATGCTCTCACCCATTTCCTTAAAATTCCATCACTCATAATGTTTTGTCCGTAAACTTCACAGATCTCACAATGAATATCGATCGGTTTTACTCCTTTAGCACTAAGAAATCGTAACAGCCCGTACTTCACAATCGGCGGGACTCACGATTGTCGGAGGCATCTTAAACGCTCAGTAACCAACGTATACAATGAAGAATCAGACTGTAATGGCGTCTGAGCGTAGACAAGAGATGTAGGTAAGCAGCGCGCATAGGGGGAACGCCGACCGTAGCGCTTCGGCGTCAGAATCGAAAAAACGGTATTGACTTAAAAAACATGCCTAGTATATGAAGAGGCGGAGTCTTTCAATGTACTGCTCATTTCCTTCTTTATTTATTTAGGCGCTAAGTCTTTCAAATGGAAGTAGTTAGTCACTGTTTCTTTTTCCAAATTCTCTGTTTTCTGAAAGCTGCATACTTCTCTTGTTTAAAATGATGTCATTCATAAAGTAAGCAAGCTATTAACCTGTAACTACGGTAGAAGTTTGGACAGAGTTTAAATATATGGTGCTATCCGTCAAACTGGCCAATATGTATGTGAAGCTCGGGTCTCAACCGATCCTCATATAACATGACTGAATATCGGTCAGACAAAACCATGCGGGAATCAAAACCCATTGTGTCAGTCAACAATCGTGACTACATTTAAATTAAATATTCATAGTTTCTCTCGCATACTTTAAATTTATTTATCTTGAATTAAAAATTAATTTAATTTGAAATGAGAGCTTCAGGTTGTGCAAAAATTGTACTTAATGGAAATTTATAATGTATTTAGGATATTCATTTAAAGAGTTACTCTAATGGACAAATATGGCATCTCATGGAGCATGCTACGAGATGAATCCTGTATAAATTCTTACAAAAATTATGTTCTGCTAAATTGTGATACTTAAACGGTCCTATATTGCACTTACGTAATTTTTTATCATAACAGAATGTACATCGTGTTAAAATTGCATATTGTGACTTGTGGGTTCGTGAAATTAAAATTCCAATTGCACAAACTCAAAATGTTCTTTATTTCCACCGAATTACAATTGGAACACTTACCGATTACACAGAAATTGGTATAGCACACAATTACAATTCGCCACTTCGTCTGTCACAGGTCCACTACACGCTCACAATTACGTACAACTCCTCTGATACACGTACGCAGTCCTCCAGTCCATTCGCACACTCGGCGCTCCTTACGCTGCTTGCCAAGAACTAAACTGACTCGCCAAGCCAAGAGCCAAGAGCAGGTGCAGGTCGCCCGGGTTCTCCCGGGTGGACGGTTACACGCCACGGTACTTATCCGCTGTGCGGATTTACTCGTGCGGTATGATAGATGTATGTTTCTGCGCAAGCTTGCGTGTCATTTAGTAAGACGGCACAGCTGGCCTCTACTGATGCTTCTGGTACCGGGATATTACCCCTTGGGGAGACAGTGCCCGTTCCACCTTGCTTTGTGCGGTCGCTAGCGATCCGTCAAGCAGTGGTGGGACCAGATGGAAATTAGGGTGTTGAGGTTTAATAAGTCCAGGTCGTGCGCGCACCCCAGGGCACGACCGCAGGTGTTAGCCTGCCTGCCACGGCCAAGGCGAGAGGTGACCTGGCGGTGATTGGTAGGGGCAGGGGGAGAGGCAGACTTCACCATCCAAGGGCGTCCTTGGGTAGGCGATAGCTCCTCCGTCTCCTGGGGAAACGGTGGTCGTATT
The DNA here is from genome assembly GCA_030765055.1 of Mantis religiosa. NCBI lineage: Eukaryota > Metazoa > Arthropoda > Insecta > Mantodea > Mantidae > Mantis > Mantis religiosa. Next base: position 23,496,977 of record CM060951.1, on the reverse strand, counting down.
TACCCAGTGTATTTACCAGCTGGTTGGGGTGGGGAGTGGTCTTGGCATACAACGTGCGTGTTTGTTCACGCACGACGTCTTCGACGTACGGTATGCCAGACTGGGTGTGTAGGAAATGAGATGGGAGTCTGCGGTCGGTACCGTAGATCATCCTTGAGGCTCTGTTCTGCACGGATTGCAGTTTGCGGAGGGTGGTATGAGCCAGCGAACCCCAGTCCTCGCATCCATACAGGATCAGAGGCGGGATGATTGAACGGTACGTCCGTAGTTTGAGGCGGATAGGCATGGTTGATCTAAAGATAGGGTAGAGTTGCCTGATTGCAGCGTGGCCGAGGCCGGCCTTTGCCCTGACTTGCGGAGTGAAGGTGAGGCCGCGGTCCAGTTGGATTCCCAGGTATTTGGCGGTTCGAACCCAGGGGATCCTTCTCCGCCTTAACCGCAGGTCTCCATCTGGGCGCCAGCTACGTGTCTTAGCCAGCATAGGAGCGGGTTCTATTTGGAATTTTAACAGGATGAAGTTTGTTTATAAAGTTGAGTTATCATTTGTGGGTGTAAAGCTGTCAAACCTCATAGCAGGAGAAAAAACGGGAAGTCCTTAGCTTGCCAATTTTTGGGGCAAGAGACGTACATAAATGTGGAACTCAGCAGTTCTGGGCATTGAAACTAGCAAAAGAGTATTTGCAATTAGGGGTACTGGAACTTCGAGCCAATATGACGGGTGGATTGTTCTAGAAGCTTTTCTGCCGATCTAATGTAGAAGGTCCGTGGGTTCAGTGTGTGTTGGCCCCCTCCATTCGGGTATTGTTTATACATGTAGCCGTAGTTTTCGACGGCGCGTACGTATTCTAAAGTGATTCTTTGCTGCCGGAGGCCACGCCGCATTTTCAGCTCACCACGCACCGACACATGCCCGGATGTAACCTTCACCAAATAATTATGTCATAGGTATAATATTTAATCTCTACTTCTCTTCAAGGCTTTTGGGGTCTCTACTTTAATATTTGTAATTACAACCCGGTCTGTTAGCATGTGAGGAAACTAAGTGTTATCTCTTCTACCCTCCTCTCAACTGCCACGTCCTTGCCCTACCACCTGATCCCCAGCTACGCACCCCAAGTCGTCAACCCTAACCCTGAGGTGCAACAAAATGAGAAAAAGCATCAAATGCCCCGTCACACTCTACACTTAGGGCCATGTAAGCCATGAATAACTGCTACATTTTCATTCGATAACAAAACTGTTCACTCGGGAAACCTTCCTAGAGAACTGGATTGGACTAGACAGATTTGACACGGAGGTCCACACTTCATCACACCCTTCTTTTAAAAATACAGGCCCTCATCTCGCAAATGCTGAGTTGCGGTTACCATTTTGTTTTTATCTGGACCCCAGACCCTATGGGCATTTTCCGGAATGAGGAAGCGGACGCGGCTGCTAAGTCCGCTTGCCGTTTGCCCCGGAGTTTAACAACTACGGTGCCATACCAGGATATGCAACGTTTTTTCCGCCGCAAACTCCTATCTGCTTGGCAGCACTCCTGGACAGCTTTGGAAGGCACACAACTCCGGGCGATAAAGGAGAGCGTACATCCCTGGCCAACTTCCTGCAGGGATAACCGGTGAGCCGAGTGATACTCACCCGGCTGAGAATTGGGTACACACGAGCGACTCATGGCCATCTGTTAAGAGGGGAACAGGCCCCTGTGTGTGCTCCGTGTGCAGTACGCCTCACTGTGTGGTATGTATTGCTCGATTGCCCGCAGTACGCTTCTGTTCTCCAGTCTTTGGGCTTAGGGACTAACTTGCTCGGTGTTTTAGTGGAAGACCCAGTAGCCGTGGTTAAGGCACTGCGGTTTGTTGCTGAAATCGGTTTTAATAAACAAGTCTGATTTGGATTTTACCTTTCTTAATTTTAGAAATTTTAAATTATTAGTCCGGTGTTTTTTTTTTAAGCTTTTTACTCTCTACTTCGAGCGTTTTATTATTTTTTGACCTTTGGATGTGCTTTTAATAGTTGAGTGTTTTTATTTTATTTTACCTTTTACCTTAGTTTGGCTTTTAGCTCTTAGTGTTAACTTCGGGACCAAATGACGTCGTTGTCGACGGGCGCTAAAACACCACACACTCACACACACTCTATGTACCTATATCCTGAAGTGGGGCAACCGCGGGAGGAAGGATGAGGCGAGAGGAGACAGACGGTGGCCTTACCGATGAATCCCGACAGTGCAGAGGGCAGCGTACCTACACTTTACTAATTGAAAACCCCCTGGCAGACCAGTGCACCCGGCAACCCAACCCATGTAGACCTGAAACGATCCATAGATCAGCCCGGAGACCGGCTCCCATCGGAGGAGGAAGAGTTTATCAAGAACATATCACCCCTCCATGCAGCGCCGAGACACTACCATCCGTTAGTAGCTTACTCCGAATATGACGTTGAAGCCTTGCTCACCAAAGCTAGAAATGGGAAACCTATAATACAGCAAGCGTCAGATTAGCCTACCGCTACAGCCTACATCCCATTTACCGGCAACCTATTCGCCAGAATCAGCAGAATTCTCGGGAAATACAATATCAGGACCATCCACAAGCCACCTCCAAAGAGCAAACATCTGTTGATAACAGTGAAAGTCAAACTGGACTTCCAAGTTCCAGGAGTGCACCGCATTTCCTGTGAACGTGGGACACCGTATATAGAACAAACCGGATGTACCATCGCTACCAGAATAATCGAACATGAACGGAGCATTCGTTTAATGAAACCTGAGAAGTCTGGCCTGGCACAGCGTTGTTTTGATAACGACCATAGAGCCAACTTTCGGCCATCTTGGTAAAATGCAATTGTTACTGGGAGCGGAGAATTAATTAGGCTTTGTCTATTTCCTGCGAGAGGAGCATACTTAATCGGATGCTAGATTTCAGTTCGGATCCTCTTGGAAACCGACCTTAAAAATAAAAATCCGTCAACTTGAGAAGCACAGATCTATTACAGCTTGATAATCAACTTAAGGAGTTACGCTTCTTTTACCCAATTAATTTTCTATACACACGCCATCTCCTGTACTGGCATTAAATTTACTGAAAACCGTCTTTTGTTCAGTAATGCAAATATTGACAGTAGTAGTATAGAATTGGGCATTTCGGCACAGTTTAGATAGGATGTTGAATTCTCCTCTGTGTTAATAAATGTGTGATGTAGAACTCTCATTGATTTAGAACTCTCCTATATGAAAATCGAGGTTTAAAAGAAGGGGAGTTGTGGCGTAGTGCCGTTCTCCCCTGTGCAGTTGAGGGGTTGGGATGATGATGATGATTTTTTGTGTGTGTGTGTGTGTGTGTGTGTGTGTGTGTGTGTGTGATGTGTGATGGGTGGGATGGGTAACGGGGGGTTCCGGGGATGTTTGAATTAAATGTGAATGCTTGTGTGTGTGTGTGCTTGAACTCTCATGTATTCTTTTCGATGTGTGTATGTGTGTGCTTGAACTCTCACATATGAATATCGAAGAGTCTAGGGTTCGATATTTGTGATGGGGTGGGATGGGTAACGGGGGGGTTCCGGGGATGTTTGAATTAAATGTATTGATAGTAATTCTTCGATGTCTGTGCTTGAACTCTCATATATGAATATCGAGTGTAGGGTTTGATATTTATTACGTTTAGTGTATGATATATGATGCAGTATCGTTATTCTTTAGATAAAAGAATATCGAGAGAATGATTAGGTATGTTTACTGGGAGAGATTTATGAAAATAAATGTAATAAGACATTCTGGTAAGGGGGTGTTCCCTATGCAGAATCTCTCCTTGAGCTATCGTATCCAAGAGCGATGTAAAGGTTAAGAAAAAAAGGTTAAATTCCATTCCCACATCGAGGTACGAGAAAATATAAAATCTATTCCACATTGAAGTATAAGAATGAATATGTAAATCTATGTGAGAGGGTCGCATGACAAAGAAATGTTCCCCTCTAAGCATGATAAAAGTGGGACATAGCAAATGTAACCATCTCTTTAAGAATGATAAAAAAATATTGAGAGAAAAGTATAAGAATGCAAATGTAAATCTGTTTGAAAGGGCTTTCATGATAAAGGAGCGCACCCTCTAAGCAGGATGACCTAAAAAGAATATTCCCTCTAAGCATGATAAAAGTGGAACATAACATCGAAAATGAAATAAATGCACTAACCATCTAATTAAAAATGATTAAGATAACGAGAGAAAAGTATCTCGTCCTTAAGTATATATGAGTAATACAAAACTGATCAATCAATATGATAATATATATATGCAAGTAGGGATCTATAGTGTAGATATCCTAACTATTCATGGCAAGGTATCACCCTCCATATAAAAATGGTCTAGAAAATCTCCCCTCAGTATTAGGAAGACTCTACTGAACAACATCCCCTTTGGTATGTAGGTCAGAGAAAAAAAGAGTTAATCTCTCCAGACTAGTGACAGGGGTGATCAAAACAGTCTTATTGCTGTAGCGAAGTCTAATTTTGTCAAATAACGTTAGGAAAAAAAGAATATATTTTAAAAATTAAACGAATGAATCTATATATTTGTATGAATGATGAAACAAAACTATGAATGTGTTAGTATACCAAATGTAAAAAAATCAAATGTTCAGAAAAATATATTTTGTACAAGTATGTGTGTGTGTAAAGAAATGTGTAACTATATCACCCTCCCCTCCAAGATGTAGGGAACGAATCACAGTTAGTGTGCGCACGCAACATGGTGTTTGGGAAGGAGAGATACGGTTGGAGGGGGGGTGTAAAAAATGATGAACCTATATAAAGTTTAAACTATGATAATAAAGTTACTAGTAATAAGTTTTAACTCATAACGTAGTCACAACTACTTTAAACATATAGCATAATATGTAGACAGTAACACCTCTCCCGGACGGAGGGGAGGGAGGGCGTGGAGCGATTGTTAATAAATACTGCAGTACGGACGAGTGAGGAGTCAGTCGATTCTCTGGAAATATGGATCCTACAGGTAAGATAGAAAAGTTGTATACTGTAATTCATTTTTTATCTCTGTTTACGAAGAATGTTGAAGTAATACTGATTCGTGTATGCTTATATGTTTGTTTCAGATCATGAGATGGTACAGCTAAATCAACTAGCTGAAGGTGGAACACATCTTCCCACAAAGAAACTACGAGAATTAGAGCAGTCCGTTCAACACATCATTCGATCTGTCAAAACCGTGAAGACCAGATATGGTGAACGGGTCGTCGTCGAAACATCAGAATTCCAAGTCTTCCTCCCGGAGAGATTCAAACACATGACCGCAGCGCAGAAAGATTTACTAAATCGTGGTGACTGCATACTCCAATACCATGGCGAGGAAACACTAGAAAGTGGTTTCAAACGACATAAATTGTCTTTTTTAAGCAGCCCGTAATGTCGTCAAAAGGTGAGTATAATTAATGAACAAAATTTCATAAAAAAAAAGTGAAAATGTAGTTACTTGCATGTAAATGTGAAATCGTACATGTTGTATTAGAACTTAAAGCGCACGTCATGTAGTATTAGTAATTGAATGTAGTTACTTGCATGTAAATGTGAAATCGTACATGTTGTATTAGAACTTAAAGTGTTAATTATCGCATGTCATGTGGTATTAGTAATTGAGAGTGAACGTTGTAGGGTTAATTTTCAAGTGTAATAATTACGTACATGTGATTATCGTAGTTCAGTTACGTTATTTCACATGCATGTTAGTTATGTATTGTTTGTTACACGTAAAAGTAACGTTGTAGGTCAAAAAAGAACGTTAATTTATATGTGTAAAACGTACATGTGAATATCGTAGTTCAGTTACGGTATTTTACATGTATATGGTTTACGTTGTGTGTTTTTATCATTTATGTAAGGGAGAGAGCATTACGTAAAACAGTTACATACTATCTGAATATTGTAGTTACGTGATGATAGCAATAATTGAAACCGCTGTGTAAAATACATAATCATTATGTAACTATTTTCATATGTAAAAGTTACATGCATGTTACGTTCTACGTAAAGTATAGAGTTTACGTAAAATTGGGATTCATACATGTAAAAGTTATTAACATGTATGTTATTTCTGTTACCACCTTACATACATGTAAATCAATGTTCCCGTATGTAAAGTTAATCGAATGTTGTAATTGCCTCTTTTTTCAGAAACGGCGACAAGATGCTCCGATACTGCCACTGGACAACCCTCGATTCAGCAAGATGAAACCTGTTCGAACGTGACCCATGCTGAGCAATTACGATGTATTCAGAGTGAGTCCGCTTTCAAAAATCGTTTAGCCACCTATGAAATTTACAACTGTGTTAATATACTTGACCCCGTCATATTCTTAGCAGAATGCAAACCTTTAATTTTGAATGAAATTGATAAGGGCTTAAACACGTATAAATCAGGTCTTAAGATAGGATCCTGTTTATCCTGTCAATATGTCATAATATCACAAGAGAGCGATAATATTCATACATTTAACTTTAACAGTAAACTTGAGGTGATATTGCAATCTACAGATAAATCTATATGGTATGAAGAGAAGATTGTACAACCTATACTAGATCATATGGATAATTTTGAATCGCGTACCAGTTCAAAAGCTTTATACAGTATTGAGAAATTAACAATATATGTGACACAATACGATTCATTGAATGCAGGGATGTATACTGAACTACCCGACTTTATAAAATCGAAGAGAGCTGTTATTAACATTCGTAATACTGATAAATATTGCTTTGCATACTGTCTGTTAGCATCCAAATATCCAGTAGAACGTAACAAGAATCGACCCACGTCCTATAAAAGATATGATTTTCGTAATGAATTTAACTTTGAGAATATAACATTCCCCGTATCATTGAAAGATGTAGAAAAATTCGAGAATCAAAATTCAAATATTTCAATAACGATATACGGTGTTGAAAATAAATCGATTATTCTCTTATATCAACCAAGAGAGATAAAAGCACATCATGTTAATCTTTTAATGTATAAAAGACATTATTGTCTGATAACAGACTTATCACGTTTGCTAGGAAAGCAGTTAACCAAACATCATGGGCGAAAATGGTTATGTAACAATTGTAACTTGTATTTCACATCAGAATCACGTTTAAATAGCCATAAAAAGAGGTGTATGATGAATCAAATTATCAGAATGCCCGAGGCTGGTAAAACTGATCTCGTTGAATTTAACGCATATTCGAAATGTCTAAAAGTTCCATTCGTGGTTTATGCAGACATAGAATGTATCTTACGTAAGGTAGATTCGTGTCAAGATGTAGCAAGCAAAAGTTGGACCCGTACCATTCATAAACATGAAGCGTATGCAATTGCATTACATTTGGTCTGTAGTTATGATAAAAATTTAACACGTTTCAAATCATTTGAAGGTCCATATGCAATTGAAAATTTTCTTAAAGAATTAACGTTAATTGCAAATCAGGTCATTAATATATATGCTAATAAAATTGAAATAAGTATGAGAGATGTGGATGAGCTAGAATATCAAAATGCAACACGATGTCACATATGCAAACGTGAATTTCTTAACTCGTGTATAAAGGTTCGTGATCATTGTCATTTGACTGGAAGTTACGTTGGCCCAGCTCATAAGCACTGCAATTTAAATAGGAAAATGCCAGGATTCATACCAATATTCTTTCATTGCTTGTCAAAATACGATGCTCATTTCATAGTAAAGAAACTAGGTTACGATACGGAACCTATCAACTGTATTGCACAAACTTCTGAAAATTACTTATCCTTTAGCAAAAGATATACAAATTCGAATGGAATGAGTATATATCTAAGATTTCTGGATAGCTATCGTTTTTTGGATTCAAAACTTAGTAACCTTTCGGATATGTTAGAATCAGATGATTTTCATTATACCAATAATACGTACACGAATCCTTTGCATAGACAACTGATGAAACGCAAAGGTGTCTTCCCGTACACGTATGTGGATTCTATAGAAAAATTATACGAGAATAGTCTACCATCCAAACATCAGTTTGATCATGTAAGCGATGAGGATTATAGTCATGCTAGAACGGTATGGAATGAATTCAATGTTAAAAATCTGGGTGAATATTTAAATATATATCTTAAGTGCGATACATTAATACTAACGGACGTGTTTGAACGCTTCCGTGAATTAAGTATCGGTTTGTACGGACTCGACCCGTGTCAGTATTACACACTTCCCGGGTTAGCCTATGATGCAATGTTAAGAACGACTGGTGTACAGATTTCATTATTAACAGATAAGACTATGCTAGATTTCTTCGAAAAAGGAATACGAGGTGGAATTTGCACTGTGTCCAAACGGTATGCAAAGGCGAATAACAGATACATGACTAGCTACGATAACACTCAACCAACTAATTATTTAATGTACGTTGACTGCAATTCTTTATATAGTTATACAATGGAAAATAATAGCTTACCATACACTGATATAAGGTGGCTAACTGATGCTGAAATTAAATCAATAGATTTTATGTCTATTACAAGTGATTCTGACGTGGGATATGTGTTGGAAGTAGACTTTAAATATCCACAGGAACTTCATGATATACAAAATGATTTGCCATTATGCCCTTTGAATGAAATCGCGCCAGGTGATAGGTATACAAAATTGCTAACAACATTGAATGATAAAAATAAATACGTATTACATTATCTCAATTTTCAACAATGTGTTAAACTTGGTTTGATTCCATCGCGTATACATAGAGTAATAGGTTATAAACAATCTAACTGGATAAATCCTTACATTGAACTCAACGTTCGTAAACGTATTGAAGATAAGACGAAATTTGGTCAAAATCTATGGAAGTTAATGAATAATTGTGTTTATGGAAAATTTATAGAGAATGTAAAACGTTATAATTCATTTCATTTAGCTACCAGCTGGAAACGAGCGCGTAAATTGTTAGCTCGACAAACGTGTATAAGGTACGTGATTTTTGATGAAAATTTAATAGGTATAGAATTGGTCAGAGATGAAATATTGATGAATAAGCCAATATACATAGGACAAGCAATCCTGGATCTATCCAAACATAAAATGTATGATTTTTATTATGAAATTCTGAAGAAAAAATTGAAAGATGTAACTTTAATCTATACGGACACGGATGCTTTTCTCTTCGAATCTAGCTGCGATATATATGAATTTATTAAAGCCAATATACATTTATTCGATACATCTAATTATCCAATTGATAATGTGTATGGTATTCCGTTAGCAAATAAGAAAATTTCAGGATTATTCAAGGATGAGCTAGCCGGTAGAGTGATGATTGAATATGTAGGTCTGAAATCCAAATTATACTGTTATCGATATGATACTGAAGTGATTAAAAAATCAAAAGGTGTAACAAAAGATTCGATGAGATTCATAACCTTTGAACAATATCTCTCATGTATTACACATCCTGACACGATACATCGAAGCATGCAGACATGTTTCAGAAGTTATAAACACGATGTTCATACCATTGAATCTAATAAGATAGCTTTAAGTGGTATCGATACAAAACGATACATTCCCAATAATTCATTTTCAACATTAGCATGGGGACATTATGCTATAGAAAATTGTCAAGTGTAATTTTCATTTTTCTTTTCTCAATAAAGCATAGATTCAACTGAGTTAAAAGGTATTACTAGGCCACGATAATAACATACTACTGTATTTCAAAAAATAAAATAATTGAGTTTCAAGTATAATTGTAAAGTGTGTTGCAACTGAGTTAAAAGGTATTACTAGGCACATGATAATAACATATTTACTTCATTTGAAAGATAACGTATTGCTTTTTTTTGTTTATGTTAGGGGTGAAGGAATATAGTTTCCTATTCATGTCGTTTTTGGAAATGTTAGATAGCAGAAATCAATGAAATGTTAATTCAACTATAATCATGTATGATTTTTTTTTTTTTTTATTAAAATATATTTACTAATTATATCAAAATGTTATTATCATGTCTCCGTTAAGGGGTGAGGGGAGATTTTATATATATATATATATCAATGTGAACTAGCATGTACAAAGGCTTTTATTTCAGCTATACTCATGTATGATGTTTGTTTAACGTATATTACTAATTACTTAAAATTGTAATTATCATGTTTACGTTAAGGGTAGGTGAATTTATATATACTCAATGTGAACTAGCATGTACGTTATGTTAAAATCTCTACAATTAAATGTTAATTCAACTATAATCATGTATGATTTTTTAAAAAAGTATAAAATGTTATTATCATGTTTAAGTTAAGGAGATGTGAATTTATATATTATCGATGTGACTAGCAGTTACAGAAGATGTCAGGAATCAATGTGAACAAACAAAAATAAAACACAATATATCATTAAAATTATATTTCTTTATTGAGTTGTGTGTTTTTTATTTATACAATGTCCACCTCATTAATCCATTCACGGGTAGGAAATCCTAACCATTTCACCAGAATCCTATCACCACGACGTCTGATGATCCTTTCAACTAAATACGTGTCTGGATATTGAGTTTTCTGTAATTCATAACCGTAGAATGCTCCTTCAATCAGTTTACCCTCCAGATCCTCGATGAGATAGGTCAATGGATGTGTCCTTTGCACTGTACGTATCCTAAAGACTTCAACACTCCAATTTGGTAGATAACCTTTCTCCATAACACCTTTATGCTTAGAAATCCTCACGTAGTCACCAACACGATGAAGTCTAGATCTTCGCTTCTCACGCAGACTTCTATCATATTTGTACACGCTGAGGAGGAGAGAATTATCACGAACTTCTACAGGCTTCATACGAATCGTTCGATGGTAAGTATTATTGTATGTATGAATAATTCTAGGTAGTATGTTTACCCATTGATATGAGCCTTGAACAATAAATTCCTTATGCAAATTCAGTTTGATCGTTCTTATTAAACGTTCCACTGCAGCAGCCTTAACGTGAGTGAATGTACTGTAATGATTAATATTATTACGATTCATTAGTTCGCGGAAATGTTTATTGTAAAACTCCCTTCCTTTATCAGATTGAACATTCTTCGGAAACGATTCCATTTCATTCAATATCTCCTCCATAGCAGTCGAAACGTTAATACCACTTTTATCACGTAATGGTCGTGCATAAGCCATCTTGGAATAAAAATTGCATGCAAGAAGAATATACTTATAATTCCTATTGTCTCTTGCATAATTAGACATGTCCATAAGATCTATTTGTACTAAATCGTTCATTCCTTTGCTTATGATCTTACGACGTAAAAATCGTCTTCTAGCTGGTGCATGTAACTCGGTTGCAATGCGACGTTTTATCATGCTATAATTTTTGATGTTTTAAGTTCTGTAATAATTTCTTCTATCTCGGGTGAGTGATTCAAATTACCTGCATCCCTCGACGCAACTAATAATCTTAATCTGTTTATTATTTCATTCGGATCGTTCCAGTAGATGTAATCTAATTTTCTCTGCGGTACATGTTCTTTCCAACGTAAACCAAATCCAGTTCGATTACTAACAAGGTCACGAATGATATGACGATACTTGAACCCTCGATTTGCTCTTAAACGTCCATCTCTTGAATAACCGTGTCTGTAAACTTGAGTATTCTGTAAGATTTGCGAATACACGACTAAATCATCATCTGTGTACGATGTCTTGCGAGGTAAACGTTTAAATAATAATTCATATAAGCCTGCTGTGGGTTCATACGTTTCTGTTCCTATCTGAACACCATCAGATTTAAACACAACTGTCTTGTTACCCAATTTATACTCATTATCCTCGTAACGTATGCCGTAAGTATTATCCATGTCACTCGAACTGGCAGTTCGAACCTTGTGTAGATACTTTGACACGAGATCAGATCCGTTAGCATCATCTGTAGTTTCGTCGTCGTCGTTGTTGTCTTGGTGTGCTTTCGCTATTACTTTCAATGGTTCGGTTACAGGTTGAAGAACTTCAGACATGACTCGTTGCGTTTCGAATTTCATTCCTTTGAGAGAACGTAACTTTTCTCTTATTGCCCTACTGTGACGGGCAATGGATTCCTTAAGTCTTATAGCTTCAGCATCCATATCGAAATGAATGTATAATTAATCAGCTACTGCTAATTTATATGAAACTATCAGTTCTATACTTAATATATGACCATCTTTAGCACGTCCGACTGGCGCTGTAAACGATAGAATATCGCCAGTTTCAACTCTTACAGGATATCTTTCAACTAATCTTCCGTTTATTGCAAACAATGTATCATTTACAGTATGCGGATGTACCGATGATACGATGGAACACGAGAGTACACTTCCATTTCCAGGAACTTTATAGTATTCGAGTCCCGATGTTAACGTATACCTTAAAGAGGGACCTCGAAACGGACGTGTTTGCAATGAAATTATGAGTTGTGCTTTCAATTGTTGTAACATAGTGTTTACAACATTTCTCATTCGTGTTTTCATAGTATGAATATCATTATTTATAGTGATTAGTTTATTATCAAGTTCCGTTTGTCGTGCGGTTAGTTCTTTCACTTCTTTTTCTACAGCTGTAGTAATAGTCTCGCTAGCGGAGGTGATTGTTCTAGTTAACTGACTTTGTAATTCATTCTGTTTCCGTGTAATAGTATCGACAATGTTTGTTATAGTCTCAGTTAAACCCGTTTGCAATTCATTGTGTTTCTGTATAAAGAAATGATTAACATAACTCATGGTGACTGCATCACTATCTTCTATCGGATCGGCTAAATCCTTCAATCTCTTCATTCGAAATGATAGAGTTTCATTAGAATCGTGAATTGGAATCCTATCATCTACATATTTTTTATTAGGAACGTCGTGTTCGTGAAGGGGGTCCAACAGCGTTTTCATTCTTATACCATCTATAATGACATTATTTTCGGAATCACGTTTAAATGCATATTTACTTAAGTACTCCATTAAATTGTTGTATTGGATGTCGAGCGATTTTTGTATGTGATCCCTAAGCATAGCTTCAAACTCGCCCATACGCTGATACGAGGTCTGCTCGCTGAAGATCTGCATTCGATTCTCGACGTCAGCCGTATGCGTATCCACATAACGTTTAGTCGATGCATCGTCACCTTCTTCAGGGTCGTGAATATTGCACAACCGCTTTCCCTTGAATCGATAGTTTCCCGATCCATCTCTAGTTATGATATATCGATTGAACACACCCCTAGAGGGTATGATTCTTCGGGATCCGAACCTGTCGATACTCATTGCTTAAGTGATGGATTATTCTATTTATTCATTCTGATAAAGCGATCAAAACCGTGACGGTAGCGTCCCTCGTTCAGTGGATATTCTGGTACTATAACAACAAAGGATCGTTCGTCACTCTCCCATATATGTTTACACATATCCTTAAATTCATCATAGGACATATCGGTATTTACATAATCTTCGTATATATGTTTTAAATTGAGATTATCCTGTCTAAAGAATATAATCATATTTGCATTATCTCTAATTAAATGTTTAGGTACTTTAGCATATGATTGTGCTAAATATATAGCATCGACATTACGATGTCTACCCATACTGTAATATGAAGCTATCTTACCCTGTTTTTCATTTATCACATCATCAAATACGAATATCGAATTTTCTCTAGCATCCGACGTTTGAATCACTTTATCACCATCATCGAACGTAAATACACCTATATCGGGTATAGTTTTCAGTAACCTGAGTAAATATCGATATTTAGGTTGTTGCAACGATTTCGAGTATATGTAGAGGTTTTCGAATCTCAGACCATTCTCGTGAATAAGCAGGTTGAGTAAAACGTTCGTTTTTCCAGCATTTGAACTGCCCAGTATGAGCGCTCTAACGTTACTCGGAAACAACGTACCGTGTCGTCCTTTGCGAATGTCGTCCTCGAAATCTAACACCTGTATGGGTAGTGTACACTTTTGCTTTACTATCTCCATATCGCGACTAATACTTATAAAGCATAAGTTTTGTCTTTTATCTCGTTCGTGATAAGGGCAATCTATGTCTTTACTGGATTTAGCCAATCGTCATAGGAATCGTATACTTATAAAGCGCACGTTTTGCCTTTTTTATTTCATAGTGTGACATGCGCTCTACACGTGCACGCAAAGGTTCGGGAATTCTTAATTCCTTGATTAATTCATTACCATTTGAGGCACATTTACCGGGTTATCGTTTCTGCGGTCCCGGAACGAAACTACATAAACGCTTGCAGAGAGGTGACTTACCGGTGAACGGGTTAGATTCAGCGTGTCTCGATCACGATCGGGCTTACGCAGAGAGTACTGATACAGATTCTCGTCGTCTAGCCGATAAGGTGTTGGTAGAGAAAGCTTGGAGACGTGTAAAGTCTGCCGACGCTTCTTTGGGCGAACGACTTGCAGCTCGACTTGTGACTACACTTATGAAGGGTAAACTGGCAGCGGGCGCTGGCATGCGTAAACGTCGCAACAAGAGAGGTGGTTTCTTACCTTTGCTACCACTTTTAGCAGCTCTAGGTGCAGCAGGTGGTCTAGCTGGAGGTGCTGCTCAGATTGCTACGGCTGTCAATAAGAAACGTTCGGATGCAAAACAACTTGCAGAATTAACACGTCACAACGAGCGCATGGAATCTTTGGCTCAGGGCAAAGGTCTTCGCCGTAAGAGACGTCGTAAGGGTAGAGGATTGTATCTTCGATCAAAAAACTCGGGGCGAGGCCTATATTTATCCCGGAAAAAGCCCTGAGTGCTAACGAGATCGATTCGTATGCACGACGTCTACACATTCCACATTTTAGAGGTGTCTACATGATCGATAAACTACCTCCACGTCCTCGATACTATGAGAGAATAGTAGTGAATCTGGATACATCAAATAACCCTGGTACACATTGGATTGCTGTACGTAAGGATGGTGACGTTGCCTACTACTTTGACAGTTTCGGCGATCTGAGACCTCCGGAAGAGATAGAAACGTACCTTTCGGGTGTCAGGCTCCTATATAATACGACGAGATTTCAAGAATTCGATTCTGTGATTTGCGGTCACTTGTGCCTTCAGTTTCTCCTCGATGAGTTACACGATCACCGTGAGTGGTAGTGATACCAGCTTCTCTACATTTCTAAATCCACCATTACATCTGGATCCTAACGGACATTACGAGATAGCTCTATTGAATTTTGAGACTTTTTACTCGATTCCGAATGTGGACGAGAGTAATAATCTATTCCATTACGTTCGCGATGGAAAAGTCGAACGTATAGTAATTCCACCGGGTACTTATGAATTGGATGATATCGCCAGATTGATCAAGGATGCTCTCGACATCGGTGACGACTTTATTCTACGTGCTAATAATAACACCATGAAATCAGAAATTCAATCTCCCTATATTATCGACTTTAGTCGTGAGAGATCTATTGCTTCTCTTCTCGGTTTCACCTCTAAACAGAGGGTACCGGCAAACGTGCTGACCGAGTCTAATGATTTGGTTAACATATTCAAGGTCAGCATCATACGTATCGAGTGTAGTCTTGCAACGGGATCTTTCATCAATGGTAAAAGTGGTCATTCTCTGTATGAATTTTTCCCATCGGTACCTCCAGGTTATCATATCTCGCAGGAACCATCAAGTCCTATATATTTACCAATCATCGATACGAATCTCATTGATCATCTCGACATTAGAGTGGTAGACCAGAACGGCGATAAGTTAGATTTCAGGAACGAAACCATCACTGTACGATTGCACATACGTCGTAATGGGTATAAGTTTTAAGAGACGATGCTATATTAAAAAACATCTCTCGAGATTGACCTCTACTCGATCATCGACCCGCAAGCTAATCACATCGTCTAATCGAAAATTTCTCGCTAACTTAGGCTTCAAGGTTCTATGATGGATGTGTTGGACGTGACCGGGATTCCGACCTTTGATGATAAGATCAGTAAGGAGGAAGAACACGTATTCCTACCGTACAATACGTCAGCTCTCGATGTGAACGATGAAATTAGAATTCCATGTCAAGCTGAAGATTTGTACACGCTTCCTAGTAGAAGTTATCTCTACATTGAGGGGACTCTCACTAAACCCGACGGCAGCGTTGCCACATCGAAATTGAGTAACAATGCTATGGCATTCCTATTCGATGAGATTCGTCTGGATATGAATGGAACGACTATTGATAGAACTAGGAATCCGGGCATTTCATCAACGATGCGTAACTATGCAGCACTGAATGAACTGGAATCGAATCGTTTACTAAATGCTGGATGGATCTATCCAGGAGGTGTGGTAGACATCGTGAATACATCGAATGGTATCTTCAATGCTATCGTTCCTCTTTCGATGTTGCTGGGTTTCGCCGACGATCACAAGGAGGTCATACTTAATAGCAAGTTTGAACTTATTCTCATTAGATCTAAGGATTCTAATAATTGTATCATTGGAAACGATCCTACAACCATACAACTAACTAGACTCGAATGGAGGATGCCTGTACTTCGACTTTCAGATTCTGAACGAGTTGATAAACTTAAACTCGTCAAATCGGATAAACCTCTACACGTCGCATTTCGAACCTTGGACCTTCACACTCAACCTGCTGTACCTCAAACTAAAGCGTTCACATGGAACATTGCAACCACGACTAAACTTGAAAAACCACGTTTCGTCATAGTCGGTGCACAAGTGGATAGATTGAATCATCTCGCTAAGGATGCCTCTCTATTTGATAATTGTAATATCACCAATCTGAAACTTTATCTCAACAGTGAATCTTACCCCTATCACGATATGAATTTGGATTTCGCCAATTCGAAATTTGCATCTCTGTATGATCAATATTCCAAATTTCAATCATCCTACTATGGAAAGGAGAATTACCCTCTTTTGAAAAGGAACGACTTTCTGAAATATGCACCGCTATTCGTCATCGATTGCTCTCATCAACCTGAGGATACTGTGACGGGGGCAGTGAATGTCAGATTGGAAGTTCAAGCATCGTCAAATTTTCCTGCACAAACTTCATTATTCTGTTTAATTATTCATGATAAATTATTCACTTATAAACCACTAACTCATGTTGTACAATCTATCATATAGGTGTAATAAATAAAAACATTACAAATTCAAATTATCTTTTTATTGACTTTAACATACATCTCCAATATCCTCTTCCTTGCACTCCTGCTTTTTGCATCATATGAACATAATGATTTATGAATATCATACAACTGATATAAATTTCTTTCAATATATGGAATTAGTCTTTTAAGTCCATTGAATGCAGTACTATTCAGATTTATACTGCCCACATTTAAACATGTATTCACAAACGTTATTTCTTGCATCTTATTCATGCATAACATTATATTAAATGCATATATTATATTTTCACTGTACGGTGCACATGGATGCTTACCATCTTTCAGATACGTATCCAAAACACACACATTTGACATTATTACCTCCCAATCCTCTTTTGTAATATACACAAACGTATCGTCATGTGTAGCTTTAATGTAAAGTGATGGGAGTTCATTGTATAATCCTATGTTCACACGAAAGTCAATGCTGATGGAGATGTCGTTATCGTTCATGCACACACTATTTACCATCACTCGCAACTTCCTCCTCTACTTCTTCTGCGAAGGGTGTGAAGGGTTCGAACATCATTATGATGAAACTGTCTTGATCGAACGTCTTCTTGGCTTTGACGATTCTCGGTTTGCAGTTCGTCTTCTTCTTTTTCTTGTCTCCTTTCTTACTGGATCTGCGGACATACACGAACTATGTCTCAACATCGTGAATATTTAATACACTTGTTAACGTAAAACTCTTATTATTTTATACTCACTTTTCTATGACTTCCTCCTCGGGTTTCGATGTACCGATATCCTTAAACGGACGATCATTGTACGGACCGCACACATCTTCACCTTGATCCTGTTCGGACTGGCATGCCACATCTTCACTTTGGGCTTTACTGAAATAAACATATTTATCATTAGTTATCTAACACATAACAACACTTTCACGTTAACACACACATAATTATAATTCTACTTACCCTAGGTACACTTTACAATTCTTTCCGCATTGAGCATAAGATGTGATCGATTCATGATGGGAAGGATTCTTGCAAATCACTTGATGCATCTTTCCATCACACGTTTCATCGTGGTGCTCAACCCAATGCTTTTGCAAATCTTCGAAATTGCGTAGATTCTCCCAGAATCTGGTATCACTTTCAATGATAGGAGTTGTTGTTCCACTCATCTTGACGTTGCGATGTGAAGTGAGAATGCATTCGTTCCCCGAGTGAGCAGATGGGTGATGAAACGTGATCGTACCTGTCTCCCCCCCTCCCCATCCTATCGTCGATTGTTCTTAACGTACGGAGGGTTTGTGTGAAGTGAGGACACGTTCGTTCCCGAGCTGGCGGGACAGGATGAGACTTGTTAATTCGAATTTACTATATTGGCGTTTTATCACGTTTCCCCCCCTTCCACCCTCTCGTCGCTTGTACTGGAGGAGGACTAGTCTTTATCCTCGCGTACATGAATGGGTATCGAACCGAGGACCCTATATTCATATATATGAATCCTCCCGAGAACTCGATATTCATAGATGACCCACACATATACATATATGCACAAATCTTGAGGAATGACAACACGTCATCATCCTTATACTTCAATGTGGAATAGATTTTATATTTTCTCGTACCTCGATGTGGGAATGGAATTTAACCTTTTTTTCTTAACCTTTACATCGCTCTTGGATACGATAGCTCAAGGAGAGATTCTGCATAGGGAACACCCCCTTACCAGAATGTCTTATTACATTTATTTTCATAAATCTCTCCCAGTAAACATACCTAATCATTCTCTCGATATTCTTTTATCTAAAGAATAACGATACTGCATCATATATCATACACTAAACGTAATAAATATCAAACCCTACACTCGATATTCATATATGAGAGTTCAAGCACAGACATCGAAGAATTACTATCAATACATTTAATTCAAACATCCCCGGAACCCCCCCGTTACCCATCCCACCCCATCACAAATATCGAACCCTAGACTCTTCGATATTCATATGTGAGAGTTCAAGCACACACATACACACATCGAAAAGAATACATGAGAGTTCAAGCACACACACACACAAGCATTCACATTTAATTCAAACATCCCCGGAACCCCCCGTTACCCATCCCACCCATCACACATCACACACACACACACACACACACACACACACACACACACACACACACACACACACACACACACACACACAATCATCATCATCATCCCAACCCCTCAACTGCACAGGGGAGAACGGCACTACGCCACAACTCCCCTTCTTTTAAACCTCGATTTTCATATAGGAGAGTTCTAAATCAATGAGAGTTCTACATCACACATTTATTAACACAGAGGAGAATTCAACATCCTATCTACACTGTGCCGAAATGCCCAATTCTATACTACTGACAGTGTTTTGTCTTTTTGTATATTTGTGTTGTATCCAGTGATACATTTGTGATAATAACATTTCATAAATATCCTGATGACGGGAAAGATGCAGCTCCCGAAACATCGATTTCTAGTAGTCTTTTCACATGGCTTGCTGCCCGAGAGGACCTTGAGCAAATTCGTTGCCAGGAAAGCTAACTTAACAATTAGTATAAAAGATAAATTTTTTTATTTCCTCAGGATTGTTGACAAATTTTCACAGATGGTATGCATGTTACCTGTTTAAATACACTAAAAGGTTTACATAACGCCTCAATATTAGTTCACTTTACATGTTGGTTCATACATAAACAGTTCAACAACACAAAAAAGCTGTCTTTCTATAGCTGCACATTCTTCTTTGTTATTTTTGTAATGAGTGGTGGGCATAGAGCGTTCCACGCGTCCTATATGTGTTATTTTATTATGCTGAGTTTCCCCCTTCCTTTCACACAAAGCAAGTGCAGCAACAAAAGCTATATAAATCAATCTTCTTTGCTCGTAAAACAAAGCCTTTCTGGATCATGCAATTTGCCTTTGTTTCTGGTCCTTAATATGAACACACTATAATTTTACTTGCTCGTGCATCGTGTTTATGCTCGTGCCACGGCGGGAGAAAAATGTACACAAGTGAAAAATGTCAAGTGTTTGTCTTGTCTGCAAACCACAGGCATCACCATCTCGTTAGTTACTCATTAGTTTACTTTATATTCATTTTGCGTGCTCTAGGCATCTTAAGTATCAACGAATAAAGTAATACCGAATTAATAATTTTATTAAGAAATAACAGAGTTAGTTAAAATGTGCAATAAATAGTTCCCGAATCTTACAGTCCTTGGATGATGTGAGAAGTGTTACGTTTACTGATGAAAATAAAGGTTCGTTGGCAAATTTCATGTTAAACAAATGTAATCAATTAGAAAACTGAATTATGTAAAACACTGAAGCTGCTGACAGTGAAGTAAACTAGGTTATAATTAATAACTAAACACTAGTAACCAGGGGCGGCTGGTGGCTCTGAAAATCGGTGGTTCACAAATTTATCCATGCAATTTAATTTTTTTAAAGTAACAAACGGTTGTTTAAGCCTACCACTATAGACTGCTGTATACACAAGTTAACGGTAATTCACAACGTATAACGCAACATGCGTATTTCAGAAACCTCTAGAGTATAACACTCTTCTATTTATGCAGCTAAAAATGGACTTGATATCTCTTCATGGCAGACTTCAAGTGTTCATTGCAAGATTTCGTTCTGGATTGTCTTGGAGGTCCCCTTAAACACTGTAGCATTCTCCAGATAGGGTTATCAGAACACAATCTAGCTCTGCACGAAGTTTATCAGTCCTCGAAAAATACCAGGATTGCTTGACGTAGCTGAATCATCGTGTCCTCCTAGAGCTAACTCAAAGGTTCCACAAAACCTAATGCAGTTAACAACAATGTTTAAAACATACCTATTTTGAGCCACTTTCTGGCTGTATTCTTCAATTGTTCTCCGATATGCACTGTCCATCTGCGTTGCAAAGTGAGATTTGTAGTGGACAACACGGTGCTGGGGCGGGTTTTCTCTGGGATCTCCGGTTTCCCCCGCCATCTCATTCCACCGGTGCTCCATCTTCATCTCATGCATCATCAGTGCCATCGCCTGCGGTGCCGTATGTAGTAAAATCGAGCGTTAAACACTACGCATTTCATCTGCTTTGCAATATTTACATTGCCAAGCATAGCAAAACTGTGTTTTTCATGGCATTCACTATTCTCTGGCTGCTAGGTTAACCAAACTTATGCAGCCATAAGCCCCGCCCTTCCCACCTACTTGCCTCATCACGCCCTAAGTTCATCCTGTCCTATACCTCCCCATTGTATACCAGTGGTTTGCAACTGAGAGTGAACTACTTGGCACCTGCAAACAGTACAGTGCGCTGAGGGCCACTGCACTAGACAAGGTCGAACTGAACGCCAAATGGAACATGCCCTTGCATTAAAGGGAGACCCAGCATTTTGGTTGTAGCGCAAACATGCTACCCCATTGAGAAGCCGCCCCTGCTAGTAACACAAGTTCACTAAATATTCTAAATTCACAGGATAAAGCTATCAAGTTCACAATAGAAATTGAAAACAATGGTTACATCCCCTTTCTAGATCCAAAGATAATAAAAAATAACAATAAATTAAGTTTTTTGGAATCTATAGAAAGTCAACTCACACGGAAAATTATATCAAAAATAAAAGTTGTCACACAAAATTGCTGTTTCTAATAGTTTGATTTACAGATTGGTAAACATACCTCTAAACGAAGAAGAATTTAATGCGGAATATAAACATATTATAAACACTGCTTTAATTAACGGCTTTAATAAAGATTCTATAATCAGAAGAGTAGAAAAATGTAAATATCAAAAAAAAAATGTTAATGATGTTTCCACTGTTAAAAAGGTCATAAAAAAGATTATATTTTCCAAAAATTTACTTATCATCCATGGGCAAATAAAAAGCTCCAAACAATTTCATAGAAGTGGGTATAATACTAGCACCTCATAATAATTACAGTGTAAAGAATTTGCTACAGTTTTCTAAAAAAGACAAAATTTCAGACAGCAAAAAATCTGGTATTTATCAAGTTAACTGTTTAGAATGCGATAAGATCTATATTGGTAGAACCAAGCGTAATTTAGAAACCAGAGCGATGGAACATTTTAGAAATATTAAATATGGACAGACAGAGAAATTGGCAGTGGCTGATCAGTTTTGGTCATATAATCATAAAGTAAATCCAGAAGTTACATTATTGAAACAATTGAAAGAACCGATAGATTTAATGGTTTGGGAGAAGATATTTATTTTGAAAAATAAGGATCGCGTAATGAATTTTGATATCCCTCCAATAGACGTCATCAATAAGTTTGTGTTGTCCCCGGTATATGGCAGTTAGATAAGGAGCTAGTCTTCAAACTCCGGTAGTGGTCATGGTCAGTCAGTCAGTCAGTTAGTTAGTGGGAGAGTGTCAAGCTGAGTGGCTGAGGATGAAGCAGATATTTTGCTTTGAAACCGGTCCCAGGATTTAAATAAGATAAGTGAAGTTGTGTTGCTAGTGTTTAATTATTATAGAAAACTGAAGCTAATGTAATTAGGAATCTAGCGAAATCATTTCTACAGCAAAACATTTACCTGAGAGTGTATCTGGAAATTATTTATGTTCAGAAGGCACTGAATATTACAGTAATAATGTAAACAAGACCTCTGAAATTTTATAAAGGGAGTTACATTCTTATACTTTGGCAAGGCACTGAGTAAACAGTCGTTTTATCACTGATTGAAAAGCTACGAATACTAGCCACATAAATAGAGAATAAATGTTTACATGGCGGGTATAAGTTATTTAGGTAGGATACGTTTATAAAATATGTGTCATTTCTTTCGTGCTTTACAGTCTTACAGAGTATTGATTATGATCAAATATCGGCAATTCTTAGTGGCTAAAGACCGGGGGCGGGTTGTACATACTTGACATCGCCACAACGGAGCCTTCCTCTTTGCACTTTTCACTCTTACGGCAACTTAGGCTGTTCCTTGTTAAGATAGAGATTGTTATTTTTAAATGCTTAGCTGCTTATATGTCAGATTTTAACAGGTATGTTTCATTAGCTATAACTTCTAGCATAATATTGTAACGTTCCACTAGTTACACAAGGAGAAGATTTTAAAATCTTAGGACAGTTACTAAATACTTTGGATCCACATTAAGTGGAGGGCTCTGAGAAGAGCAATCGAGGCAGCCAATTCTTATTGCAATTAATTTGGGATGAAGGTGAATGAAAACAAAATCAAGATTATGGTAATCATAAAAGGATACAGGCTGTGTAAGGATGAGAAATGGGAGGTTAATTGAAGACAAATAGAGGTGATAGGAAATTTGATTATTTGGGGACGAGGTGGAGTTCAGATGGTAACTGGGAAAAACAAAACAGATGTCTGTGGTAAAAGGTAAAATCGCCATGAGAATGGTAAAATCATGCAATATTAAACTGCCAGATATATAAATGTCAAATGGTTGAAGAGGATTTATATGGCAGTAGCAGAAAATAGAATGTTACCTGGATCAAAGAATGGGGAGTAGATGAGGATTGGAGAGAGACTGATAGAGTGCATAGACCCTTTTATAAATATATATTGGGATTACCGATAGAATCACCTAATGGGGCAGCACAATTGGAACTTGGCAGGCATTTTACTAAAATTAAAATATTGTCAAGGGCAATGAAATATTTATACAGAACCACCAACTAGGAAGATGGCAATATTATTAAATAATGTTTTGATATTCAAAGGATAAGTAACTGGGGAGGGTATTGGGCACATAAAATGAATAGATAGGTATGGATCATTCTTGGACAAGTGCAAAGTATGGGTATAGAGGCTTCTAGAAAGAAGTTAAGTTAAGATTAGAAGGTACTGACAGACAAGACATTTTCGCCAATACAAGTGACAAAAGGTCACTTAGGTTATATAGAGAAATAAAAACAACCTGGAGGAAGGAAGGATATATAGACATGTAGTAAGTTAGTGCGAGAAGGTTTGGCTTGGGCGAGAATAGGAGTGAGGAACTTGAAATGTATAGGTCAAGATAGGGAGCTAGATAAATGTCCATTGTGTGGAAAAGAGGATGCAGACTTCCACGGTATATTATATTGTAGCTTTGTGGGTTCGTGAAATTAAAAGTCCAATTGCACAACTAAAAATGCTCTTTATTTCAACCAAATTACAGTCGGAACAGCTGCCGATTACACAGAATTACGTAATGTAGACAATTACAATTCACCAGTTCGTCTGTCACAGGTCCACTGCACGCTCACAGTTACGTACAACTCCTCTGATGCACGTTCACAGTCTTTCGGTCCGTTAACTCACGCGGCGCTCCTCATGGCTGCTCGCGAAGAACTGACTGACTCGCCAACTGCAGCCCCTTTTTATAGGAATATCGCTGTTTCTGGAAGTCTCACGTTGCAGTGAATCACCACGAAGGTTCCAGACGGCAGGGGAAGGGAAAAGAGACGGCCAGTGACGTTTTTCGAACCACCCCTTCGTTAGCGCTGTAAGACAAATGGGTAGGCGTGGGCAAATGCTTCCCGTCTGGCCCTATTGCCGGCCGGTTCTATCGGGAGTTCCGACGTTAGGGTGACAATATTGTAGTGAAACAAAGATATGGAGAGAGTTGGCTTGGCTGCGTAAATGGGATAGTTTGAGGGGAGGGGGGGGGGTGAAGTAGTCATTAGAAAAAAATTTTCAGTAAAGTGGAAAAAGAACAGGTGAAGTACAACGAGTTATTTGAGGAAAGTTAAAGAGATATGGCTAAGAACAATAAAGAGAGAAATATAGGGACTATGTGGGTTCGTGGAATTAAAATTAAATGCAAAATGCTCTTTATTTCAAGTAAAAAGACACTTTTTACGACCCTGCCAGTAGCAGAATTTGGTAACATGCACAAACGCAACCTTCAAAGTCGCCTGCCACACGTCCACAAACAAAAGAAATCACTTCCAAATCCCTATACAGCTGCACGTGACAATTATCAGTTCTCAAATCTTAACACACACACTGCAAAAAAACTGCCTGTCCCAGCAGACCCTGCAGAAGTTGCGAGTCACCCAGCACCTAGCCGCTCAGTGCGGATTTATCTGGGCAGTGTGAAAGATCTTTTTTCCTCCTCGTCCTCCTACTCCTCCTCCTACACCTTCTTCTTCTTCTTCTTCTTCTTCTTCTTCTTCTTCTTCTTCTTCTTCTTCTTCTTCTTCTTCTTCTTCTTCTTCTTCTTCTTCTTCTTCTTCCTCTCAGGCGGTTGTCTTGGGCAGTAGTATATCTAGCCATATGTGGGCGTAAGTGTCCGCAGAGGGTGTGAGTGCTCAGTGCTGGCTGCGCTCTTCCGCCTGACTGTGAGACATCTGAACGCAGCCCGTTTGGCAGGCTAGAGGGGAAGGAACAATGTTAAGGTATAGTTTATACCAAACTCATTTCTGGGCTTGGGGTTGCGGTGTCAGGGGAAAGTGGCCCTGCTCAGATTAGGTCGCCCACAGCGTCTTTGGGCAGGCGGTATCCAGGTCTACGGCGCGCAACGTATGGTCGTAACTGCCAAGGGTATTCACCAGGATATTGGGATGGGAGTCTAGCTTATGCAGATGGTATGAGTTCTCTCTCGCACCACGTCTACAATATATGGGACTCCGGAGTAAGTTTGAAGCATATGGGACGGGAATCTACGCCCAATATCGTAGATAATTCGCAGCGCCCTGTTCTGGACGCGCTGCAGTCTGCGAATAGTAGTCGGAGCCGCTAATCCCCAGACTTCGCAGCCGTACAGGATCAGGGGCGGGATAATTTTCCGATACAGGCGTAGTGTTGGCATAGAGGATTTCAAAATAGGGTACAACTGCCTAAGTGTTGCATGACCTTGCCCGGCTTGCTGCCTGTCCGACGAGCCGCAGCACCTTTATATCGCTACCATTCTTGCTGGAAGGCTTCACGGCCTTTCACGAGGCAGTGAGTGAAGGAGAGAACTATCCAGACTATGTCCCTCTCTTTCCCTCTCGGCTAGGTTCAGCGCTAGCACGCGCGTGGGCCAGGCTTGGAGCACTTTTTGTCTCTTTCCATCCCGCGTCTCTCTCTCGGCGTTGGCCACACGCGGGGAGTCATTAGCAAAACAATGCCTGGGACACTACAAATTAGGATAGGTGAAATGGCAAAATATGTAAAAAGAAATAAGGGTACCTCCAGTACACAAAACCCTAGGGTTAGGTGTATGGGTACCAATTTATTATTTAATGGCAAGCAACATGATAGGATTTTCAGAATTTAGGAATATATGGCGTCTTACAAAATAGATTTTATAATTCTAATCCTGATTTTGTTTTTCCATTTGATGATGTAAAAGGAAAGATAAGAAATAAATTATTAATTACAAATTAATAAATTCCAAGGGACGCAATGCGAGAGTAACTCGGGATTTTG
Source organism: Mantis religiosa (assembly GCA_030765055.1). NCBI lineage: Eukaryota > Metazoa > Arthropoda > Insecta > Mantodea > Mantidae > Mantis > Mantis religiosa. Next base: position 23,470,387 of record CM060951.1, on the reverse strand, counting down.
CTGCAGAATATGTTTAAAATAAAAATGCTCACTGCTTACTCACACACATGAATTCTGCTTTATCCCACCACAGCGTGTAATCCACTCTATAGGTTTCACTTCACATCTCAAAACAAATCCCTTCAGCTTTGATTCTCCACTGACCACGAGGTTATCGCCTTACCACACGTCCGTCTTTAACTAAATCATTCCAAAGAATGGCTCGTTTCCCGTTCTGCCAATAGACGCTATGTAAGTAAATACTCAAATGTTCTAGAAATGCCCTTCATGCACGTACTTTTCCACCAGTGGTGGCTGGTGGGTTAAATTACTGGTAGTGCACAAATGAAAAATAAAATACAGAGTAGTAATGACTTGCCTATTTATACGGATTCTCTGCTCTACCCTCCTTAGACTTTGGGGATCTATCGATAACTTTTGCGTTGAAGTCGCTGATCCTCATAACAAACTCATTGCTACTCAAAAGCATCGCTAATGCTGTCAATCGGTCCTGTGACATTGTGTTCCTAAGGAAAGTTTTTATTCTTTTTAAAGTTGAGAAACAGCTTTCTGCTTCATCGGTAGACATTGACATAGTTAACAGTACATTTGACATATTCGCTGAATGTAACACATAATTGTTTTCCTTAATGAAGTCCATCAAGCACAAAGCGCCGGACATTCCACGAAATTCCTCTCGACTGTAAATTACAGTCAGTTCTCTATGAATTTTTGTTCCAATGATAAAAGGATAGAACCTTATTGTTTCTCTAAGGGAATCCCCTGGAAATGTCTTAGAAATTTTCTTGCTGAAACAAAGTTGCGGCTGCCAGATGCCCCGTGAAGCTAAATCTGTCCTTTGCTTCTCTAAGAATGTCACATACTTCAAGAGCTTCTCTTCTTTTCACATCATGATCTTCTATTCTTCTCCTCTTAATTGCAGTTTCTTCGTGTTCCTCGATATCCACGCCATTTCTTACCATTTGCACTTCCCTTTCAAATGCGTTTAGCTGGGCGATGGCAAACGTTGCCTTGCAGTCTCGTTTCTGGAGCTGATTGTACAAAATGTCCACATGGGGCATGATCTTGTAGAAGAAAGATAGCCAGAATACAAAATTATAATCTTTCAAAGTGGCCATAAACCCAGAAGCCTGAATAGGTGTGCCGATGTTTCTTAACAGAGCTCTCTTCTGAATGACCTCCATGCATTTAATTAAATTCTCCCTGTGTTCGAAAAGCAGATCACACAGGAGCTAAGTCTGGAGGTCACGCTATAGCCGTTTCTAAGAGTAGGAGGAGCTAGGTTTATAAACCTCCATTTGCAATGTATAGCAAGCCACTCCCACCTCTTCATCTTCCTGCAGCCCCCTCAGAGAGCCTACATTTGGCCGAAATCTTAGGTTAACACTTCGCTGCAAACCTGAAGCTCCTACAGCTAATCACTGTTTATTTGGACTTCTGCGGTCATGGGCAGCTACAGACGATAATCGTAATTGAAACATGTTTGCATATAAAACAATGCAAATAAGTACAGCTTTAATGTGCAAAATGCACTTGTTGTATATTCAGAATCAGTGGGTGTAGCGCTAACCTGCAACCTTATGGAGGAACCGCCCCTGTTTTCCACTACTACGTGAGTTGTTTGATGGTTAAATTAAGAAGTTAATTATTAAAATACAATTATGAAATTTAATTAATTTAAAAGTCGTATATATGACGGCTGCCCCAATCCCCTGACCGCAACATGAAAGAATCTTATCGTTGATTCATAACGTAGGTTAATTCGTAGAAAACTTGACGTTTCTTACACTCTACGTTTTCTACACCCACATCATCTCCTGACCTGGTATTTAATTACTACAAACGCAGCCTTTTGTCCTGTTAGAGGGTTTGTGTATTGGTAGTGTTTTGTCTTGATTAATTTCGTTATCTCATTTTAGTATATTAATATTATTTATAGATTTATTCATTCATCATCGTGATGACGGGAGAGATACACGCACCCGAAACGTCAATGTTTAATCATGTTTACAATTGGCTTGAAACATCTTGACTATATTCGACGCCATGAAAGTTTCAGGTCTTAAAACTCCGTTCGGTTTATGTTCCCAAACACAGCTGTAAGGTGTTTGATTAAACCAGCAATGGAATAGGCATGTGTGTGTTAAATAAATATTTCGACTGTCTGCGAATATCTCCTGAAATGTCCTTAATTCTAGATGACGTTTGTATGTATTGACACTTTGTGGGTTCGTGAAATTAAAAGTCCGATGGCACCACTCAAAAATGTTCTTTATTTCCACCGACTTACAGTTGAACACTTGCCAATTACACAGAATTACGTAATGCACACAATTACGATTCACCAGTTCCGCTGTTACAGTTCCACTGCACGCTCACAGTTACGCACACTCTTCCGTTGCACGTACACAGTCTTCTCGTCCGTTCACTAACACGGCGCTACTTCGGTGCTTGCCAAGCACGGACTTTCCTCCAGCCCGACGTGTTGCTTATATAGGGCCAACTGGCCAATCTAGAAGGTTCTGGATTAGATGAAATATCCCGTAAGTTCGAGAACTCAGAGAGGAGCGGAAAGAGACGGCACAGTGGTGTTTTTCAAGCCACCCCTCGTTGCCGCTATAAGACAAATGAGTCGGCGTTTCCGAACGCCTCCGTCTCCTGCTGCTGCCGGACGGTTCTATAGGGAGTTCCCACGTTCGGGTGACAATATTATAAACCGTGAAACTTTGAACAAAGTTGGTTAATGTAACAAAAAAATATGCTTTCAATAGACAGTTTTCTCACACAAACTGTATCTGCTTCAGAGAGGTTAATCAGCAATTAAACTACCAAGACTCTTAATTCGTTTTCCCCTCGTGTTTATGCAAAGAACAGAGTGTTGTGTTATGTATGGGAGCTCATTCTTTCAGCGTCACAGATAAGGGATGTGGACTACATGAGAGACCAAAAGCTGGCCTTCTAAATGTATATGGAGGGATCGTGTCAGTAGTACTGCACATCCCATTCTCATATGATTCCCCTCTGTACCAATGAAACCTTCTCAGATCCCTGTCTGCCCGCCTCGGCAGCGTAGAGGGATAACATGTCTGTCTACGTTGGAATCTCGGTCAGGGTGATTTATCTGGATAAGGTTTCTTCCGGGGTTTTCCCTTATCCTTAAAGACGAATTTTGTGTAACTCTAAGCTCCATTGACCCTGGAGAAATTGGAGCATCATGTCACCCATTTCATTTACCATCCGATATTGTCACAGATTGTATTAATTTGCTCTCTGGTGACTCAAGTAGTAGGTGACGTCCTTCCTCCCCTCCTTTATGACTAGATGAATAATCTTTAAGCGAGAGACTCTCTCTCTCTCTCTCTGTAAGTGCCAGCTGATGGGGTAGGATGGCTTTGTAGGCAGCTCCCCTTCTGGACAGTTAAACGGCCGTTATGGCCGCCTTTGTAAATCTATTTGTTGTAGTAAATATTCTTAATAAGTGAATTCCACTTTTAATTATCTTTACCCTACCTTTTTACCAATGAACCATTATAGAAAAGATCGCTAAAGCACGTAGTTCTGCTCTGAGTGTTTGCTCCCGAGTGTTCGACCTGACCACGTGTTCCTTAATTATTCACAAGTAAGAACAGGTCGTCACATATGACTTAACGTTATTAAAAATAAAAAGTCATGTCTGCTGGATTCAAGAATAGTTGGAGGAATGATTGACTAACGTCACCGAGCAGTGCATATCTGTGAGGTCTGAATTGAAGCAAAACAACCTGACGTTACCTACAGCTTTACCACTCGTCGATAAATGCAAATGAATTTTCGAACTAAAACAGTTTAAGCTCCTCTTCTACTTAGAAATGTACTATCTACTTAGTCATTATCCGTGTAAACAATAAAAACATTATAATAAGGTAAAAATAGTGCTTAAGGTTCAAACCGACTAGCTATTAATTAGCCAAGACTTAATGCCATAGACGATTTTATAAGCCCAGCTACAGAAAAATAAGAGATAACTAAGGCATTCATCGAGATCACCACCCTTATGGAACTCATCACAACGACTATGTCAAAATTGGCAGCGAATTCGACTGCACACCAGAATAAATGGGATATATAATCTCGGCCATAACCAAGTCTAGGACATCGACCGGAAAACCAAAAACTGATCGAGTGTTGGGAGCCAATGACGGGCAGGTTAAAACGGTGCCTGAGGTAAGATCTAGGAAGAAGACAAGGGGATGCGGAAACACTGAAAACAATTTTAACATATGTCGAAGCTTCCATCAATTCACCCCACCCTGCTTCAAACGGAGCTTCAGATGTGTTGATACCTGTACACTTAATGAGTAGGCGTGGATTAACAACGATCTCCACAGGACCTGAACCACTCCTTACCATAAATATCCGACTTCATCAACAGGCCACAGAAGATTTTTAGGAGAGACGGAAAAAGGAATACCCGCTGAATTAGTGGAGCGTCCAGAATGTACGGCAGATGACCGTGGTGTGGGATCTTTTTGGTTCGTTGTCCTTTTGAGTGCTTTGGTAGGATTGGATTATGAAGGAGTTTGACGGTGAGATGGAAAGATTGGTGTTTTGTCTAATTGTCGATGAGCTGGGATCTCTTTCTCAGGGTTCGGTTATGAAAAGTCGTGCTTACCGTCTCTCTATTCCTTTATTTTTCTTTAACCTGGCTATCTCTTTCCTCTCTTGCTAGCACTTTCGTTGCCTTCCTAGTTTTCCTTTCCTCCTAACGTTTTTTACGTTGCTTTGCGGACTCCAATTATTCCCTATTTTTGCACTGTCTTCAAGACCATACCTCTACTTCGGACTGCGACATCGGATCCTACTTCTCTCCCAATAACACGCCTTCTTCCCGTCGTATCAAGTACCAGAGTGACGCTCTTTCCCCCGTCGTATTCCCATCTTCTATTCTAGCTTTTCTCGCCTATCACCGCCCATTTTCTATTCCTTTACTACTTTATGCCTATCACGTGGTTTACTCTACATTTTATTGGCATGGTTTACTTCTTTAATTTTCTCTTATTGGCCACTTTCGTCTGTCTTTCCTATGCAGCAGTAATATTTTCCACCCCTTTGGGTTGTATGACCTCTCAGCGTCATAACGGTATTCTATCATGCTTGGCTGAATTTCCCATAAGCTTCGCATACCTTACTGGCGTCTCGATGTCGGGGTAACCTTCGAGGGTTTTTGTTCTATTGTTCTATGTCCTGCCTTGTCTCTGTGCTCAGAAGAAACTACTGTCCGATTTTCCTTCATTTACACTATATTGCTATTTCTAATATTCTTTTTAACTTTATTTCTTATATCATTTATTCCCATTTCATTCCCATTATGCTTATTTATGTTCTCTACTGTTGTATTAATTTATAGTTATCTTTTCCCTCTTGGAACCTGAGGTTTCTGCTTCAACCGGGAGGGGTGGAAAATTGAAGCTGCGAGATGTTCTCCTAGACCATGTACACCCACTACACCTGAAAGGAGAGCCCGCATAGAAGAACTGGTTCTGGGACGAGATGGCCATGCCTCTAAACAAGTGACGGCTCCATATTGCGCGTTCTGTACAACTAGTCATCCCCATGGAGATCGATCAGAGTGGGGAGGATATCGGGGAGGAGTGAAGTACCTTTACAGACTTTGGCAAAGGAGTGGCATATTTTTGTAACGTTAGTTGAGATTAAAGGTAGCGTGGTTCGGTAGAAGGGATAACAAAATTAAAGGATTGCAATAAGTAAAGAATCATGACGGATTTCAAATGAGGCTTGTATGTTTGTTACGTCACGAACAGGTGCAGTTGCTGGAATTATTATAACAAAAGAAATGTAAGAAACAGTGTCCTTAGCAGATTTCTAAAGGGTAGCACTTGACTTTGTTGAATGGGGTATTCTTCGGACCCTTCTAAATGGCATGACAAAATAGTCACAAAGGGAATCTTTGGTTGAATAATGAGCTTCCAAAAAGTGAAAGCTATACACCCACGCGCGGCTGTGGAGGACAGTTCGTGGCTGGGAGCCGATTAGGGCAGTCCACTTCTTCTGTCTTGGTCGAGGGCAGACTAGAAGTGGTGAGAGAAGATATTTGTCGGTTCAAGAACGAATAAAGTTTATTGAGTAATAAGTATTCCACCTTCAGTCTCTCTGAACAGTGATATATTTTTTATTAAAATATATATATATATATATGTATATAGATATATATTTTTCTTTTCCTTATTTAACCTTTTTTTATTGTTTCCGTTTATTTTCCTATCTGTTTTCTGTATTTTCACACATATACACTGTACACACAAACACCCATGCCCAAGGCGGGACTCGAACCCACGACCATCTACGCGGTGGAACGCTAGAGGCATACGTTCTAACGACCATGGCTACGAGGGCCGGCTCTATTGGTAATCCTTGGTCGGCAACTTCAAGTTCGATGTTCTGATAAAAAGAATCAGTCATTAAACCAGTTTGAAACGGGCATTACGGTGTCATTGAACTATCCTTCTCATACATATCCACGCATACCCTGAGATAAACCTCATTGCTTTACCCTGAGCTAAACATTAACGTATCAAACTGTAGCGGAAAGTGGAACTGAGCGACACCCATTATTTACATTTGCATCACACTTTATACCGAAATTAAGGTTTGCCATAAGTAAAGAATCATGATGGAGGTCAAGGGAATGTTGGTTCTTTGTCCCAATACGTGCCAGGCCAGTTGAGTTGGGGGAAAGTTGTCATAGCAAAAGCAATGTAAGAAACAGTGTCCTTAGCAGATTTCCAAAGGGGCTCACTTGACTTATATGAATAGGGTATTCTTTGGATCATTCAGAATGGCATGACAAAACAGCCACAAAGAGATCCTTGGTTGAAAAGGAGTTTTCAAAGTGAAAGTGATACACCGACCGCATCTGTGGTCATTCAGAAGAGTCTTCGGCGTCAGGCCGATTAGAGCGGTCCTAGGCGTGAGTGCTATTAGGGCAGTCCTCTTGTTCTGTATTGGATATTTGTCGGTTCATATATATAACTCTAAACAGAGATTGGTAACCCTTGGTCAGCAACTTCAATTTCGGTGTTCTAAAAAAAGCAGTGAATAAATAAGTTGGAAACGGGCATTCCAGTGTCATTAAATATCCTTCTCACACACATCCACGCATACCCTGGGAGAAACCTCTTTGTTTTACCCTGAGCTAAACAAAAGTGCTTCAAACTGTATTGTCAAGTGGCACATTGTTCGCCAAATATATATTGTTGCTTCAAATGGGCGTCCACAACGTGGATTTGTGTGGCAACCATAAACATGTTTGTATCACACTGTCGCCTCAACGTGGAACTTTGCTCGCCTATATCGCTTCAAATTGTAGCGCCAACGTGGAACTGTGCGGCAATATATATTTGCTTCAAACTGTCGCCAAAGTGGAACTCTTTGCCCATCCATTATATTTGCTTCAGATGTCCGTGTATGCTCATTTTGTATGGAATCCTACAACGCCAGTCCATGACCATTACCATTCCAATACTTTTTCCTCTTACAAAGAAATTATTTACGCAGGGATTGGTTTGAATATTGCTATTTGCTCTTTGCATGAGTCTGGTATCTGCAAGGAGATGTTAAACAAAGTCAGTTCTGCTATTGTTTATCAGTGCAAATATGATCCATATTGAAGGACACAAATACATTTTTGCGTGCCTTTTCTGCGTAATGCGTGCTTACACAAAATAATGCGTTATTTGTGTGCGTTGCTTTGTTAGATGAAGTAATCCACATATGCGTTAGGTTTTCAGCAATAAAGGCAACAGAGCTCGACCTACTCCTTTTCAGGTTCATTCGTGACATGCCTTCCATTAGAGAATGACTGCAGAGATTGCATGCACACCAACGGGACGACATTACCAGATGGCATACGGGCGTTCCTTGTATATAGTTTTAGGCTTTATGACTCATAATGCACAAAATCCTTGGCAATATAGGGAAACCCTTAGTTTAGGTCTACCTTTTTTTCTTTAAAGAAATCGCAAAGATACAGTGGGTAAAATCCAGTAGTGGCTGGTGGGTTAAATTATTGGAGGTGCACAAATGTAAAATAAAATACAGAGTAGTAATGACTCACCTATTTATACAGATTCTCTGCTGTACTCTCCTTAGACCTGGCGAGTCTATCGATAACTTTTGCGTTGAAGTCGCTGATCTTCATAACAAAATCTCTCTCAATTGAAAGCATTGCTAATGCTGACATTCGGTCCTGTGACATTGTGTTCCTAAGGAAAGTTTTTATTCTTTTTAAAGTTGAGAAATAGCATTCTGCTTCAGCGGTAGACATTGGCATCGTAAACAGTACTCGGAGGAGTTTGACATATTCGCTGAATGTAGTACATAAATTGTTTTCCTTATTGAAGTCCATCAAGCACAAAGCACCGGACATTCCACGAAATTCCTCTCGACTGTAAATTATAGTCAGTTATTTACGAATTTTTGTTCCAATGATAAAAATGATAGAATCTTATTGTTTCTCTAGGGAAATCCTCTGGAAATGTCATAGAAATTTTCTTAATGAAACAAAGTTGAGGCTAACAGATTCCCCGTGAAGCTAAATCTGTCCTTTGCTTCTCTAAGAATGTCACATACTTCAAGAGCTTCTCTTCTTTTCACATCATGATCTTCTATTCTTCTCCTCTTAATTGCAGTTTCTTCGTGTTCCTCGATATCCACGCTATTTCTTACCTCTTGCACTTCCCTTTTAAATGCGTTTAGCTGGACGATGCCAAATGTTGCATTGCAGTCTCGTTTCTGCAGCTGATTGTACAAAATGTCCACAGGTGGCATCATCTTGTAGAAGAAAGACAGCCAGAATACAAAATTATAGTCTTTCAAAGTGGCCATAAACCCAGAAGCCTGAACAGGAGTGGCGTTGTTGTTTAACAGAGCTCTCTTCTGAATAACCTCCATGCATTTAATTAAACTCTCGCTGTGTTCGAAAAGCAGAGCACACAGAAGCTAAGCCTGAAGGTCACGCTATAGCCGTTGCTTAGAGTAGGAGGAGCTAGGATTATAAACCTCCATTTAAGCAATGCATAAGAAGCCCCTCCATCTCTTCACCTTCCCGCAAACCCCTCAGAGAGCCTACATTTGGGTGAAATCTTAGGTTAACTATTCGCTGCAAACCTGCGGCTCCTACAGCTAATCACTGTTTATTTCGACTTCTGCGGTCATGGACAGCTACAGACGATAAGCGTAAATGAAACATGCTTTTACATAAAACAATGCAAACAAGTACAGCTTTAATGTGCAAAATGCACCTGTTGTATATTCAGAATCAGTGGGTGTAGCGCAAATCTGCAACCTTATGGAGGAACCGCACCTGGTAAGAACTCAAAGAAATGTTAGGTAAATACTCATAATGTTGCATTCTACCACCTACGTGGCATGTAAACGAAATATTACATTCCAAAAAAAAAAAAAAAAAAAAAAAAAAAAAAAAAAAAAAAAAAAAAAAAAAAAAAAACTCTTGAGCTAATGTGGCACTTCTTAACATGTTTGTAAATTCGCATAATTTTTTTGAAAAACAGAAACTGTAAGAATCTTACCCAATTATTCGTCTGTGCATTCACAAACACAAAGTCCCTTATATTATACCGGAGCAGCGCTTGGTTTATGGGGCGATAAAACCACAGCGAGAAAGTGTATTACTCTGCCGGACACTGTTTTGGAGGGAATATTCGTATTATTTTATTCCCACGTGTCAAACTTGTACGCTGTCAACCAACATCTATGTCAAGTTCTGTGGTCGCGGCATTACGTCAACATTAAATGCAAAAGTGGTGTACTGTGTAATATATATTTCCTTCTGCAATCTAAAAAGTGACCCAATGTTTACAACAATTACACAAATAGTTGATTTCTTCACATAAACCCACCTAACGTATAAATTAAAGGTTAAGGCAATAGTCCTTTGGCGGAATAACAGTGTTTAATAGCTGCATATAGCTACTTTGGTAATCACTTAGAAGTTCTGTTGACATGCAGCTAAAAAGAGGCGTACTCACAACGGGCAAATTCTTTAAACGACTTTCACCTACTTTTTAAATATTTTATTGTTTGCTGACGACTTATTTATTATACAAAATAGGGAGACTGCCTTGCAAAAATCTATTTTTAAACTTAGTGAACTTTGTAAGCAATATAATATGAAAATTTCTTTTATAAAATCAAAGGTAATGGCATTCATTGAGAAAGAGACAATTAGAACAAAAATAGTTATAAATAATTATTGCGTTGAACAGGTAAGCCATTTTAACTACTTGGGAACTGATGTTAGTTATGACAAGTAATATGATGTCTACAATAAAATATGCAAATTTCAAAGAGTGTGTGGAACAATAAATAGAGCATTTAGAAACAAAACACGTAAAGAAACAAAATTAAATTTCTACATAGTTATGGCTGTACCTATACTGACATACGGAAGTGAGACTTGGACGTTAACTAAAAAGCAACAGAGTAAAATACAGGCTTCAGAAATGAAATTATTGAGAAGTGTGAAAGGATGCACGAAGAGGGACTTAATAACAAATGAAAATATAAGAGAAAAGCTGGACATTTTTAGTATGAATGATAGGTTAAAAGATCTCAAACAAAAATGGAAGGAACATGTTGAAAGAATGCCACATAATAGACTTACAAAACAAATATTACAGTATGATCCTAAGGGTAGGATTTCGGTGGGCAGACCCAGGAAACGATGACTGGAGGACTTCGAAGGCGGAACAGCCACTTGATTGCCTATGCAATGAAGTGAAGAAGAAGAAGAAGAAGAAGATGATGAAGAAGACTATATATCGTGAATAATGGTATGGAAGCCTCGCGCTGGCCTATCACGGCGTTGAGGAGCGTCCTCTGGTTGGCGGATAGGGGAATGGTCGCTGATATAGTTCCAGTTCTCCCAGTTAGCTCCGACCAACGATAAGTATGGTCCTCCATTCGAATTGTCGCAAAGCCGTTATCTACGATAGCGCAGCTTCTGTACACAAAGAGCCAAGAAATAAAGATAGCTGAGATAAAGGCCTTGCCTGCATAGATTAAGTTACGCTTCTGGAAGGTGATAGAATATTCGGTTTCTTTATTGTTCTGGAACGGTCTCGAATTTATCAATGAGATATTTAAGAAGGGGATGACTCGCCAAGAGGAGTCGTAAGCAGAAAACAGCTGTAGAGTGTTGTTGTAACCAGAACAGATGTTGTAACAGGAGAGTTGTAAACAGATGTCATCAGAACGCTGTTTGTTATTGTCATCGACCTTGGTGTGGTAGACTGTGTGTATGTGACGTAATTTCTGTTACGTAAGGATTGACCAGTGTATTTCTACGGAAATAAAGAACATTTCAAATTTCGGCAAATTGGACTTTTAATTGTACGAACCCATGAAGTCACAATATTGAGGGTTCTGAGTTGGTGATGTAGCCGCCTAAACATAAAATGGGTGCCACTGAAAACGGTTACAGTTCCGCTCAATATGGCTAAGATTCTGAATAGAAATAAATGGCGAGGAAGCTCGTTTTTATAAGGCTATGCATTTCGAGATTATTGCTTGCTGCTTGAATCACTCTTGTGATTGCTGGTGGCTAGTTTCTGTAACAGAAGCTATGCATCTTGCACGAACAGCACTTTTAAGAAGTTCATCATATTCACCTTCCACAACTGGCTTTATTTTCGAAGTTTTATTGGGGTAGAAGACCGGCCCGTTGTCACAACTTTGCTCCCAGCGGCATTGATATGTAGTTGGTGCTGAATAATAATAAGAATAAATAATAAACCCAGGTGCGACAACCATCAGCGGGCCACGGCTTACCAAACCAACTTGCCGGCCTCACGCGCACTTACATAACGTAGAGGTGGGCGATCATCCAACCGATACTGGGAGGAGATGTGGTCAGCATCTCGGCATCTCCCAGCCGGAACGTTGGTTTTCGTGACCAAGGCCGCTTACCCAGCGTAAGTTCCTCAGTTACCTCACGATGCTGTCACAGGTCGTATACCCGGGACTTAAAATCCGCATCCCAAGTTTGGGGTCGAAACCCGGCCAATTTTCGTGGGCAGGAGCCAAGGCATATTGCCTTAGTCCCACTAAGCTACGGCGCAGGACATTTGGCGCTGAAGCACCTGTCAAATTAGGTCCTCAATTGCTAAAATTGGGTATTTTTGACACAACTTGCCAAACACGTCCAAATAATTTACATTTCACCACTTTTTAATGAATTTCTTCTGTTATGTTTACACATTTCACGAAGCAGCCATTTTGTACAACTGAGCTTCCACTTCTCTTTTAAACTTCGCAAGTGCAGCTACACTCTAATTAATACATTCAAATTAGACTTACATACACCAAAGAAAATACTAATTAAGTACTGTTTGACTGTTACATTTGTAATAATGTGAAGTTTATATATATATTTGGCATTCAATTAAAGTCTTTAGAAATTATATAGGAAATATATTTTTCATCCACAGAGAGATGCAAGGCTAAACAGGCTGTCATGTCACACATGTACACGTGGTTTTGTTTACATCGCGGTATAAGCTAAGGACCGCCTCGGTATAGACGTCGTACAGACAGTGTACATCATATAGTTAGCCTTCTGCATCACATCCTTCTACATCATGTTTTGTAAAATGTCCACAGAGACCTTAGAGCAGGGCAAATGTAACTCTACTTTAGTGACGATAAGCATTTTGCACACGCGTACCCACAAATTTTCGTCCATAACAACTGTACCTCTTAAATATTAAAAGCAGAAGCATTATTAACAGTGAAGTATTCTTCACATTTAAGTTTGATTTATGAGTCACTATGTTTACACTCAAACTTCACTTACTTGTTGCTGTATAATTGAAACGTTTTCAAGATCATTCGATCTCATCCTCAGCTGTTTGGTGACTAAATGAACCTTCCTTTTCTTCCACTACTACGGAGCTTCGATCACTCTGCCATCTGGTGTTAGGGGCACTAAGTTTTAATACTTCATTTAATGCCGGGATTTCAAAATTTATAACTTTATCACGGTTTTTGTTTATGAATATTTTTTCCCAAATATCCAATTCTATGGGTGTACTTAAAGATTTTAACAGTTTAATGTTGTGGCCAATGTTGTGGTTTTCTGTCCAAAAATGGTGTGAAACTGCAGATTTTTCTGTTTGTTTCAACTTAATGTTCCTCTGGTGTTCTTTTTGTCTGGTTAATAAGTTTCTCTTATTTTTTTCTATGTAGCTTTTTCACAGGTTTCACAATTAATCTGATAAATTCCTGATTTCAAATTGTTGGGGATTGTATTTTACAGTGGTTTATTAAATAGAAAGCCTGTGGTATACCTAAAAGCCGACAAAGGTAATTCTCTACTAATTATGGAGACAGAAGACTATATTCAGAGAGTAAACCTTATGTAAGACAGTCCAGAATATGAAATAATTCCAAAAAATCCATTATCCAAAAGTATCACTTCTGTTAATAAAGCCTTATCAGTTACAAAAACATTAAGTACATCTGAAAAATACAACTTAAAGTCTTCCAACCCCACACCCAAGGTTGTACTGTCTGCCAAAAATGCACAAACAAGACAACAGCATGAGACTCATCATCAGTGGCATCAATTCACCTACATACCACATTGCAAAGTGGTTAGTAAGAAAATTAAAATCATATGACAAATTTCAAAGTTTGGGAATAAAAAAACTCCTTAGAATTGATAAATCATCTACATAAGTACAACATCCCGGAAAATCACGTACTAGTTTCTTTTGACGTTAAGGCACTTTTTAAAAGCATTCCAGTAGAAAAAATACCTACATTCCACAAAAAATGGCTAACCCAGACTACAACGGACCCCAGAGAAGTAGATGACAACAATCTTACAGATTTATGCATAAGGAGTAATTAATTCATGTTTAACCAAAAATTCTACAGACAATCAAAATGATTAGCTATGGGGAGCCCACTTTCGCCTATTTTAGCAGACTTAAACATGAGCTATTTTGAAACACACATAGTAAAGGCCTTCCCACAGAATATTTTAGAAGTAAATTCAAGATATTTATTTTAAGGGTATGTATGACTGAAATTTTCAAATTCTGAACTAATAATGCTAGCTTTTTCAAATTTACACCATAGGTGTAATATAATGTAAGCATGTTACAACCTAAAATTTAAACCATTTTTCTCCAGCAGTTTAGAAATTATGATAAATTTTGTATGTTTTTTGTTACGTCACTAAAAAAGTCCCTTGCGACAAAATATTTTGAATTTTGGTCTAATATTTTAACTCTATGTTCATAATACACATACTTTTTGAAATTGCTCTGGGTTTTTCTGTGTCTCCTTTAGTTTAGGTCACAAAAATTTTTTTAATTTACAAATATTCTTTCTTTGTCTAAAAAACTGTAAGTTTTGTGTTTGAAAATTAAAAATATATGCTTATATACATTTCACAATAAAACCTAGGGCAATTTCCATTCCTCATGAAATTCTGAACCTGTTTAGGAAATTTCATGAATGTAGTACAAAAACTGCATCGCAAGGAGCATTTTACAGGAAGAAAAATGCTGAAAATATGAACTTTGAGAAAACAGCGATTAAAGATTTGATTGCATAACTCACATTAAAATCCACCAGGCTGATAGGTTGGACCCTCAGATTTCTTTTTCCTCTCCTCTGTTGCTGCTTTTTCCACCTTTTTCTTCTTTAGATGTTGCTTTTCTTCTGCACAACTTCGCTTCTTGCTTTGCAGGATACGAGTCTGATCTCGCTGCACTGAAGTTTTCCTTGCTGAGTCTACTACACTTTCACCTCTGATATTTTGCTGCAGCTCCAATGACTTAAGACTACCCATGTTAAACTCACTGATACTTTTAATAACAGCAAGATCCAATTTTTGTTTTCATATGAAAACTTCCTTTGGGCACTTATTCCATCTGACATGATGCAAAGATTCATTGGCATTCTGTGTTTTTCCTGTTTTGCACCTCACTAGTAATGTTGTAGAAGCCAGCCTCTGATATATTGGAAACATTTTAGGAACTATTTTGTCTGAAAGCCTTATTTTTCTTTTCTTGAATTGAAAATTTAAGAACGGAAAACAGACAAAGAATGTGGATGTAGGCAAAAGAGGGCGTGACTCTGACAGAGTTTAAAGGCCACTGACATTTAAATAAGCATTTAAAAATGGCGTCCGGAGGCAAATTATGCATTTTTCACATTCTGGAATGTCTAAATTATTTTATAAAGTTAAAATAAAAAAAGTCGTTATTTTCACGATTTTCATGAAATTTCAGTCATACATATCCTTAAAAAATCACCCATCTGTTATTAAAACTCCAAAATAAGATGTATCAACTTTAATGATAAAGTATTGTAAAATAAAAAGGAAAAGTTTAAAATTGATGCGTTCAGTGGTTCTTGAGCTAAACCCACCAGAAATCTCTCATTTTAACATTGGTAAGATAGACTGATTCGGCTAACCTTAAACTATATTTGCCTTTTGTCTTCAGTTATGCCAATTCTGTTTATTGTAACGGTGTTAAACAGTTTATTATAGGAAATATCGAAGATCGACAAGTGTTCCGTTTTTGAATGGGAATATAACAAGCTGATAACTTATTACTTATCCGTAATACTGTACTGGAAAATAACAACTTCGCGAGTAAATCCAATTTATAGTGAGGATGGAATATAATACACCTGCAACATATCAATACGCAATTAATTGTTAGTGAATGTGCCTGGTAAACTCGTTAAGCTTGGAAAATAAAGCCTATTACAACTCGATTTAGAATTATAACCGGCAGGTAAATTATTGTAGATGCTCGTTGTTCAATATCAATGCTGAAATAATTCAACTTGGCAAGTAACACCGGCTTACCTCGACTAAAAACCTAGTGTGATAATGATCTGAGTTTTAAATTGAAAAAATGTATTATTTCATTCATTTAATTTATTCCTATCGTTTTTATATACTCGCTATACACCATCTAGATGATTTTATACATGGCCGTCTTTTTACTACTTGTAATTTTGTACATCTCTGGTAAACATTATTTTAAAGTGGCCACGTATTTACTCAGAAGTATATGGCACATATACGGGAATTATTAAATTTAATAACTGCATAAAGAAGTGATATAGCTTTAAAAATTATGGCAAACTGTAACCCCAACATTTTACAATTAATGCAAAATGTAACAAGCAAGAGTTATAATTATGGAATTCGGTAAAACTTCTTTAGTAGACAAAGTATATGTTGAGGAAAACCAATTTATAATAAAAATTATAGCGTCTTATTTTCACCTGAAAGAAAACCTATTGAAAAAAAATATTCTAAAAATTCTTTCCCGCTTTAATATTTCAAAACTGGTTGTATTTGAAATTTGGTGATTTCTGAACGTACTGAGATTAACTTTCTTAAGTTTTAGCTAATTGTTTTATGTTAACAGACTTCACCTCAGCTATTCTGACGCATAGCTTATTGGTTTTGATCAAAACATAAATTGTTTAGAAAGATAGAGCCAGGCTGAAAAATTCAATGCCATAGCCGGGATTTGAACCACGGATCTTCTGGTTGCCGTGTAGCCGCTCTAAGCCTTTAGCTACTGTGACCAACGGGCCAACATAACATTAAATTCTCCAACTGACTTGTGTTTTTCCCGGTAAACCCCTTAGGAATTCTCATAAACGCATGAGACAACTACCTTAATGGTGACTTACCACGTTTAAGTACCTTAAGGCCCGGGATTTATAGCATTTAACACAATTAATTTCCATTAATTGACCTAATAGTGGTTAACTAAGATGATCCACTTGTAGTGCCTCTGTGTATGTCTTCGAAAACAAAAAGTCCGTTAAACTTCAACCTTGGCATATTCCAAGCACACCACAAAAATGATCTATAAATATTGATTTTCGCAAAAAACAACGACTGTTAAAAATAAAAGTTATATTTTAATCATATTTCCATGACAAATGACATGTTTAAGTCAGGCAATGGTTCTTGAGCACTGAATTACACCCACGGAACAGTCACCGAGCCCCGGTCTAACCTTCTTTCTCTTCTGTCTCTCTTTCAACTCCACTACTGAGCGAAGGTATCACTCCTGTTCCTTGATACTATATGTTGTGTGAATCGTCTGTCCCCAAGAACAGTTGACTGTAAAGTACTGTGAGAGTCATACGTATATTAAGTGTTCATAAACAAATCAATACTGAACAATTATGTTAAGTGGTCACGTACAATGATAATTCTAAATTTACCCCTTAACTCGGTACTAGCAATAGTTAATGTCTCTTACCATAATACACAAGTAGATAAACCTCCAACGTCAAGTTCTTTAAGTAGATATATGCTTTCTTGGTTACAAAATCACAGAATGATGAAAGTAGCGCCAAAACAAAATTTCATGATTTAGATCTAGCCAATAAGCCGACTTAGAAGAAGTTTCCGATTGACAAAATATTGTCGGAATATAACCATACGACCTTAAGGCTTTATTCGTAACATCCGGATGTGAATCTTATAGAATTAATATGGACAAATGACAAACAATGGGTTGCTTGCAGAAATGTAACCTTTAAAATGAAAGACAAAATGTTGTGCCGCCATTGATTTGCGCAAATTGGACAAAAGAAAAGGGGAAAAAAGTATGTCATCATGTGGATGAAATAAAAAAGGTATTAGGCAAGAGATATGTAAACCCAAATTCAGATTCATTACTACCCACATTCGCGGTAACATCAAGTCTCCGTCAGAAGTTCTGAAAGAAAGCTGAAGGTAATGAACAGCAATGAAAAGTACTTCGTCGGGAACAAATAGCTAACATTTCTTATGCCATATTAGTGCTCGGTTACCGAGTGCATGGACGTTCACCATTTCAAGTAGACGATTATAATGACTTGTTTGAGAAGGAGGAAGAAGAGAAAGTTTCTTAAAATGTTTTGTTTTTAATTTAACTAAGCAGTGTACATGAAGCGTCATGCTGTGATACGTCAGAAAAACTGTAGCCGGACGGTCAACAAGCCATTATCGTATGGTACAGTTGTTTTATTATCCACAGTTTTCTACAATATTTTAGAGAGAACAAGTTCAGAACAACTTTATTGACGATATGTCCCAGTTTCACGTGAAATAAATTACTACGGTTACATGAAGTTGATTGCTGCAGTAAACGTAAACATTGGTCATAAACTGCAAATGTGTAATTTTAAATATAAAAGTAATTGTGTTTACTGTAAATTAATTCGATTAATGTACATTATGAATTTATATTATGTTTTAACATAAGTGTTTTTGTTCCCATTATACAGCGAGCTAAGTTAGCTTCATGATTTTGCGTATAACGCATGATATTTTCTGTGAACTACCACATAGAGTACTAAATGACTGTTTCTAATTCACAGAAGGTGCTATCTGTTAATTTATTTTTAAAATTATAGGCCAGTTAAAAACAATGTAGTGGTATTTCCTGTTTTAAGAATTTTGCTTTCAAAAATTGACACTCCCGCATTAATTATAGCTTTTCATACCTACCAGTAAATTGCTAGGTGATAATTTTAGACGATTCATATTGCCTTTTGAGTGCAAATATACATACATACACACACACACACACACACTCACACACACACACACAAACACACACACACACACACACACACACATATATATATCTTATACTGAGTTGCAGAAACCCATTATTGACAGGTAAAATTGATGAGCCGATGAATACATCTATATCCTATAAAGTTATATTATCGATAAATTCCTCTTTACCTCAAAGATTGGATTTATAGACACATAAGTATTCGTTAAGTCGTACTCAACCTTGATATCTTGGATTAACAATGATTAAATGACAAAATTAACTTAACATTGTATTTTAATTTTGTGTGCACGTTCTTCAGGCACAATACCGATGTTATAAATGAAAATGGTGGTATTACACTCTGGGTTGTGCACGACTACACAGGAAACAGGAAAGCAAAACTCCTGTACACTTTAGAAAATACATTTAAACCTTTAGGAGAAATTTTGTCCTTCAAATTGCTATTACATTAAATATTGCAACCTACATTGTCAAGCCATTATATTTTGTTTCCTTCTTAGATTCAGGGGATCCAAAGGCATATATTTTCAAAGAAATGTCTGTATCCACCTTTTGGAAGGACTGCAATAATTCCTCTATCTCCTAAACGAACTGGATAAACTAAAATTTACTGGGTTTAAACTTATAATCCACAACTTCTCCATCGTTAGTATGTATGATCTGTAACTGCGCTCAACCTTGCTCACATATTCTTTTGTTTCTGTAGGTAAGCATTACCACGAGTTAGATAAAGTGAAACAGAAGAGGTTTTGTCCCGTCTTGTCTGCTTGGATGGCAACTATTCGTAAAACAAGTACGGCATAATCAACCGTAATAAAAAGCATTTATCAACCTCTAAAGTTTCCACGACACTAATCGCCATATACTTCATAGCAGATGTAGAAATATTTTAAAATCCTCGCCTCATGCACGTGCAGGATGAAAAACTCTAGAGTGAAAGTTACTAAAGATTTCTGACATTCGCGGCTATGACATTGCATTAGAAACCCGTCTCTACCACATCAAACCTGTGACCTACACGTGGCTATTGTGAAAGAACAATTAATTTTCAATATTTGTCCTAAGTTATAACCTCTACAGTCCTGAGGGTAGGCC